>CM048054.1:18235000-18660000 GCA_026259375.1 Verasper variegatus
AGAACAATCGATACCCGTTGAATGAAAGGGCGGACAGGTGAGCCCGAGGTTCTCCGGCTGCGGATCTGCCATGTGCAGGACCTTTTGGCTCGGCTCTCAATTGCTGACAAGCTGGACAGTTGGAGCTGGTGGAGCTTGATAGCCTGACGTCCGAGCAGAAATCCAGTACTGCCTTCGTTGACTCAGCAAGAAAGAGAAAAGGGTCCTAACTTCTCCTTTAAATTGATCATTATCACTATTATCATCATGCCATTGGACACGTTGTTGTCTTTCCTCCCATTATCTTTATCACCATCTTCAATATCATCAGACACTATCATCATTATCAATAAAACAACCCCCCCGCTGGGCATTTTGTTCTTTGCAGTAGCTCCTGTATTTGTTCTCCGTCACTTCAGTCCAACGTCTGGAGCTCGGCCGCCCTGTTCTCCGTCAAAGACTGATTTGCATTTGCAAAGTCAAACAGGCTTAATAGACTTTTATTGGCATGAGGTGGCTGGGTGTTGGGGGGGGGGGGTTTAAACAATGCAATATGCTAATAAACAGAACACTGTGTACCAGGACGACAACAACAAAAACAGTCTCGTACACATGGAAACGTCCGACCCCTGCATCAATAAATCCACCTGCTTTTATTAAGAGCATATTAAACGTACATTAAAAGATGTTCTGACTGTAAAGAGCAAAACAAAGATGGGAGCAATGGGGTTGTGGATTAAACCACATCCAATAATTCACAACATTTTAATACTTGCGATGCGCGTCCCAGCTCAGTGTGAACTTTGGCACAGAGGCACAGCGGATCCTGTCGCAGGAGCGTCTCCGCACAGTCCCCCCGAACTTGAGCCAAGGTTATTTTATTAGATAAGAATGTGGAAGTAATGGCCCCGGACCTGTGTTGTATTCTCACCTTGTTCTGGATAAGGGCCAGTGTGACAGGAGCACCTGTCGGCAGCGTGCTGTGCATCACATTCCATTAAGTAGATTACGCAACGTGCCGGAGCTGCACTTTTATCTCTCCTCAAGTGAAACAAAGATAAGTGATCAAAAAAAAAGACTGGCTGTGCTTTTGCCTGTTTTAGATCTCGGACTGTGACCACACAAATCAAAGGCTGAATTCGTGCAGGATAAAGATAAAAAACAAATCCAACAAGTTCCACATAAAGTACTCGAGGAGAAGAGTCACCTTTCTGCCCTCTGAATAGTTGTAGTTGTCCTTGGATCGCTGAAGTCCAACTGCTGAATGGTGTGCGGTGGGTTTTAATATGAAGAGGAGACTGTGGCTGGTTTTGAGGGATGAAGGAAAGAGGTGGAAGTCGACTCCTCTCCCTGCACGCAGACGTTAAGGGATGTTGTGATGCGGTGATAGTAGAGAGCACGGAACCTGTCTGATTTTATCCTGTGTTTCATGAGACCAGGGCTGTGCAGGGGCTCTTTTTTTTTCCTTCTTGAAGTATAACAACATCCCGACAGAACCATGTTTCCTCATTGTGCTGCACAACAGGATCTATATACAGTACCTTGGCTGTTTTGTGACCATACAGAGCCGTGATTGGACCGAATGACTCCATCGAGAGGCCTAAACACGGCCTTTACATTGTAATTTAGATCCACCATGAAGTTTAACAGCGTGCAGTAAAACCTGAGCTCAGGAATCAAGTTACAGATTCAGAGCCCTTTATCCTAATGTACTGTAGGAATTACATCTGTATTCGACAACCGGGCTCCTCGTGATTAACGTCCAGTACCGATGTTTAGAGGCAAAGCAGGAGGTCGTGAATGCTGCATCGTGCACAGCGGGAAATCAGAGCGTGGAGGAGGTTAACCTCCTTGTAGATGTGATGTTTTTCTTAGATATCGTTCTGTTTGTGATTCTGTTGTTTTAAAATGGTAAAGCTCACTAATCAATCAGTCATTAAATGGACGTTGTCTGTGTTTTTCGTTTATTTTCGTCTCTCTAAAAAGCAGAGAAGTTGTGGGGAGCGTTTGATCCAAGGTCAGTAGGGGGACACACGAGGCTTCGGGCTTGTCCGACTTAACCACTCAGCTATCTCTGGGCCCGGGCATCGCTTTCCTCCGTGTTGCACCCTGCAGCAGTTTCTGTAATCAAGAAACCTATTCACCCGCATCTGTTTTATCTCTGCACTATTTTTCCAAAATAATTTCTCCCCTCACTTCCTCTCTGTGACTTATATGGCAGCGGGAAAAAAAAGCATCAACGGGAATTGTTTGTGCCGAAGATGGATCGAGTCTCAGAGTCCCTGCAGAAACACGCACTCTAAACCCACCTCACCCAATAAAACACACACTGCTGCGACGCTGCTTCCCTCCATGTACAGACCTGCCATTGTATGCACGGTACATAGGGTACATAGGGTTGCACCTGACCAATATATAACGTCTTTGCAGCTCTGCGTTGCTGTACAGGAGAAACAGTGTGTTTTCTATACGGAGTGGAACAACATCTCCGTGCCCCAGAGCATCATGATTCTCGGTATCGGACGCCTGATAAATATTAAACCAGCTCAGATGACCTTATAGTATCAGGCCAGAAGGGAGTCAGTGTGTTCAGGTGCATCCACACACGGAGTATGTACGTGGATTTATCAACTATCCCCCATTGTGCTTTATTTTCATACCATTACTTTGAAAACAAAAAGAAGAGTTCTTTCATTCTTTCTCCTTGAATATTTATTTCTTTAATCTCTTATTTTTGTGATAAGCAAGACAACGAATGTTATTTTGAGTTGGAATTTCAGTGACATGCAGTAGGTTGGGAACGAGCTGCGTTCGCCCGCTCGGCCCCTGCAGTGGAAAGTAGGTTATTGTCTGTGATGCCCCGGAGCAAGGCGCAGAGCGAGCAACATGCCTGCTGCCTACAGTAATATCAACTTGGATTGTGCAGCATTAGGTTCTTTAACTTGTTAATTTCTGAGACAAACACTGATAGAACAGTCTTTACCCGGTTTTGTGTGAGGAGTCAGTTTCTCAAATAGAAAAGTAAACAGCACAACTTCTGACTCGTTAACAAATTGATTTTCATTGGAGGTTCCTCTCAGGCTCCTTCCTCCCGTCAGACCCATCACGATGCTGTTGAGCGTCGCTGAGCGTTGAAGCCGAGGGTCAGCAGCAGGCCTCGTGTATAACAAACCACCAGCATGTCCTCAGAATACTAAAGAAACAACACGTTCTACCTCTGCAGTCCTGCTGCTGCTGCTGGTTCTGACTTCCACACACTCCCCACACTGTTGTCTGCAAAAACTTGTGTGAACGTTCGGTTCCAACAAGTCGTGCGCGAGACTGTCGGCAGAATATGGAGGCTGCTCCTCGTAGCCTGCCCCCCCCCCCCCCCTCAAAGTGTGGAATTATTTCTCGGTGTATAGGAGCCGGGGCAGGAGCGACGGCAGGTGTGTAACAGATCAGTGTGTGTGTGTCTGTTTGAGATCCTGTGTGGGCAGCGGGGAAGTGGCAGCAGGATGCGTGTTGAGTTGTGAGTTGAAAGGGGCAGAGAAGAGCGCTGTGTGGGTGGTGTGTGTGTGTGTGTGTGTGTGTGTGTGTGTGTGTGTGTGTGTGTGTGTGTGTGTGTGTGTGTGTGTGTGTGTGTGTGTGTGTGTGTGTGTGTGTGTGTGTGTGTGTGTGTGTGTGTAGTCTGAGTGCGTTTGTTAGTGTATTAGAATGTGTAAATGCATGTAGGTGACTGTTGTGTTGTTGTGTGTATCGCTGTGTGTGTGTGTGTGTGTGTGTGTGTGTGTGTGTGTGTGTGTGTGTGTGTGTGTGTGTGTGTGCAGTAAGTGGCATTCTCTTTTTGTTCCCCACTAATGGCATCCTTAGCAGGGCTGTTACGATGGAAACCACGTTGCCACGGAAACACAGCCTGTCTCCATGAATTAGAAGTATTTCACTCCCTCTCTTAGCCTCTCTCAACCACTCTCTCACTTTGTCACACTCTCTCTCTCTATCTCTCTCGCTCTCTCTGTGCCTCCCTCATCCTGTCTGTCCTCCTTTCCCCTATTCCTCTCTCTCTCTCTCTCTCTCTCTCTCGCTGTCTCTTCATCTCTGTTCCTCCTCTCCACTCGTCTCCCCTTAAACCTGACAGGGCAGCAGCTGACACCTGAAGAGAGGTGTGCATGTACATGAAACAGCGAGGGACGGACTGACAAGGGAGACAGAGGGAGACAGAGATAGAGAGAGAGAGAGTGAAAAGAGGAGTGGGGGTGGATTATTTTGTGAGGCAAAAAACTATCTCTGAGTGTGACGGAAATGTGGGTGGAGGGACACATAGAAGGATGTGACGGAAGGGAAAGTGGAGAATTTAAAAGCGCTTGTTATAAGACAGGGACCAAAAGTCTGTGGACAGATGTAAGGGACAATTCCTGACAGCTCCAGATGTTTGTTCCTGATATGGAACTTATTGTCTCTGCTTGTATGAAGTCCCCAACAAAATCATATGTAGTCAAATTAAAAATATCAATTATTCACGTGCTTATATAACTAAAATAATCAGTACTTTCCTGTTTTTAATATATAACGTATTGTTCCCTGAAGCCACAGAAGTCTTGTTGCAAGCTAGAGTGTGAGCTTGGAGTTTATTCAAAGTTTTGTAGATCTTGAACCATTAGGATAACGAATACAAACGATGTTTACTCAAGGTCCAGGTATCGGAACATCTCTATCGTGTCCCTCCGTAAAAAAAACATTCTCCGTAGAGCTGCTAATCGTGAAAAAACTCCACAGGGTTACTTGAAGAGAGAAAACCGAGGGGCCGACTCAAACCCTGAAAAAACAGGTCATGTATAACGTGTGTATTGTCATGCTCACATTAAGAGAAGAGACACTTTTAGAGAGCAGGCATGAAATATTGAAATGAAAAAGGGGCTTGATTAGAACAGAGTGTGGAGATAGAGAGAGTTAAAGGAGGCAGAGTCTTGTTCCACATATGGAGGGAATATCAAATTGGGTGAGAAAACGGAGAAGCAGAAAGAGAGAGAGAGATTGATTATGTGCTCCTAAGTGCTTTCGGCATTATTGGAACTGTACTGTCCTCCCAAACCAGGCGACTTGAATTAACATTGCAGGGAGCAGTGATTGAGAGCGGGGTGGGGGGTGGGGGGGGGGGATGGAGAGATAGTGGGAGAGAGTGAGAGATGGAAGGAGGGCAGGAGGGTAAGGGGATGAAGGGGGTGGGCTGGCAATGGCGGGAGAGAGGGAGAGCGAGGGTCTAGAGGGAGGATAGAGAGATGGATCGCATAACTGGGTTCAGAAGTAGGACAGAGCGAGAGACAAAGAGAAAAAGCGGCAGAGAGAGAAAGAGAGAGAGAGAGAGAAAGAGCATTCGGGTTGAGACGACTCGCAAGACAAAAGCCAAATTGAAAAAATCAACACGCTAAACTCTATAAATTCCGGCTGAGTGCTGTGCATAATAATCCATTAGGAGGATAATAACTTTAGAAATTTGACTTTAAATATTCATTTTAAACGCTGAATCGTCAGAACAGAGAAAAAAAATCCATTTGGGGAATAATAATAATCCAATCAGGACGAGGAGGAAAAGATAAAAACAGGAGGGCGAGAGACGGAGACGTAAGTTGAAAGAGAACGGGCAGATGGGTTTGGATAAAGTTCAAATAAACGAGGGGAAGGGCGGCGGTTGTGTATCTCGCCAGGAAACAGGGGGAAAGGACAGTTAAGGACACGCAGGGAAGGGAAGGTTGAGCGTGGGAAAGGAGGACGCGCGTGTGTGTGTGTGTGTGTGTGTGAGGCTGGTGGAAAAGGAGGGATGGGAGTGACACGTGCAGACGGAGGAGAGGAGAGGAGGAGGATGGATGTGAAGCGACAAAGCTGGAGGAACAAAATGTGTAACGAGAGAGTTAAAAAAAAAAAAAACTCATGCAAACTTAAAGAGGCGTTTGTCTGTTTGTCTCCGCGCTCCCTCCGGCTCCTGACTCCTCCTCCTCCTCCTCCTCCTCCTCCTCCTCTCCTCAGATAAGCTGCTCATACACTGTTAAATGTTAAATTCCACCTCGCACGGTTCCACCAAACTGTCGACTCCAGCTCCACAGTCATAGAAGAAGAAGCCGAAGTTCGTTTGCCTTGTTCATTCGTGTCATTCTGTGCCGAGACGTCCGAAAAAAGAGGCGTCGGCGAGGAAAATGTGGACATTTTGGTTTGTCTGTTTTGCAGGAGGCACGTTTGAGAGGCTGCTATATTTTAAATTGATCACCACATACTCTCTGATTGTGTTTTTTCCATTTTTTTGCACAGACGCACTCAGGGAAATGTGCCGTTTTTTTAGCGGAATCGTCTTTGTCACTGTGCTTCGACTGAGCCTGACAACAGCTAATCAGTGTTTCTGATATCCGATCTCCCCTCTGTTCGCTACACGACAAACCGCCAAGCTGAAAAACCTCAGACATTGCGTCAAAAATCAAACTCCCTCCGTCCCTCTCTCCTTTCACACCCGTTCTCCCCCCTCGTCTTTCCCCTGCCTCCTCCTGATTGAAGGGGAGTGACCCCTGCCCCGCCGCCTGCTCAGGCCAGACACATAAAGCAAACATCAACTCGTGCTTTACTCTGCATGCCGAGCGCATTACTCCGAGGGGGACAGGGTGGCGGCCTGATGGAAATGAAATTCCAGTGATGGAGCACCTGCCTCTTTAGTCTAATGAGAATTCTGGTCAGGTGATAATTTAATATCACTGAGGAGGGGGAGGCGGAGCCGGGGATTTTTCAGGTTATCTCGGATTATAGCTTTTCTGCCAGGTGTGAGAATTCCATCGATGAGATAATCCTTAGTTTTTACGACGGTTGATGAAAGCACACGACGGGTATCACAACGTGTTTGAACAACAAAGGAAGAGGTACACTGATCCTTAAGTACAACACTGTAAAAATACTCACAGTACAAAAGCATTATCAGCTAATTGTATTCAAGAATCTGAATAAAAACATGTGATGTATTTATTATTATATAAGGCTTTTTGACACTAGCTGCATTTTAAATAGTTTAAAAATATTTAATAAATAAGTATAATTACTAACATATGAACTTAGTGGTTGGAAACAAAGGGACATGAATATATTATAATCCAAAATGTAATATTAATGTCACACTACTTCAAATCTCGTGGTCCTCCTGTACACGGTGTGTGTCCATCATGTCCCAGCTGGTCGGCTCCTGCTCTTTAAAAAAATAATAAAAAGCCCTGAATAGATTTGCTTTTTTCTCGACCAGTGAACCTGCAGTTTGGATATTTCAGATGTCTCATTTTGAAAGCGCACATATTAAAGTGCACGCCGGCCGTCCTCTGTTACAGCTGACAAATGGTGCTAAGTGCCGTTGGACGTAATATTTATATATTTGTCTTTGTTTAGATCTTTTTTACGAAGGTGTTTTTTTGTGGGTTGGTGCCGATACACTTTGTGAAATTCATAATTACAAAAATTAAGTTTTCATCCATAACCACTTTGTTATATATGTAACATTTAATCCACTACGTTCTTATGTGAGGACAAATGCTAATTAACAAATCAATTAACCCATTTAATGCCCTAATTCACATACTGCAGGTGATTATGTTTAATAAAACATTGCATAAGCTGGGACGGTGTTTTTGCACTTTGCTCCTTTATATATATCCTGAAGCGAATGCACTCAGTATGCACACAGAGTATATGTGCATCTACATGAGTGTGTTATTGATACTATGTCGACTCACTTACTGGGCCGAAGCCCAGCGTGTGTACCTGCACAGTAAATACTCCACTCGTGCTCAGCCAGTGCTTGTGCAATGCATTACTGCCGCTTTCAGGGTTCATATCCTGAAAGTACTCCCGAGCCAACTCATCACGCAAACTCACTATAATGCAAAGCACACAGCGGCGCACAGTGCAGCACTGTTCCTCCATTACCTGCTGTGGGATTTGTCCGGCGAATGCAGCCTGCCTGACTCCATCTGATTCATGTTGTTGCAGGCGCTGCTCGGGTTTACAGCTGCCACCAGTTTATACCTGCACGTTCCCATGCTAGGTTCATGCTTGGAGAGAAGGTGCAACAATTTGTTTTACTGTATGTGTTGTGGGCTACTGTGTGTGTGTGTGTGTGTGTGTGTGTGTGTGTGTGTGTGTGTGTGTGTGTGTGTGTTAATGCACCACGGTTTTACCAGGTTCTGGAAGTTATTTATAGCATCTTTATTTCAAAAATTCATAGATTTTAATTAAGAATTCAGATTGTTTGGATGAAGCCAGAGACAGAGGAGAGCTGTGATGAAGTGAGGAGGGAGTGGAGCACCTTTAACAGGGGGGGGGGGGGGGGGGGGGGGTGTAAGTAACAACACACACACATTATGTTGTATGGATGTAGATGAAATAACAAACGTTATTCTTTTAACTCTTTTTGACATGGAGCCTGGATGACGCAGCAGTGCCAGTATGTCCAATAAGTACAGTAGCTGCCATTAAAGACGTGCACAGCGGTAAACTGGGACCAGTGTGTGTGAGAGAGAGAGCTACATGCATGTGTAAGTGTGTATGTGCGACTCCAGATGCCACATCATGCAGGAAGGTGAACAAAGTGGGTGTGACTGCCACATCTGGTGTGTGTCTGTGTCTGAGTGTACACACGTGTGGACATGTACACTTGCTTTCAATTGTGCACGTTTGTTGCAGCGCTCAAGCTATACGTGTGTGCATTCATTCATGTGTGCACGCACACAAAGGCGCAGCGAGCGAGAGGAAGAATAGCTCGCACCTCCTCAGCGTGTATTCTGTGGCTGCTGTTGTAACCAACTGTCAGGCAGAGACGGGGGGGGGGGGGGTTGGGAGCAGGCGGACGAGGTGTGAAATCATAACCAGTGCTTATGGATGAAGAAAACCATACATCTGAGGCGTTGGTGCTCATGAAATCACATGTAAAGGGTTAATTGTCCGGTGAAGGGTTTATTTGAACCATTATAACCCAGCTGTGAACCAGTGGCTGGAAGGAAGTGGGTGATTAAACCCTCCTCATCACAATGTTTGCACATTCTAAGAAATCACAATATTTCGAGGCTGTGAACTTTGTGTTGCTCCACATTTACACTGAATATGTGTTACTGGTTTCATTGGGGCAGACTGAGAACGAGACGAGAGGCTCACAGAGACGGATTCGGTCTGTAAAGGAAACTCAGTAACAGTAGTTTAACCAAATCACCTGTAGTTCCCATCTTTAATCTTAACATTTTATAATTTGGTAATTGTGGTGAAGTGGCACCAGATGTTGATCGAGATGTTCACCTTTTAAAAGACAATTTTATTCAAGGTAGGGTAACGTTTTAATTGCGTCATATCCTCTTTGCTTACGCTATAACTTCCAGGGCAAACGGCGTAATACGAAGAATAAACACACTGCCACCCAGTTAGCTTTAGTCGGCAGTAGATATAATAATATATAAATTTAGATAAGTGATATACAAATAAAGTTATTATTGTATATATTGGATGAAGCTTTTTAATTGTGTAAATGTACCAGTGCACAAAATTGTCTGTTTAAAAAAAGAGACGTGTGTGAATCGCAGCTGTTCGTCATCCTGTTTCTGTCTCTCCTTTACTCCACTGTCCCGCTCCCCCTTTCATTTTCATCCTCAGTTCAAAGGTTCCAGGCTGAGTTTTTTTTGGCCTGACAGACGAGTGGCGCTGCCAAATCCGCTCCTCTGTTGGATCAGCGGCACACCTCTGCAGAGCAGCCTCTCTTTTGTCTCCAGACCTGTCTCTAAGCCCCACACATTCATGTTCCAGAGCACTGCTACAGGTCTGGTGCTGCCTCTGCTGCTACTGGACCCACTTACTTTTTAAACAGCGCCTGACAGCAGCTAAACCCTTTTCTCTCCCTCCTCCCTTTTACCCGGGCCCTGCTCCTTCTGTTCATTTCATCTGTGTAAATCCGTGTCCAGCGGTGTGAAATCTGTTAATCGATCGTGACACTGATTGCAGGGGCCGCTGTTGTACGGCGGCTGCGGCGACACGGGAGCCAGGAGGATAGAGAAAGAGAGTGGATTGATGTGAGGTGTAGTGCACGTGAGCGAGAGAGTGCACGTGCAAATTGAGAGGGTGAGAGGACGGGCGAAACAGAAGGAGAGGAAGAGATGAAAGAGAAGGGTGGGGGGGGGGGGCATGTGCATGAGAGACAGGAAGAGAGAATAATGGCTCTGCTAGTGTGTGTGTGTGTGTGTGTGTGTGTCGGAGTGGGGGGGTGAATGAAATATTCCTAATTGCCGGGCTGAAGGTTGCTGGTTGCTGGTTTAACGGCTTGATGACTCTAATGGGCTGTTGTGTGCCATTTAGATATTGTTGTGGTTAAAAAGCTTTGGCAGCCACAGGACTCCTGTCACGGCAACACGGTTATTTAATCTTTATTTATTCTCAGCGTTAAACATTTCCTGATATCTGGAGCAAATGGGTCACATCACTAATCTAAACATCTGGAAGTAAATGAACAGCTGTTGATGTGACCTCATGTCCTCTAGCTGAGGTTGGTTTTACCCCATGTGATTGGACAACAGGCCACAGCATCACCCTTCGTATCGGATTGAAAATGGTCAGGTAGCAAAAATCAATGGCCAAACAGAGAAAAGTGGCCTGTTGGTAATGAGTCCTCTTCAAGTGCACAGCCTCAGATCCACCGTATAATACCACATATTAAAGTATATTAAATATCAGGCTTTGGATAACTTCTGCAACAACTCGAGGTAAACTTCAGGGCAAATGACGTCACCACAGCGACAGTCTCACTCCTCTTATCCAGTTTTGCACCGTGGGAGGAATTGCATCTGCGTCGTCCATCTTGTATTTACGGTGTGCGATGCAGGGGAAGCGAGGGGAGTTCTGGGATAAGGAACGATACAGTTTGAAGTATTCATAAATCCAGCAGCTAGTTTTGACTCCGTCCGTCTGTCCTGAAGCAAAACAACCTCTCACATCTGTGGAACATGCAACTCTCGCTCGCTGCCGCCTTGTCTTTCTTCAAGCTTCACTGGCTCAACTTTGTTTTAATGAGGCCTCGCGCGCAGACACATGCACACAGGTAACCACAAGTGCATAACAAGACGGGATCTGACGGTGACATAACGAGGGAGCGTCCCGACACGTTAGCATCACAGAGAGGCAGCGCTACAAGATCCGGGTGGCGAGGGAGAGCGAGGTACGAGGAGAGGAGCATGCAGATTGGCTTATTGTCTTAGCCCGTCTTCTAACATGTTCTGTTGTGGAGACAAATCCTCGCCGCTGTCACGCCAATAAAGCAGATTTGAGTTTTAATTTTCCCCGCAGCCTCCCGAGCGTAGGGATGGTGACAGAGACAGATAGAGGGTGGTCTGTTTGCAGAAGGAACCTCTCTCAGTTTTCATTTTATCACGTGCCTCCGTGTAATTTCTTCCTCTCATCATTCCGGCGATGTGGAACATTTGTTACATCTGTCACGGAGCCACCGCGGCGTCGACCCCGGCGCCCTCCGCTTCTCGAGGTGCCGGAGAACGAGGACTCGAGGCTGATTCCGCAGTTGCGCTCGTTAAGTCAGCGTGGATGTAAAATGCAGGGGACGGGCGGAGAACAGAGGAGATAAAAGAGGAGGGAGATAGAGAGGGTAGTCTTTGCTTTGGGAAGTGGAGAGGCGAGGAAGAGGAGGAGGAGGAGGAGGAGGAGGGAGATAGAGAGGGTGGTCTCAGCGCTGACAGTGACTGAGAGCAGGCCTTTATCGTGTTGCCAGGAAAAGAACACAGAAGCACATATCAACCGTACTCTCACTCTATTTCCTTTTGCTCTCTGCTCTCCTCCTCCTCCTCTTCCTCCTCCTCCTCCTCCTCAGCCCTCGCTCTTCCTCTTTCGGGTGGTTGCGTGTTTCACTCTTTTCCATAGGCTGTAAAGGGTAAACGTTGACCTCGGCCCTTGCTGTGTTGCATACATATCACATGTTGGAGATGAAGAGTAGAATTGGGGGTGAGGTGAGGAAACCAAGTAGTGGATGTGGCAGAATTCAGTTATTGTGGTGGGAAGTGGCGAGAAGCAGCCCCAGCATGATGATGGCTCTGGGCCTACGACTGACAGCGCAGCCCAGGTGCACCCTGGGACGCATGATAGATGGAGAGAGGGAGGGAGGAAGGAACTGAAGAAGAGGCCGTAGAGAAATGTAGCAGGGGAGGGCTTAGAAGAAGAAGAAGGACGGGTGGGGTGTTGAAGAACGAAGAGGAGGAGGGAGAGTGGGAGATAATAGGAGGAGAGATGAAGAGTGGAGAGTTGAGGGCAAGCAAGAGCAGGAGATTGAAATCAGTAGATATGACAGGAGCGGAGGAGATAGCGGAGGACGCAGAGAGTGGAGGGGGAATAAATGGATAAATAACATCCCTTATCTGAAACTTAGCGTCTCCCTCACTCCCCACTGCCTCGTTTCCACCGCATTAAAAAACCCACTAACGCCCGCTGACATCTGGATTCTGCCTTCAGTGGGAAAGGTTACAATCAGCATTCACGCTTATTTATCGGCTCCACCTCCGAGTGGCAGTGATGCAAACAGTCCATTCGGTTTATCCGCCCGGACCCGTTTATCCCCCCCCCTGTTCCTGTGTGACGCTACGACGCACATCATGGGGGCAATAAAGGCTCATTGCCTCCATCTGTAACTTCTGTGACTCTGCCTCGGCCTCAGATTCCATCCGTCTGTGTTCAACCAGCTTCGGCATCGTTCAGTCGCCACTGAGACCTGGGAAAGAGTTCATGGCCCTACAACAGGAAAATGGAACATTCATGTAAACGGTGGCGTCTGGGTGGAGCAGCAGAAGTCTGGACACGATGTAGAGATTGTTATTGTCGTTGTCTTTCTAAGTACATAACGTCTCCTCCGACTTCTACGTGTGTATTTTACCTGATTTTCACCAGAGTGTGACTTTAACTAAAGTTGGTCACCTGAGCTGGAAACCACTCCACTCTTACGTTTTAAACAGTATATTAGAATAAATATTCCTGACACACTCAAAACCAACAAAACCTCCAAACCAGTCACTGTTTTACAAAATCATTTCATCCATAGGTTCAACACCCACTTATTATTAAATATGATTTATACTGAGCTTACATTTTGAGACAAATTCCCAGATATAAAAGCTCGACTGGCTTCACATATGTTGGAGACTCACCCTTCCCTCCAGCCTCCATATTGAGTCTCCTTAGCCCAACTCTCTGAGGCACACACACACACAGACACACACACACACACACACACACACACACACACACACACACACACACACACACACACACACACACACACACACACACACACACACACACACACACACACACACACACAAAGAAGGAACTATTACTAATCTACAAGGACCAGGGGACAAACAAGTGCAGCAGCAGGAAAAGCATCAGACTGCAGCGGCCCCTCAGTGGGTCGTCTGCTAAACTTAGAGCAGAAATGGGCCAGAAAGAAACGATCTGTGCCTGCATTTGTGTGTGTGTGTGTGTGTGTGTGTGTGTGTGTGTGTGTGTGTGTGTGTGTGTGTGTGTGTGTGTGTGTGTGTGTGTGTGTGTGTGTGTGTGTGTGTGTGTGTGTGTACGTGCATTTGTGTGCGTGTCTTGAGTGTTAAGTGGTATTAACTTCCATTCACACACACTCTGATTGTGTTAAGATGTGAAACAAAACACTCTCTCCTGCATTGTGTCTCTTACGCAGCTTAATTTGTTCCTTCCAGTTTCTTTTTGTACTTTTGTTCCCGTCTCTCTATTCCTCGTCTTTTCATCCTCTCACGACTCCACGGAGGCTCGGGCGGCCGCAACAGTGTCGCTGCATTCAAAGTCACGATGAGTCAAAATTAGTCAAATATTTTAATGAAGACCCGTGCGTTTTTTATTTTAATTAAGGTTCAAAAGTACTTAAAATAAGGTCACTGTTAATTAGATGATGGTCTGACAAATGTGCGAGCTAATTAAGCTTGTATGTGTTTGATTAAAGATAAGTCGGCTTCCATGATAAGAAATGTGATGATGAGGCACGAGAAACGCCAAGTGGAGGGAAGAGAGAAGACGGGGACTGAGGGGAGGTTTAATTGAGGTAGAGATAATAAGTGTGTGTGTGTGTGTGTGTGTGTGTGTGTGTGTGTGTGTGTGTGTGTGTGTGTGTGTGTGTGTGTGTGTGTGTGTGTGTGTGTGTGTGTGTGTGTGTGTGTGAAGTGAGAAGTGAGAAGGAGCGACAGAGGGGGGGGAGAGAGAGAGGCGCGCTCGTCATCAATATGTAATTTTAACGCCAGTGGTGATGGTGGCTTGAGCTCAGAGGCTTTATCAGAAATGAACACTCTACTGTGTGTGTGTGTGTGTGTGTGTGTGTGTGTGTGTGTGTGTGTGTGTGTGTGTGTGTGTGTGTGTGTGTGTGTGTGTGTGTGTGTGTGTGTGTGTGTGTGTGTGTGTGTGTGTGTGTGTGAATGCCGGTGGCTATGGTGAGTTTTTTATCTCCTGCCCACTGTCTTTTAAATTCACTATATTTAAGCGAGGGCCAGCTGTTCCCCCCCCCCCCCCCCCCCCCCCCCCTTCCTCCCGCCTCACCTCCTACTCTCCTGCTTTCTCTTCTTCATCCCTCTCTCTCTCTCTCTCTCTCTCTCTCTCTCTCTCTCTCTCTCTCTCTCTCTCTCTCTCTCTCTGGCCCATACATATGAGATACAACGCTCGTTCCATCAGGCAGTGCAGCAGCCGTCAATAGCAGCCCCCCCCCACCCCTCCTTCCCTTCCCTTGCTCAGGTTCAAAGGGGCCTTCATCGGCAGGATGGAAATATGCTTTGCCAAAAAACCTCCCAGCAACAGACACCATCATCCCTCTGCCTCTGAGTTGCTCTACCTTTCCATCTCTACGTCTTTGTCTCTCTTTTCACTCACTCTCTTCCTCTGAGTCGCTGCTTCCTCACAAATAATATGGGAAAAAGAAATACCTGTACGGTGTGAAGTTAACTTCAGACCTTAAAATCAATATATTGTTGCAGGGGAAATGTCAACCCAGTGCTGTTACACGGGCTAATTAGGATGTAAGCCCTCGTTCCACATGATCTCACAGATTATCTCTGGTTCTTCTTGTGCAGTATTTTAGGATTGGTAACGGATGACCCTCTTTTTCTTTATTTATTAGAGTTTAACAGCTCTTATAGATCAAAAGAACGCAACTGTGGAGAACCTCCCCCCAAAAGGCACAGTTCCTATCTCTCCTTATCTAACACACTTACTCACCAGTGGCAGTACAGCACGGCTGCTAGTTGGGAGCGGCAAAGACAAAATGATTTCTAGGATAAGAACAGTTTTATCCCTGTGAACCTAAAATACTTAAAAGACGTGATATCGGATCCAGAGATTCACGTACTCGCCGATGCCTGTAGTGAAAACACACAGGAAGCAGGGCGTCTGCAGCTGACACGGTGGAACAGCGGGTTGTATTATATTCACTGAATGTGCTCTATGTGACCACTGTACAACACACTTCTCTATTCATTGTGTGTGTGTGTGTGTTTGTGTGCACGTGCATATTCCGGAGCAAGATTGGAAGTGGGTGTATTTCTTTTGCAGCCACTGATGTGCCCCTATCTGTGTAATTGAAATACCTGAGTTATTGACTCTCTCTCTCCCTTCCAAGTCAAATAAGTGCTCCAGGAGTGTGCACTCATTTGGAGGCTCTGGGGCAGAGCAGGCCGACCAAGGCCTTTCAACCGTGGAACACACACACCCACACACCCACACACAGACACACACCGAACACACACATATACATATAACAAGCAGCCCACAGAGGCCAAATCTGCACAAATGAAGCATCCAGGCACAATTAGACACACAAACACACAAACAGGCATCGATACACTCACACGCAAACGGCATTAACTGACACATACGGACGCTGAATCACACATGACACGTCTTTATCTCACACACGTGTCACGTAGAAGAGAACACACACACACACACACACACACACACACACACGTGTCCCGTCTCTCTCTGCCTCTCTCTCTGACAGCAGCCGTCCTCTGTGGTTGAACAAGTCAGGCTTAGCCTCCTCCTGCCTAAATGGCTGGCTGGCTGCCTGACATGCACACACACACACACACACACACACAGACACACACCTCAGTTTGCCTGCTCCATCACTGACTCCTGGCTTCCTGCCCCTTCACTGCTCGCTCCATACAGGATCACAGCCATCTGCCAGGCTGCCCGCTTCCCCTCCATTCATCCTATTGTCACCACGTTGTCCTCGGCCTCCGTCCCTCTGGAGGCTGCAGATCTTGGCCCCGTCCTCGCTGCTCTTTGTACATCTCTATCCTTTATTCTCGCTCGCTTAATTCCTTTCTCTCTTGTTTTTTCCCTCTTCCCTTATCTCCGCTCTCTTTCCCACAGTTTTATCTGCTCTTTCTCTGCATCTCCTCGTATCTCTGCATCTCTCTTGCCCCCGCCCCCCCCCTGGCCTGACCATCCCCGCTGTATTGTGTGCCGTGGCGTATTGTTGTCTGTGTACAGTGGCCGGCGCTGACGTCAGCTGTGGATGCACAGGGAAGAAGACAGGAAGCATATTTAAAGCCTCGCTGGCCGGCGTTCCTCGCCTGGCTGACTGACTCGCTGGCCTGGCTTCCCCCTCTGGGAGTTTTAATACTCACTAATCGATCACCTTGTGCCAACAGAGGTGGTAATGTGGCCAGACCCTAATTATTGTTGCTGTAAATGAAGAGAGGTGTTTTGCAGCACTTCATTCTGCTCGAGCTTTCTCATCATCCGGCCCACCAGCTACGTTTCCTCACACCCGTATCTCTCACCCTCGCCGTGTCTTTCCCTGCTTCTGTCCTTTGCTTCTTTTAGCATGTTTCTTCTTTCTCGAAGGCCAATGAAAATCCTGCAGACCTCTGGCACGCTGAATAAGTGCGTTGGACAGTACATTAATGCTGCTGTTAAGAAGAAGAGAGCGATAGAGAGAGAAAGCCAGAGGAAATTGTGGGGGGGGGGGACAGGGTGATGGGGGGGGGGGGTGCTGTACGCAGGATAAAGGAGGAGGCGAGAGTGTGCGCGAGTCTGGAAATTCAATTATAACTGTGCCCTGGCGGTAATTCCACTGGTATAAATGGGATGGCGGAGTGAGAGAATGGATGGATGAAGGACGAGAGAGAAGGAAGCAAGAGAGGAAGTTGAGGAAGGAATGGATTCAAGTTATCTGAGGAACGTGACGACCAGCATCTTGTGTGCGCATCAGTATTTCACGCACGCAGCCTCGTCGGCATCGAACCCCGGCTTTAGATGCACATGTTTTCTTATTTCGCACAACATGGGGATAATGACATGTTTTCAACCTCGCGCGTGCCGCACCGCTCATTATTCAGGCAAAGTGTTTCACGTGTATCGTAGCCGTCGGCGTGCCACCTCTACGGTACAGCCCTGATCTCATTAATACAACAACAAGGTAACGGATCAACCCGCGTGCGTCCCCTGGGAGGGGCAGGTTAGCGTTTGATGCTGAGAGAGAGAGAGAGAGAGAGAGAGAGAGAGAGAGAGAGAGAGAGAGAGAGAGAGAGAGCGTCCTAAGAAGCCGGAGAGATTTCAACACCCTGCCAGCCCGGCTGTCAGCTGCCACCGAGTTCAAATCCTCCAAAATAAACTCTCATTCGTGTTATTTACCAGAACACCAACACAGTGCATTGTACCTACAGTCGTTCTCATAGGCTGACTCACACGTGCACAATAACCGGCTCAGGACTTGTCTAGACTCACATTTCTCACCTCCTCCTCCTCCTCTCATTCTGTCCAGCTCAATATTTCTCCTCAACACTTTGTGGCCTGGATATCGGTGTGAGAGGGTCAGCTGCACTTTCTCCATCTCTGGTTTTCAGATTGAGCTTCTCCAGTGGAAGGAAGTCCGTAAATGTTTAATACGAGGAGTGTTCAGGGGAGGTGTGTTTACAGCAGGAGACTCCACACTGCATCGTTTCAATGCGCTTGTGATAAAACAAACGGGTGAAAACGACAGATGACATTGAGGACAGCAGCCTCGAGTCCCCCCCACCCCCTCCAGCCACCCACGTGTACAAACTCATTAAAGGAGTCATAAAGGCAACTAATGAAAATCATGACCGGTATCATTACATTAGCCCACTGGTGTCCTCTCGCCTCTCGCCTCTCTCCTCTGCGAGCGAGAGAGAATGAAAGCAGCTAAATTAATGCTCGCACCAGTAATGTCACAAATCCGTCCTTTAAGTAGCTGCTGTTCTCCTGTGTGTGTAAAGCCGAGCGCATTAAAGTTCAGGACAGTGCTGTTAGGTAACCGCTGTGTGTTTGTGTCTTCTCTCCCAGGACGACAACTCCATGTTCTTTCAGTTCGGCCCCTCCATCGAGCAGCAGGCTTCGGTCATACTCAACATCATGGAGGAATACGACTGGTACATCTTCTCCATCGTCACCACCTACTACCCGGGTTACCAGGACTTTGTCACCAAGGTAACCGCGCTCAGCCGAGACATGGACGTGAAGGAAATCAAACACAGACCACGTTATTAATTTGAGGGAGGGTGAAGGAATGAAGATTTAGGCAGAAGTATTTATTGTCAATGCTGAAGCGTCATCAGGGAGACAGTTAATTGTTATTAACTTGTCACAGTGGCCACGTACCATTAGTCTTCATGTGGAGCTGTTCTATCGCACAAATATATCTAAACCTTGACTCCTCTCGCCAAACGAATGTGTCTGTGTCCTCTCCGTCTGTCTCCTAGGATCTAATGTTCACTTCTGTCTTCCTAACTCAGCCTTGGGTCCTGTGAATACTGCAATAGAGAGAAGGGGACTCAGTATATAACAGTGATAGAGAGTCAAATAACAATTTAAATATCTTAATATCACAATGAAAATATTTCAGCCCTGCTCTGTGTAATATACACTTCAAAAACCAGAAGGACGCTCAGAGAGTTCAGACCTTTGCCAAGGCTGATTTTTATTTCTTTAAATTTACGAAAAAAAGGGAAAAAACGTCCTAACTTGCCCACGTTAAAGAAATCGGAAAACAATTCCTGGACCGGCACGTTTATCCGGATCCAGTCCAAAATGTAACGAGTTCTTCCGTGAGTCACGTCCCACCCGTCCACAAAAGTTCATGGAAATCGTTTCAGCTGTTTTTGAGAAATCCAGCTACAGACAAACAAACAGCATTAAAGACATAAGCTCCTTGGTGGAGCTAATTAACGAGCTTTTAGTATCTGATGCTGATTAAACACAAGTTAGCTGAACATTCAGATGTTGGTATGAACTGGACCTCCCCTCTGATAATCCCTGTTGTGTTTAATCTAACTGCTTCACGCTCTTCTAATGAATTAATTGGTTACTTACTGACTAGTGAGACAGAAACTAGTTTACATGTATACATTTGTGAATAAATTAAAGAATTACACAACAAGTATCTAAGGACGAGTTTTCCTTGACAAAAATCCATTGTTTGAGAATCCCTGACATGACAACAAGCTAATCACCCTCTGTTTCCTCCGTTCAGATCCGTAGCACCATCGAGAACAGCTTCGTGGGCTGGGAACTGGAGGAAGTGATATTACTCGACATGTCCGTGGACGACGGAGATTCAAAGATCCAGAACCAGCTGAAGAAGCTGCAGAGCCCGGTCATTCTTCTCTACTGCACAAAGGAAGAGGCCAACACCATCTTCGAGGTGGCCCACTCTGTCGGGATCACCGGGCTACGGCTACACGTGGATCGTGCCCTCTCTGGTAGCTGGAGACACTATCGTCGTGCCTGCGGAGTTCCCCACAGGTACGAAAACATGTCAAAATGAGGAGTAACAATGGGATTATAGTTTTTTATCTCGGCGTGGAAAACTACTTGCCTTGAGCTCGGATCCTAAACCCTTTGTAAGGACAACAATTAGATTTCATGCAGCGTTTGGTTGATGTTTATCAAAAAGTACCGTGAGCGCATGCGTCTACGCAGGTGGCCTCAGTCTCTAACTCTGCGCAGGCAGAGAGGTCAGTGATGCTGTACAATCTAATCTTTGTCACATCTCGCCTGTAAAGTGACAATCAGGAGATAATGGGCTCGTGTCCCGTTATCACACTTTTGGGCCACGTCACAGAATTCAACTTAAACGGTTGTAATCATTCATAAAGCTGTGAGAGATGAGAATAGAATAAGGAAATTGGCTGGGCATCTCCCAGACGTTCACAAGAAAAGTGATAACAAAGAAATAATAATCAAAATGTTGGTCTTTATTACAGTTTAGATAAATATGGAGCTGGAGATGAGCTTTAAAACGACATGAGAACCATTTCTCTGTGACGTGAATTTAGAGAAATACAACCAGTCAGAGTCAAAGCCCCAACAAATAGTTCAACCTCCGTCAGCTCATATCTCCCTTAATTGTGATCTGAGAAATTTCATTTGTTTCTTATGTGAACAAAGCATCAGGAAATGTTTTCTGTAATGATGCAAAACAAAATTTGGACGTCTCTTCTTTTTGTTAAATTCCTGTCCAATAAGCTTAAAATCTCAAAAACATCTTTATTCCATCACTCGGCAGAAACGTTAAAATATTGTTTTTTTTTTACTTTTCGGCTCTTTTGACATCTTTCTCCTGCAAGACAAAAAAAACCCAACAACCTGACCTTTCCTAACAAGTGAGGGAGCATGGCCCCCCCCACCCCCCCCTCACAACACCACTGGAGGTCATTGTAACCTTTGAAGGTCAAACGTGGAACCAAAGTGACATCTAAGTTGGGGTGCACAAACCACTCAACCTGCTCGCACAGTCCGTCAGGCACCACCTGTCACACCGCGTCATGTAACACCACTTTTCAGCCCTCGGGGGGGGGGGGGGGGGGGGGGGGGCGACAGACACTTTTAGAAAGGCCAGCTCGCAGTCGGAATCAAACCTCTGTCAGTGATGCAGGCCGCCGCCACCGCTAATGGAACTTTCCATGACTTTGGTCAGTTTCACTCTCTGCGGCCGAGTAAACCGCGGAGCAGGTTGTATATTCGCTCCGGACGTATGAGCTCGATAATTTGTTGGTGTTTGCCGGGTTGATTTACGGCGAAGGCGAGATATTACACTCCCGCCTGTCCTCAGCAGTTTCTGGGAAATGGTTGCCGGGCCGAACCTGAAATCTTTTTGCTGTTCACGCACAGTAATTCAAACCGTTTTTTTACCTCTGCTCCCTTATTGGCATCCATGGATGATTCACTCTAAATTGGAGTTAGGTGTGTGTCGTGCGCCTGCGTGTGTGTGTGTGTGTGTGTGTGTGTGTGTTTGGTGCCTTTTGTGTGTGATGTCGTTGTGCATTTGTCTGTGAAATGTGTGCTTGGTTCATGATTTAATTTGCATGAGAAAATAATGGGTGAGTGTAATCAAATGGGTGTGTGTGTGTTTGTGTGTACAAGGTGAGTGTTTACTTGCAGGACAGGGTGAACCAAACTAAGGGTGTGTGTGTTTGTGTCATTTTGCCTTTTCCAAATTAGGGTTCCACTCTATAAAGTTTGATATATCACCGTATCAGTTATGTAAATCAGCACAACAACTTCCCTCTTGATTTATGTTGCCACGGAGATCATCGTGACTCGCTGGTGATTACAGAGAGGAGCTGGCGCTGAGGCTGCGTTGATGGACACACACAAAGCTTTCTGAGCTCGCACTGAATTATCATGGGATTAATCATCATGAGTCGTGATGACAGATCACTGGCTAAATGTCAGTCACTCATTTAACGTGTGATGGATGTGATTCAGAATTCACCATTTCACAAGACACTCAGAGAAGCTCTGTGGTGTGAGTGTATATCTGTGTTTTATACATTAAGGCAGAATCAGCTCTTTCAATCTGGGCCCTTGGTTTAAACATGCGAGTGTGTAAATGAAAACACATGTCATCAGTCCAGTAGATCGTCCCAGAATCAGTGGCAGTGGCTGCAATGTAATCTAATGGGGCAACTGCAACAGTTTGTTATATGTCCACTAAAAGGTAGCGAGGTAGTGAGAACGCCCTGCATACGGAGGATTGTGTCCTCTGCTGCATGGCTTCCCTTCCCTTCCCTTCTCTCTCTCTCCATTACGAGCTTATACTTAAACACGAGTCGTCCACTTGTGGAACTCAATCATCCAGTCGACCCCTTCGCTCTGCGTCCCAACCTCAGCCTGTAGCAGCAGTCAACCACACCAACTTGTGAACCTGCACGCAGCCAAACGACGCCGCGGCCCAGCGTGCGACTGATGGCGTCGTGGTGAGTGCTCTGGGTGAGTGCAGCAGGTTCAGGGTTCAGCGGAAGGTGCGCGCTGGCTGTGGGGCTAATTTGCTCACGAGGCGCGCTTAATAATAATTTTGTGCCGTGTGTGATGAAGAGCCTCCACTTTCTGCTGGGTGACTCCACTGATGCCTTCCTTAAGTGGCACTCTGGGGAACTAGCTCTCCTCCTGCTCCCTACCTTCCTTCCCTTCCCTCCTCATTTCATGCCGTTGTTCCTTCGCTTCTCTGTGTTTTTTCTGCCTCCTCCGACTCTCTCTGCATCTTTGTGTCTGAGTTTCTGCTCGTTCTTTTCCTCCTCCTCCCTCTCTGCTCTCGCTCTCTCTCTCTCTGTCTCTGTTCCTCCTGATCAGAGTTGCACATCACCGCTGCACCGCCTGTGCCAACGTAACCTCCCAATCTGACATCACTGACAATAATAAGCTGTTTCCAAAAATACCCAGTCATACGTTAGTTCCGCTGTTACGATCTCCAATCAGGTCGCCTGCGTGTGGTCGCAGCGTTTGTGATTTTCTCTGCGTACGTGTGTTTGTATCAGTGACAGCGAGACAGCCGCTGCCTTGAAACAGAGACAGGAGCCACTTTACTGGGCAGAAAACCAAAAACCCTGTACAGCTGCTGCAGTGCTGCTCGGCTATAAGGTTTCCAGCCGACATGTCTGTGTTATGACATTCAAACATGCCCCGAGAGACGGATGAATATTTACTCTGTTCCCAAGATGTAGAAAAAGAATAGACCATGCAGCATATGCACATCTGCAGCACACACACCCTCACAGCGTATGATCCTTCCCATTAAGTAATAGGAGTTCTCTGTATGAAAGGGAAGCAGCGCTGGGAGTGAGTGAGTGTTGAGAACATGTCGACAGTGTGTGTGTGACATTAGATGTGGTCCTGGAGGGCCAGAGCTGTCAGCGCTGAGCCCCCCCGAGGACGCCAGGTTGCCAGGGCGCCTGTCTATTTCTGCCCACTGACATGGTGGTGGAGTGGCTGACGTGTGGTCATACGCTGTCAGATAAATGCAGATCAGCTGATGGACGGAGCGGGCGACACATTAAAAGGCAGACAGAGAGACAGAGAGACAAATTAATTGGATTGAAGGCAGGGCGTGCTTCACCGGGAGCCACGTGACCCGAACCCCGCGCTCGCCAAAGAAGAACGATCGTTGAACGTCCATTTTAAAGAATAACACTTGTTGTTGAGAGACACGGTCAAGTTCTCCATCCAGAAGTAAACAAACGCCAGTGTCGTCTGTTAATGATCAGCTTGTCTGAGTTAATCATCTTATCAATAATGTCAGTTTTAATATCAGTGGGACTCATTATCAAAAACGTCAGCTCTGTTCTAATAGATGTATAATGGCTCGGGTTTCCAAAGGACTGAATAATAAAAAACACACATTGATGAATTAATCTGCGTCCTCGAGGGAACGTGAAGGTAAATCACTGTCATTTTTGTTTGTGTGAGTCTAAGAACGGAGGAAACATCCTCAGTCTGTCGAAAACTATCCAGACACAGGTGCATCTCGAAAAGTCACAATATCATGTTAAAGTTTAACATATAGTTATTTAATAAAGTGACTTATATTGATAATTACAACCTACGGCTGAAATATAGAATATTTAATTTTGCATTTGAGGAAATTAACATGATACACATTATTATACACATACAGTACAGTACAGTGGGTACATGGCTGTTGTATCGAAGCATATTAACCGAACGTTGACGGAGGGGAAAATGTGCACAAGCAACAGGGATGACCGCAGCCTTGAGTAGGTTGTCGAGCAGCCAATTGAAGAAGTTGGGAGAGCTTCAGAGACTGAGGCTGGAGTCAGTGCATCCAGAACCAGCAGAACAGGCGTGTGCAGGAAATGGGCCAAACATTCGTAGTATCGAGCCGCTGCTGCACCAGCGACATCAGAGACGTCTTCCCCGGGCTGAGGAGAGAAAGAACTGGACAGTTGCTCAGTGGACCGAAGTCCTCTTTGCAAGATGGAAATATAATTTGCATTTCATTTGGAAATCAAGGTCCCACAGTCTGGAGGAAAAGGCTCAGAATCGAAAGTTTGAATTTTCCAGCGGCGCTTTATGGAGATAGTGGATTTTTGATTTTTCACTTAACGTGTTTCACTTTTTGAATTTAATTACCCAAAGAAATGTACTTTTTTTTTTTTAACGTTCATAAAGAGACAGATTGTCAAACGAGAGCAGGACTCAGTCAGTCAGACGGACAGATAAACAGACACAGCTTAACACAGACAGATGGACAAACACAGCAAGGTGATAGACGCTCACTCAGTCAGGATGCGAGCGCCTCTCTCGTCTCTGAGTCATCGCACAATGAGCGCTCTGTCTCTTGGAGTGTGTTCAAAACATGAAGTCTCTGTTGTACCTCCACAGAATCATCCCGTCCCTCCTCGCCTCACTTTCCCTCCATCTGTCCCTCGTCTTCCTCCTTTGTCTCTCCGTCCTTTCACTTTCCCATGTAATCCAACTCATCTCTCTAGCTCTTGTACTACCTACTTCCTGTGTTCTTATTAATCCGTCCGTCCAATCGTTCTATCTCTGCGTCTTTCCTCTTCTCCACGTCTCCTGATCTTTATCTTCTCTTTGCTTTCGTCCGTCCAGGTCTGCTCTCCGTGTCCTACGACGAGTGGGACTACGGCCTCGAGGCCCGTGTCCGCGACGGCGTGGCAATAATCACCATGGCGACCTCCACCATGATGATGGACCGCGGACCTCACACCCTGCTGAAGTCCGAGTGCCACGGAGCCCCTGAAAAGAAGACCCCCATCTCAGGCAACCCCAACGAAGTGCTCAGGTGAGGGAAGCTGGACTGGGCCGTTCAAGTCGATGTGAAAATATGTTAAAGAACAAGTCATTGATGTGATGATACAGTTCTGTTCATAAATTAACAATGCGTCCGGGCTTATTTACACATTTTATCCACTAGTGTCTGTTCTCAACCTGCCTCTGTTCGGCCTGTTTGTTCAAAGTTGAGGTGACGCTCGACTCAGGACGCAGAACCTGTTCAATCTTATCTATGAACGAGATGTGCGTTTCACACAGAGATTTGTGGAATTATTAGATAGAGTTCAAGTTGTTGTTTGGTTGAAGGGTTGCTCCAGTGCTTCGGCATTACACCTCCATATGATTGAAGCAGCAGAGGCAGATATAGCCTCATACTGTGGCTCAAGATCCTACATTTCCCAGAATGCAGCTCAACAGTGTCTTTAATTGGACCTTCAATTCTTCATTTTCAGCCTCTAACATGTTACTGACATACTGGTGTGTTTTTTGGTAATTGTCGACAGTTTATTATGCTTAGAAATCATAAATCATTTTCTCAGTGTATTTGGCCTCGAGCTGATTTGCTGATGCTTGTCCATCATGTCCCTCCCTGTGTTTTTAAACCAGCTCAGCATCTTTCCTCTGTGACAACGAACATGTTTCCTTGTTCACGAGCAGTAAAACAAGTTCACTTCATTTTGCCCTGAAGCTGCAGCTCTGTTGTGGACGATATAAACTCGAGAGCAGAGGCCATGCATCTCAGCAGCGCTCTCGTTTGTTCACCGTTATTTATTTACAATTACACTAATGTCTCCAAATTAATGTGACAATGATTTATGAACGTTAAACTGCTGCACACAGCGGCTTCGAGCCGGGGTTCAGGTGCTGTTACATCAACGCCAGCTTACTGGCATACAGTAGATCAGTGTAACCATGACAACTGTGGATGCAGCAGAAGCTGGCACACACACACACACACACACACCTTCATCCCCTGCATACTGTGATCACCCCTATGTAATAATATCTTACACACACTAACACCCCCCTTCCTGAGGATAATCCGGCCCCACCCCCTCAGCTGTCCGGCCCAGCGTCAGGCCTTTTGAACTGGGTGTGAAGCGGCGCAGCGCTCGGCGGCACTGTTCTGTGCGCACCACCTAATTGGTCCCAGTGGCGTCAGTCGGCGAACCCTGTCATGATGAGCCTCAGAGCTCAGGACAATACTCAGGGGCCGTTTCACCCCTCAGCCACTCGGTGTGTGTCTGCTGCAGAGGTGTGTGTGTGTGTGGAGAATAATTCATGGATCCTGATTTAAAAAATTAGGCGTATTTAGAGAACTGATATCTATAAGTGTGTGTGTGGGGGGGGGGGGTTTGATGCAGCTTGATTGAATTGAAGAAACTGTTTGGCCTTGGCAGAGGAATGAGCTCTTATTGCCGTTCTTTAGTCGTTTACATTCATACCTGTGCTTTCTGAGCGTCGTGATGACCCTACAGCTCACAATAATTAATCTTTTAATGCTATAATACAATGCAGAATGAAATCTAAATGTTTTGTTGGTTTAATATCAATCTACAGACATTTTTTACCTTCTCACTTTTTACACCACGAGCACATTCCTCCGGCTCGACTCAACAGTCCAGTCAAGTTGCACCAAATTTCACAGCACTCATAAATATCAATCCTCTAAATATGTCATATTGTTTTTTTTAAGATCTACTAATTATTCCCATTAAAATTATGAAAATGTTGGAAAACGCCCAATTTCATAATGTAAGAAGATGATGAGAACATGAAATCCTGGAGCCGCAGCAAAACTTAATGTGTTTCTTGCCTGAACATCAGTAGTTTTTGTGTAATCTTCCTTTCAAACAGTCAGCGGTGAAAACACAACTCCCCTGGAAGAGGTCGGACATTTAGTGTTTTATTCTAAACCAAAATAAATAGGATATCACAAAAACGTTTCTCCCTTGGTTGTCTGTACTGTAGTGTGTGTGTGTGTGTGTGTGTGTGTGCGCGTGTGTGTGTGTGCGTGTGCGTGTGTGTGTGTGCGCTGAGGGGATATCCAGCTTTCACAGCAGCCGTCACTGTCTTGTTTCCTACCTACTCACGATTGGGTATAAAAGCAGCTGTATCCTCATAAGACTCAGTTACACAAGTGTGTGTCATTAATAACACGGACACACACTCCACATACACACATAGATGTGTTCCCCTCACAAACACACACACACAGCAGCTGGAGAACACAGGGGCCCTGCTATAGAAACCGGCAGCTCTTTGGACGCCTATGAGGGATGCGGATCAATTTTCTGCTCCAAACTTAACTGCATCCTGCACTAAGGCAGCGGGGCTTTGTTGTCCGTTCCAGGAAAGTCTTTAGATGTCGTTTCAGCCCCTGTCTGCTGTGTGTTCGCTCCTTTCTGAGGCTTCTTGCATTTGTTTCACCACTGCTTACCGCTCGGAGATAACAGTTTGGGTTATGGCAGCTTCTGTTGCCCCAGAACACAATTCCCCTGCTCGGCTGGTGTGTGACTGGCTGCGGTCGACTCTGCTGTCGGATCTCTGCTCCATCGTGTTCTGCTCTTTCTTCTCCTGCCCTCTCTCCTTCATTCTGCCTCTTTTATCCATCTGCTCTTCTCTTTGTGTTGTCCTGTCCTCTTCTTCTCTGTCCTCTCTTCTTCTGTCCTCTTCTCTTCTGTCCTCTCTTCTTCTCCCCTCTCTTCCTCTGTCCTCTCTTCTTCTGTCCTCTCCTCCTCTGTCCTCTTCCTCTGCTCTGTCCTCTCTTCTTCTGTCCTCTCTTCTTCTCCCCTCTCTTCCTCTGTCCTCTCTTCTTCTGTCCTCTTCTCTTCTGTCCTCTCCTCCTCTGTCCTCTTCCTCTGCTCTGTCCTCTCTTCTTCTGTCCTCTCTTCTTCTCCCCTCTCTTCTTCTGTCCTCTCCTCCTCTCATCTCCTGTCCTCTCCTTCGTTCCGCTCTTCTCCTCTGGGTGAAGTTGAACAGCTCATTATTAATTTTTTATGAGAGACTTTGTTTTTGACTTTTGACGCGTTCTGTTTTATCGTAGTTGTATTTTTGTTGCTTTTGTTTTGTGTTTGAGGGATGATGTAAAAGTGTTTGCTGTTGTTTTGTTAATGTCTCAAAAAATAGAATCTCCTCTCCTCTCCTCTCCTCTCCTCTCCTCTCCTCTCCTCTCCTCTCCTCTCCTCTCCTCTCCTCCTCCCTAACCATCGTCTGCGCTCCAGACCTGCAGTCTTATAATCAACTTAGCCGTGTGTTGATTAGATCAGTTGTAGGCGCTGGTAAGATCTTCGCCCCCCCCCCCCGCTGCCTTAACTAAAGTTGTTTGGTGATAACCTTTGTCTTCGAGCGTTCAATCAGCAGATTAGCATTTGGCCTACAGTCTATACAGCAGCGAGGGAGTGAATGAGTGGCTGGCTGCCTGGTTTGCTGCTCGGTGGACTGGACGGCCGCCCCGCTGCTCGGCTGCTTCGCTACGAGTGAATCGATGGATGAGCAGATGAAAGATGGGCAGAGAGGGAAGCGGCTCAAAGCTCTCGTGCAGGGTGGGGAGGAAAAAAAACAACTCACTCTCCGGTGAATTCAAACACACCACGTGTACATTTTTCAAACAGACCTTTAAAGGAATTCATTAATAAATTAGGTGGAGTCACAAGTAATTCTCATTAAAGGGTATTTGATAACAGGCGCGCAAACAAAGAATTCGTCTCCAGGGCTACGAAGTGTTAGTCTAGAAAATCAACAGGGTGTCAGATGTCGGACTCAACAGAAAACTATCGGGCCTGGTTTCGCTAGAATCAGTGGAGAACAGGTCGGAACCCCCAGTTCTCGCCCCGTGTATTTCCTGGAGCACCTCCTCTTTTTGCATTCTAAGTATGGGATGGAAATAAAATAGCGTTGGTGCAGCAGGTCCATCAAAGTGTGTGTGTGTGTGTGTGTGTGTGTGTGTGTGTGTGTGTGTGTGTGTGTGTGTGTGTGTGTGTGTGTGTGTGTGTGTGTGTGTGTGTGTGTGTGTGTGTGTGTGTGTGTGTGTGTGTGTTAGTAGAATAAATGAACTCGGTTTTCGATTCCATTTCCATTGATTTCAGCTCTTTCAACCACCACTTTTCTGTTCAGCTTAACTATCGTTTGTTCCTCCATTACTTTCAGCCGCTCTGACATTTCAATCCATTTCCCTCTAACGATTGTGATTGTTTATCCTCTGCTATTAGCTGTTTTAACAATTCACCTCTCAATGTCAGTAATCTGGCATTTTTATTTCACTGTTTCTAACTGGTGGGCGGTGAAAGACCTGCAGATTGGGGTTAAGTTAACTGGAGGCTCCCAGGTGTGAATGGTTGTCGTCTCTGTACGTCGGCCCTGTGATATACTGGCGACCTGTCCAGGGTGTCGCCCGCCTCTCGCCCAGTGTCAGCTGGGATTAGCTCCAGCTCCCCCTGCGACCCTGGCAGGAGAAGCAGTATACACATGATGGACGGCTGGATTTCAACTCCTCTTCCTGCTTACTAACAAGCCTTCATGCACTCTTAGTTTGTCCTCCTAGTTTATTTTACATCACATAAATTCTTCCCAACCGGCTGAGCTCCTCCACAGTCCTTTCACGTGCACAACTGCAGAAGAAGCCCCTGGGTGCAGGTTCCCCTGGTAGCACGACATGGGAAGAGCAGGGACCATTTTCTCCTTTCAGATTCACTCCGGGACGGATTGTGAACTACGACTTTAAAAACGTTGACGTCAAAAATCCCTGATAAGCAGCAAAACAAATGGTGAAGGACGGGACGAGAGATTGGAGAGAACATATGACAATAATACATAATGTTGGATTTGATCACACATCATATGTTTTAAGGCTCAGGATGAGATGCACATCATCTACATTTCATTCTGCTGTATGGTCACGGTCATCCACTTGACTTTATGGCCACTCCACATTTCGCTGATCCCTCTCTGCTCCCAGTTTGCTTGTCCAGCCCTCAGCGCCTTCATGCAATACCACAAGAGAAGGACATGCCACTCCACTAAGTAAATTAAGTCCACTGTAGCCGGCGCTGTGACATTCCAGCTAATGCTACAGTATGAGCCTGACAAGTGAAGATAGCAAAGAAGAGGAAGGAAGGGAGCAGAGCACAGAGAGCCAGGGGGTGAAGGAGGGGGGGGGGCAGATAGAGAGAGAGAGAGACCATGGGTGAGCGATACGCAGCAGTGTGAGAATCATGAGTTTGACAACAGCGGCCCTGACCTTGCCAGGCGTGGACAGGTTCCAAATGAGCTCGGAGTTGGAAAGGTGTCAAGTTCTTTTTTTAAGATCAGTGGAACATTTTTGAACTTCTGTTGCCTCAGTGAGGATTTCAAAAGAGTGTCAATGTGTGTGTGTGTTTACGTGTGTGTGTGTGTGTGTGTGTGTGTGTGTGTGTGTGTGTGTGTGTGTGTGTGTGTGTGTGTGTGTGTGTTTTGCTGTGTGCGTGCAGAACACTGTGAAGCAGCAGTTTCACTCTATTGAGCTGAGGGATGAGTGTGTGCCAGTTCGATGGATGGTGTGTGTGTGTGTCCACCTGTGTGTGTGTGTGTGTGTGTGTGTGTGTGTCCCTGTGTGTGTGTGTGTGTGTGTGTGTGTGTGTTTCTACCTATTTCCGACCTGAGTATATAAAGGCCATGTGAGTGTGTGTTTGTGGAGCAGGCCAGCAGGAGGCGTTACACAGGTGCCTGCTTGTGATGGAGCTTGATTAGAAGTAGGTCAGGACGCTCCTGCTCTGTCTCTCCAGCTTCTTCCGTCTGTCTTCTTCTCCTTTTTCACTTCTCTCTTTCTTTTTCCCTAAATCTTTCCATCTGTCTCTGTCGCCAAATCTCTTTTCCTCGGTTCTTTTCTGTGGTCCAAGCCCTCGTGGAACTGGAAGGACGATGACGACGAATTATTATTTTTATTATTATCATTGGCTCAAAGTGTCTTTATTGCAGAGATCATAAGTACGACAGAGACAGAAACTCCTCAACTACTCAGGCACAAAATACAAAAAATGACGTATCAATATTTCACACAACTCGTCCATTATTCACATCAGAGCATGAGATAAAGCGTATCTGTGTCAGGTCACGGAGTTAGCATGGTGTGTGTGTGTGTGTGTGTGTGTGTCTGTGTGTGTGTCTGTGTCTGTGTGTGTTTGGAGGTGGATCACTGTGTTTGGTTGGTACATTTTACTATTGCTCTCATTTAAATCTGTGTTGTCCTGTGTTGCCCTATCAATATAAACACATGATTTAAATCCTGTTTCTCTCCATTGTCTACTGCAACTGTCACATGTCGACCCATTGTGTAATGAAGTGTGTGTGTGTGTGTGTGTGTGTGTGTGTGTGTGTGTGTGTGTGTGTGTGTGTGTGTGTGTGTGTGTGTGTGTGTGCTTTGTGACATTATTTTCTCTTTTCTGGACCTTACAGCTTCCTTTACATTCTTAATTCCTTCATCTGTGGGCAACTATATATATTTTTTATTAGTTTAGTTTGTCTCTTTTGACATTTTATTCCAAAATGCTCAGAAATAAGAAAACCAAGAGAAGAAGAAAATCGTCTCAAGTATATTCCTTATCTCTAAATTGTAGATTATCCGATTTGTTCAAGGGCTTCCACTTTGCTTTTATTCCGTGATCATTAATTTGAATTAATTGTCTGTCTATCATTTGTCAAAAGTAAATCAAATCAAAAGCACATATCTAGTACCCCCCCCCCTTCCCTCTTCTCTGTGCCTCTCGTCCTCTCTGCTCTCTTTCCATTAGCACAATTTATTACACTTAACTCGTTCAGTTGCAATGTCTGAATACACTCGCAGATACCACATGATGGATGCATGCGCAGCAAGTTCACACCTCCTGCCCCCCCCACCCCACCCCCCACCCCACCCCAAGTGTGCACGCGGCAACGCTACAGTATGTTTGTCTGCCTCGACCGCACACCGCCATCTGGGGCATGTTATCATCGTCGATATAGAATCCTCCTCTACAAATCCAATAAGTACATTGCACCACAGTAATTGCTAAGGAGTGTAATTCATGACTAATTCATGTCGGGGTTAATTTATTAAAAATGACTTATCAATATTTCACACAACTCGTCCATTATTCACAGCAGAACATGCGCTAAAACGTATCTGTGTCAGGCCGTGGAGTTAGCATGGCAAGTGTGTGTGTGTGTGTGTGTGTGTGTGTGTGTGTGTGTGTGTGTGTGTGTGTGTGTGTGTGTGTGTGTGTGTGTGTGTGTGTGTGTGTGTGTCTGGCACTGTGTTGTTCTGATTTGCAAAAGCAAGAATCTCCCTCGAAAACAAAATTCTTTGAGATTATGTGAAATGTCTTTAATGCTCCACACGAGCACGATTCAGTGACTGAAGGGAGCAGTGTTAGATTCTGTTGGAGCGCTGCCTGACGGAGTCCGGTCGGTGTCACACCCGCTCTCCTTCGCCCGGGTGAAGACAGATGCTGCTGATGTTTGAGTTTGAATCCACCTGCTGTACAGTACAGATGTGGTATTCACCTCTGGACGGAGCTGGAAAGTGGCGGGTGTGGGCGGATGTGTGCAGAGCGTTCCGAGCAACGGACGCAGCTTATTGGCGTCTAATGGTACAAACGGTGGCTTTAGGAATCACGAGGAGGCCGTTGGAGTTTTGGCAAATGAGGCAGTGACGGTGACCTGTCAACCAGCGTAAAGCAACACACATCACCCAGTTCTCCCAGTAGATCCACAAGATAACTGACGGAGAGGTTCCAGATGTGGATAAAGTGTGTAAATATATCTGTGAGGGTGTGAATGCTGAGTAACCCCTCGCTGTGCCTCCTCTAACCAGCAGTCAGAGGGAACACAGCTCTGCGGTTCTAATACGTCCCATCCCCTTCCTCTTTCTCTTTGAATCCCACCTCTCTCTCTCTCTCTCTCTCTCTCTCTCTCTCTCACCGTCTCTTTTCCTCCCACCCTCTGCGAGATTACCGTTACCATAGTTACGCAACAGATTGGCTTGGAAGTCACAGTGGTTGTGGGTGCCATGGCAACACACATATGCTTGTGTTTCGCTCGGTTTCTGCCGTCAACGTGTGTCGGACGCGCACACACACACACACACACACACACACACACACACACACACACACACACAGAGACGTAGACTCACACAAAGGCCCCACATTGCAGCATGTAGCGGTAGCTTGCTCAGTAAAGATTAAAGGGGGGGGGGCACAGCGTCAAGTCATTTTGTAAATGGCTCATGATTTATGCAGCAGATTCTGTGCACTTTGTATCAGTGCCAGGGCTCGACAGGACGGGGCTGTTGGGAGAGCACACGGGGCTGCATGCGATGATATGATGCTGGATGATTCCGCTCTTCACGTTCCATTGAAAAGATCTTTAATACAGGAAGTAGAAGAAGGGAGCAGTAATTGCTCCGTTACTACATAAGTCTCTCCTGCAGAGATCAGTATGCATAGAAACAAAGAAAAGCAGCACTAGTATTAGATTATTATATTTGTGTGAGGCCTCCATTAGGTTCGAGTTCCCCTCGGATATGATTTGCTCCAGCAGACGTCTGAGAGGAGGGAAGGTGAAACGGTGCGAGTGTGTTGGAACGTTAAAGTAGAGCTGCAGCGACGTCGAGCTTTATCGCTCTCTGGTGAAAACTCAAGACAAACAGATCCAGATTCACGACCCAGTCCGTTGTTCACGCACCCCACAGACACCGAGGCAGCGTTACACACACACAGCTACACACCCGCTTGTCGTTTATTTATTCATCTACATATACTGTATATGGCGCGCATTGGTTTGGAGGCAGTGTTTCCATGGAAACAGCCACACAGCGAGCGAGCGAGAGAGAGATGGAAGGAGAGAGAGTGCCGCGTGAGGGAGTGAAAGAGTTAACAGATGGTGTGTGTGTGTGTGTGTGTGTGTGTGTGTGTGTGTGTGTGTGTGTGTGTGTGTGTGTGTGTGTGTGTGTGTGTGTGTGGGATGACAGAGAAGTGATCTGAGTTCACCTGACATAAACATTCCTGTTCTCATATACACACACTTACACACTCCCACGCACATTCGCCATAATCACTGCAAGAGAAAACAGTGTTTCGCACATGTGTGTGTCTGTGTGTGTGTCAGTGTGTGTGCGAGTGCGTGTGTGTGCGTTGTGTTTTTTTGAAGAGAGGTGAAATGATTTCACCTGACAGAAACAATGCTGCTTTCTCTCAGTTTCTCCTCTTACAGCACATAAGGCACGAAACACACACACACACACACACACACACAGTATTTTTTGTTACATAAAAACTGCATCCTCCTTCCTCTGCCTCCTTTCTTCATCCCTCTCTTCTTCGCCGGCTTTAATGTTTCGACAGACGGACAGAGCCAGACTTAAAAATCAATTGATCTTTTAGCTGATGTAAGCAAATGGTTGACATTTTCATCAATTCTCAACGAGTCGTCCTCGTGTCCGGCGAGATCATTTGTTCAACCGCTTCGTGCTCCACGAGCCATAGTTACACAATAGTGTGAGACAGCCAATTAATTTAATTGAACTTGTACCTAACAAAAGTTTTTGTCAAATCTTAAAATCATCACATTCACCTGGTAACAGAAAAGCAGGCCAGACATCGTTCTCTCACTGTGAAGCACGTTGAGTCTCTTTGAAAATCTGCTGTATAAATAAAATTGCCATCGCCAAAAATAAACCGACATATCAATGAAACTTTGATGTTCGGGGAATTGAGCCATTGAACAAGAAATGATGTGGATACACGGAGCAAATAAAGCGTTTGTGAGCCGCCGGTGCTGAAGACATTTTATCAGCGAGGACTCCACGTCTGAACGAGTGTCTCTCTCTTCGATGTCTCCCTCCACAGGTACCTGATGAATGTGACGTTCGAGGGACGTAATCTGTCGTTCAGCGAGGACGGATACCAGATGCACCCCAAGCTGGTCATCATTCTGCTCAACAAGGACAGACAGTGGGACCGGGTGAGAGAACATATGTGTGTGTGTGTGTGCACGTCTGTACTTCAAATTGCAAAGAGACGCTCGTACGTGGCCTTTAAATTCCTCTGGTGTTAAATAACACGTGAAGAATGAATGTCGGTGTTTTAGCGACTCAGCTTTATTCTGAAAGTTCAGTCCCTGATTGGTCCACGAGTCTGTGTCTCTCTATCTGCATCTCTTATCAAGTGATTTCCACTTTTTAAGCATTTGAAGCCTTAAGCTTTATGGGCGCTGCTCTGATTAGATATTATCAACGAGGCAAAGGTGCCTTTGAGCAATAAACCGCAGCACAGACTCCGGAGTGGCGATGTGCTGAGACTGCTGCAGGAGTCCACAGCTGTTCCTTTCAAAAGTTTGCAAAGCGCTTTCATATTAAACATGATTTATGTATTGTTCTTAAAAAATGTATGATTCTTTTTGGAGGTTTTTAATCGACCTAAAAAGGTATCAAAGGAATTCTGTTCATCAATTATCTACACCGCTTATCCTTTGAGGGGCTGGAGCCAATCCCAGCTGACATTGGGTGAGAGGCGGGGCTCACAGGTGGCCAGCGTAGCTCGGGGCCGATATCCAGAGACAACCATTCACATTCATACTTAACTCAAATCATCCTAAAGGGAGGAAACCAGCGCAGACACGGGTAGAACATGCAAACTCCACACAGAAAGACACCGGCTGGGTTCATGTTCATCTTTCTGTCTCATCGTACTTTACGAGGCTACAGCAAAAAGACGTAATGATATAAGGATTTCTGCTTGGAGAAGTTAAATATGCACGTGAAGCTGCACGTCCTGTATCTCACGTCCCCCGGTGTCTCTCTGTGAGGATGACCTCTGTAATCAGAGACGCTGGAGGAGCTTGTGTTTGCTGAAATCTGCCACCGTTTGACTTTCAGCGGCCCTGTGTGTGTGTGTGTGTGTGTGTGTGTGTGTGTGTGTGTGTGTGTGTGTGTGTGTGTGTGTGTGTGTGTGTGTGTGTGTGTGTGTGTGTGTGTGTGTGTAAGCTGCGGTGTGTGTTGACAAGGGGCCGATGCAGTTATCAGAGAATTTGTAGTCCGGTGAGACTCTGAAAAAGTTAATGTTGCAGGACCCCTCAGGTTTGGATGGCGGCTGAATCGTGATGAGCCGCGTCAGGGGCCTCGTTTATCAAGTCATATACGCTGAGCAAGTTCTCACCTTCACGCCGACATCAATAACAAATCTTAGATATTTCTCATCCATCTGTTTGTGCACGTACAGGCTCACTTCAGAGATGGACCCAGATTCTCAAGTCTGGTCCGCTGCGTCCCTTTGAAAGTCCTAAAGTATGAAAGAGGAATGAGAAACGTCATGAAAGGATCGTCTGGATCTCCTGTTTGGAGCCACAGGGTCAGGGCGACTTCACACACCAATGACCTAGATTAGCTCTAAAGGAAAAGATTGTTCTTCAAATGAAACACTAATGTTTAAAATATGTTAACCTGCACATCCCCTGTGGAGGTTTGTAATTTGCATCAATAACAATATGACAAAAGTCAAATATATAATGATGTAATGCTTCTACATTGTGTAAACACAAGTGAAAAGTCGTCTTCTATCGCCGATTGTGTAGCCTGGTCCTGTTCCCTTTCCCAGGATTACCAACCGTAGCTTTAAATACACAACTGTCCTTAATCTTAAACCAGACTTTATGAGCAGTCAACTTCCTCTGATCAAGTGAAGGTTAAATAAATCAGGTTTGAAGACGGGACACCGAGACGGTTGTTGTGCAGATTGTTCAACAACCTTAAGTGAACCCGACGCTCGTCACCACCTGCACAGTCGCCGGCCTGCATCTGTGTTTCCTGGCGCTCGCCCTCCATTGTGTCTGTGTCCTGCAGAACGACTCCTCCGACTCCCCCTGTTCTTTATTCTCAGTATTTTCTCTCTTTCTTCTGCCTCTCTAATCTATATTCTGTCCTCTGATCAGAGAACAAGGTGAATCGCTCCCCTCCTGTCTCCTCTCTTTCTCTCTTTCTCCCCTCGCCGCCTGCACCACCTCCTCTCTCTCTCCCTCCCTCTCTCCTCCAGCTCCCTCGCTCATGTTTAATTCTTAGCTTGACTTCCAGCTGAACCACTTTTCTTGGATCCTAATGAGTTCCAGCTCCTACAACCATCCCTCCACCGCACCTTTGAAGTAGTGTGCAGACTCTGTAGTGTCCAGTCCCGTTTACTCCCCCCCAGGCTGATTTTTAACCCTTTACTCTCCACGCCTCCCCTCCCCCTACCTTTCTCTCTCTCTCTCTCTATCTCACTTTCACTCTCTCCCTCCATCCTTGTCCGTCTCTATCGCTTACTTACACTTGTGCAGCTCGAAGAAGGCTGCAGGCTGCATTTTGCCCAAGGGATACACAGGCTCAGCTTGTCCACTCCAGGCAGCTTTGCCAAGTTTGTGTTCCCTGGAGTGCTGTGTGTGTCTCTGTGTGTGTGTGTGTGTGTGTGTGTGTGTGTGTGTGTGTGTGTGTGTGTGTGTGTGTGTGTGTGTGTGTGTGTGTGTGTGTGTGTGTGTGTGTGTGTGTGTGTGTGTGTCTGTTTGTGTGTGCATTTACATATTTAACAAGTGTGCAAACCCGAGTTTACACACTTCAGCCACAGCTCCCCGTCCTCCCCTATCCTCCATTATAGCGTGTCAAATGAACTCATGATCCATATCCATGTCGGCACATGTCTTTCCCTGGGTGAAAGTGACGTGCAGGGCACCGGTGGAGGGAAAAACGCAGGCCGTCGTCTCCAGGTTTGGTTTCATGTGACCGGCACCGGGGGGAAATTGACTAATTGATGACGCTCGTTCAGTGGAGTAGAGCCTCGAGGATCCTGAGGGTCCTCCAGACCTGCAGCTGGACTCTCCTCTCCAGAAGAGCCGGCATTTAGAATCTGAACGAGCTCCGTCTCTGCTTCCTCCGTCGCACAGAAACTCACTTGACTCTTATGCTCCATTTATACTTCTGTGCGTCTCTCCCCCTCCGCCAGTTGTTCTTCGTCTTGTTTCTCTTTTTCCCCTCCTTTAATCTCTCCATCCACTTCTCTGTCGTGCCGTTTCTCTCCCCAACCCGCGCTCTCCTCCTGATCTGAATTCTGCTCTTTCCTCTGTTTCAGTCTCGTCCTTTACGTTAACCTTGCTCTCATTCTCCACACTGGGTCCCAGTCTCCTCTCCTCTTCCCCTCCCTTCCCCTCCTCTCCTCTTGTCTCCTCTGATCTCCTCTTCCTCTCCTCTCCTCTTGTTTCCTCGTCTTCCTCTTCTACTTACTCCCCTGTTGCTTTATTGGCAGACAGACGATTCACGACAAGAAAATGAAGCAAAAGCCAAATTTAAAAATGAGACGTTTTTAAGCAAACAAATATACAAATGTTGGCAGTTATTTCGATGTGGATTGATTTGAGTGGATTCCTGCCCAGTGATTCATTTCATGTACGTTACTGTTGCGTTACGACTCATCACAGTCGATGAGCTACATACTCAGACTGACTGGATTTCAATCTAAGACAATTAGTGTCTGCAGTTTAACAATTAAAAACACAACATACCAAAGGAATAATATCTGTGTTTGCTTGTTTGTTGCGTCTCTCTGCAGGTGGGTAAATGGGAGAACGGCTCCCTGTCCATGAAGTACCATGTGTGGCCTCGCTATGAACTGTATGGGGGGGCAGCGACCAGGGAGGATGACCACCTGTCCATCGTGACATTGGAGGAGGCTCCGTTCGTCATTGTGGAAGACGTGGATCCGCTTAGCGGGACCTGCATGAGGAACACTGTGCCCTGCCGGAAACAGATCAAGACACTGTGAGGCTCAAAGCTCAGATCCTTTTCAAAATAACCTAATTTCTCTTGAGTAAATTTAACAGTTCATATTGATAGAGACAGTTTTTCTGTCTCTGGCCGTCTGCCACTCATAGATTTATCTACTATAGCGATGACCGAAGTAGGAATAGAAAGAAAAAACCTGGCAACCGCCTGAATTCTGCGTGTGAATGATGTTGAGTTCCAGTGTCAGCTTAACGCGGCCAGAGGTAGAATCAGTTCACACTTGGTCAGGAGGAAAGTGGCGGTGCCAGATTCACCGAATCCCGATTACAATTAACAGCTCAGAAAGAGGCACATATATTCTGATTAATGTATTTATCTCTCCGTCCGTCTGTGCAGTAATCAGACGAAGGACTCGGGGATCTACATCAAGCGCTGCTGTAAAGGTTTCTGCATCGACATCTTGAAGAAGATCGCCAAGGCGGTCAAGTTCACCTACGACCTCTACCTGGTCACCAACGGCAAACATGGCAAGAAGATCAATGGGACGTGGAACGGCATGGTGGGGGAGGTGAGGAGACAAAACTGTGTCTGTGTCTGTGGCGTCCTCCTCTTGTGTCTTCGTTACTTGCAGATCACCTTCGGTAACCGTGGGTAATGTGTGTCGGATACAAAATAGAATCGAATACTTGTACACGTTGACTTAAACCCTTACTCAGTGGGGGGGGGATGTAGTAAAGTACATTTACTTCGTTACTGTACTTAAATGCATTTTTCTTGTGTTTGCACTTTACTTTAAGATTTATTTTCAGGTACTTTTTACTTTTACTCCACCACAGTGTATCTAGACTCGTCATATTCTAACTTGTCCTGCCACAGTTTCATATTTAACCAAACTATTTTTAACACAATGCTTCAATGGAACTGATAACTCAGAGTTTATCTCAGTAAACTCCCACTTCTACTGATTTGACATTGGACTTAGATTTCAGTCACTATGGTCTTAAAAAGTCTTAAATCGAACTTGTTGAAAGCTGCAGAAACGCTGTTCACAGATAAAACCTCTCTACAAATGATTTGATCTCCTTTGAAATTAGTTGGCAAATGAGGCCGACGCACAAATCATACTTTGCGGCTCCATTTTCTAATCACTGACGTTACTGCTGTTTAACGGGCGATTTAAAAACATTTGAGGCCATCAGAGCGGCTGCGTGACTCGCCTGAAGACATCTGCAAATTTGGCAAAACATCAGGTGAGGAGAGGAGAACGACTTTCTTTCCTTCTGCTCGAGGTCAGGACAGAAAACCGAGCGAGCTTTCAGTGCACAGAGGTGTCGGGCTGCTGCGAATGTTGACAGCGAGTTTAGAAGAGATTCTAGTCTGTGAGTAATTAAACAAAATATCTGTAAATGGCTTGAATCTGTATTTCTGTTATGTAATGTTTGAATAAACCTGCTGAGGGTAGAGTAGAGATCCAGTGTGCGTTCAGTGACCTGCGCTCCATTTAGCTTCTATAGGAGCTGCCCTGAAGGCGTCATTACCTCGTTGAAGTGTGTTTTTCGTACCTTATACCTTATACCTCGACCCTCCGCAAAACAGGCCCAACCCTCGTGTCACGTGGGGCCACGCTCCTCACCCGAGGGTGTGCAGAGTTCAGTCGGATGCAACAATTCACTCTGGGCTCTCTAATCGACATTGGTCCCGAGATAAGGTCGTTGTCAGTTCTCATACTTCAGCCCGCGAGAGCGAGCTGCACTTGAGCTGTCTCACTTCGGCTGCTGGTTAATGAAGGACCAGGCAAACAGATCGATAAGCCCCTAAAGGTCACAGGTTGAAAACACGCCGCCTCTCTGTCGCTCTTAAACTCGCCGTGACTTCTCTGTGTGGACGCTGAAGTTTGAACAACCTTCACGAGTCACAGGCAAGATCCTGTGACGTGTTATTTAGTTTTTTTTTCACTTTTGCTATTGAGTTTACATTAAACCGGCCCATTTAATCTATTTTGTAAAGGCATTTAAGTGATGTCAGCAGTGTCTTTAGCGGAAGGGGGGGGGGGTCTAAGTGTGGTCACCTGTAAAATAAAAAAAGAAAAGAAAAACCTCTATCACTCCGACTAAAAGCTCCGTAATGTGCCGTCTCCTTTTCACCTTTACAGATGAATGGTCATTAGGAGGAGAGAGAGGGGCATTCGTCTACCCCCTCTCTCTCTCTCTCTCTCTCTCTCTCTCTCTCTCTCTCTCTCTCTCTCTCTCTCTCTCTCTCTCTCTCTCTCTCTCTCTCTCTCTCTCTCTCTCTCTCTCACACACACACACACACACACACACACAGGCTTCATTGTCATTGTAGTTGAGGCTTTAAAGCTGCATCCAATAAAACCATCTTATGTTCCTCTGCGGTTGGATCTCTGCCCAAACTACAGTATATCTCACACTCTTAATGGAGCGAAATCACACACACACACACACACACACACACACACACACACACACACACACACACACACACACCAGGACGTGCTTCGGCACACTCGTGGACACTCACCCAGATCACTGAGGGCCTTTTACGCAATTTGCCACAGCTCGGAATGACAAAAGATCAAGAAGAAGAAGAATAAAGAAAAATAAATCAATGAAGACTTTGAGAAGCTCTTTACATTTTATCTTAACTCAATTCTGACCGTGTCACATTTCATTGGCTGCTCTGACCCACGCTGACCCTAACGCCCCTAATCCGCAATATTGGAGGCAATACACTTGATTACATGAGTTTGGCCTCGCTAGCAGAGACACACACACACACACACACACAAACCCAGATCCTCGCACACTCATTCTCAGTAACACCCACATGGGTCACTTTCATAACACGGAGAGAACAAGTCGTAGGAGGGAGATGGAGAGAGCGAACGGGGAGAGAGAGAGATAGAGAGGAAGTGAGTACACTGCTGGATGGACTCGTTGTCTTCCCTGGGGAGACGTTCACACACACACATGCACACACATGCACATCCGTACTTACATGCTGACGGAACAAACAAGACAGAGAAGTTACAAATGCACACACGACATACACACAGACACAAACACTTGCAGATAATGTGCAGAGTAGATGTGTTATATTCTCTCTGCCTGTAAAGGTCCACTTCACAGGTGGAGAACAAAGGTTCGCTCGCTTCTCTTTCTCGCCGTCTTTCTCTCTGTATGACTCATTTGTATGCACACACACACACACACACACACACACACACACACACACACACACACACACACACAAACACAAACACACTCTCTAACACTGAAGTACATGCTGGCGCTTTGAGTCACACACCCTTTATTAACTCAGTGAGACAGTCTCGTCCCACTTTACCCCCGTGCTGTGCTGTAGGGCTGTAAAAATTGGGGATAAATATATTACCTGTGCAGAGGCGCTGAGGGGGGGGGCAGGTAGGGGAGGGAGGGAGGCCGGTAGGGGAGGGAGAGCCATTGGGGTGACTATTTCGAGCAGCCATGACCCAGTGTGGTAACCCACTTTCCTTCTGTCTTTCTCGCTCTTTCGCTCCCCTGGCGAGCGTCACGAGTGTCCACTCCGAGCGGTGTGTGTGTGTGTGTGTGTGTGTGTGTGTGTGTGTAGAAAGTGTGTTGGCCTCCCGTCTCCACCTGTCCAGCTCCGTCTTTGTCTCCAATGTCTCCACGTTCAATTATTTCTCCACGTTTTAAAAAAAATGCATCCGTACTCCTTCAACCTGTCTCTACGATTTCTGACATTTATACCCTTTGACAGCTGGTGAGTGAAGTGTCTGAATCTGCTGCATGTTACACACGTGTTCATGGAAACGTTCCCCCTCAACAGTCGTGTTGCTGAGGTGCATTGTGGTCAGTTACTACTTGTAACCAAAACCTGATATTTACTCTTCTGATTTTACATTTATTCATCTACTGAACAGAATCAACTAGAAGGGAAACAGTCCGCTTATAAAACCACATTTAAATCCACGAGATCCTGATTTTTCTTTTGGATCTGCATCAAATTGCACAAAACTAACATTTCACAATGTTGAAGAGAGAGGAAAATTAACTCCTGGATCAGAACCCTGATTTGGATCCACACCATAATTTAGCGACTGTCCCACACAACATCTGTCACCAAGTTTTGTGGAAATCCGTAGTTTTTGCGTAATCCTGCTGACTTGTAGTCAAACAATCCAACAAAACAACAGAACTGAAAACAGACACTGATCCAGAAATCCAGGGGGCGTCACAGCCGCCGTCCTCAGTTACGTTGAAGCGTTTGCACGTTGCCCTTTTAGACGTTAAGGTCGAAGAACGTCCATCTTTGGAAACGCATCATGAAGAATCACCCACATTTAGAACGATTGCACAATCACCTTCAAATAAACTGATGCCTGTGATATTCTATTTTTATGCTGTTGTGTTTTTTTCTTTTTCTTTTCTATAATCTATTTTTAACTATGTTGACTCGATTTGTTGTTTTGAACGTTTTTGTTGCCACAGAGCAAGAGAAGTTCCCCCGCAGGGAAAAGCTTTCAGCACACATCTGTCTTTAAAGTGCTTCATTACCATGAGCTGCTTTGGTAGATGGAGGGATGGAGGGATGGAGGGATGGAGGGATGGAGGGATGGAGGGATGGAGGGATGTTTAAATGATGGGTGGATAATCAATGGTCTTTTTCTGTTTTCCCACCTTTTGCCCCAGGTGGTGCTAAAAAACGCGCACATGGCCGTGGGCTCTTTGACCATCAACGAGGAGAGGTCAGAGGTCATCGACTTCTCCGTCCCCTTCATCGAGACGGGCATCAGCGTGATGGTCTCCCGTAGCAACGGCACTGTTTCGCCCTCGGCCTTCTTAGGTGAGGAACACGGGAGCGAAGGACGAGCCTCAAGGCCCTGATTTGACATTTTTATCAATATTTGAACTATGCAGGTAAAATAAAACGTGAAACGATGATTGAGAAGAAAGGTGTTATATTACAAGAATAAAGTTGTAATTTAATGAAGAGAAGTGATAATATAACGAGAATATAGTGTAATATAAGAATGTATATGTATATCATATCAAAAATATGTCTTTTAGGAAATAAGCAGCAAGGAGAATGTCCTCTCCCTCGGGATCCAAAATCCTGATTATCAATCTGATTGTTTATTAAAAACTAATAAACCTTGTGATAATGTGGAGCGAATCAACCGGCTCCGTGACTCTGTGCAATTAATGTAGCAGTTACTTAAGTGTCTTTTCTCCGGCTCTCCTGACGGACTGAGAGTGTTGGACGGATGTTTGTCAGGTCGACGTCCACCTCCCTCCTCTGAACGTTCCCCTCCCAGTGATTCAGTGGACACACGAGTGATCAGAGCCCAGCTTTTGTGTTGTGTGTGTGTGTGTGTGTGTGTGTGTGTGTGTGTGTGTGTGTGTGTGTGTGTGTGTGTGTGTGTGTGTGTGTGTGTGTGTGTGTGTGTGTGTGTGTGTGTGTGTGTGTGTGTGTATTGGAGCAGGTTGTACATGATAATATGGCTAACTGTTTATTTATTCTCTCCTCTGCTCCCTGTCCCTTTGCCCTCTTCTATTTCCTACTCCCACTCCGTTTCTGACTCTTCCTCCCTCCTCTCAATCTGGCACGCTGCATTTGCATATCTCTCTCTCTCTCTCTCTCTCTCTCTCTCTCTCTCTCACTTCATTTTCTCTTCTTCGCTCTCTCCCTGCCACCCTCGCTCTTCCCCCCCTCTTCCTCCCTCTATCCTGATGTCTCATCCCCATCTTCCTTCTCTCCTTCCCCCCCCCTTCTCTTTTGCTTATCTCTGTCCGTCCACGCTCCCCTCCCTCCATCCCTCCATCCCTCGTCTCCCTTCATCTCTCCCTCTCCTCGCTTCCCTCTCTCTTCCCTCCAGAGCCCTTCAGTGCGGATGTGTGGGTGATGATGTTTGTGATGCTGTTGCTGGTGTCAGCAATGGCTGTGTTTATATTCGAGTACTTCAGCCCTGTGGGCTACAACCGCTGTCTGGCTGACGGCAGAGGTGAGAGGCCTTCACTCAACACACACACGGACACACACACACGGACACACACATGGACACACAGGCACGTGTACACCTGCACCACTGTTTGAGGATATAGATGCAAATCCATGCAGACACTCTTCTCTCCTCCTGTAGCCATGCTGCCGCCCTCGTCTCTCTCTCTCTCTCTTTTTGCTCACACCAGATGTGAGGTGGAATTTAGAGGTGAAATTACACCACATGCTTGAAGTTGTACTTTTGGGAAACGATGAGTCAGACTCGCAGCTTTTCGACGCCTTGTGTAACTTCACTTTTTCAAAATTTTGCAAACAGAAAAAAGTTTCTCCAGTAATTTGCATTTACCATTTTTTTAAGGCAACGTAATTGTGTTTTTCTACGTAAGAGAAAAACGTCAGTCAACTCGAGCTGCACTGCCTAAATAATTCGAAAGCTGCAAAGTTTTCCCGTCTCCTCCGTTGCGTTTCAATGCCTCTGCTGCCCTGCGTCAGTGTCCCTGCCCGTGGATTCAGCCCCTCCACCTCCACAGCATCCACCTGTAGCTCTGACCCGGGAGGTTCAAGATATTTGCTTCTCACTCCTCATCGTGTTAATGTGATGACGTCAGACTCTGACTATGTTCTATGACTATTTCTAACGTGAGTTGTCTGAATTAAAACTTGTTTAATGATCCTCAGCTCAAGTGTTGGTGAATTATTAAAGTCTGGTGCCACCCACCATGTTTAATCCAACACAGTCGGCCAAACAAATCATGGAGCATTAGCATATTGTGTAGGAGACAGGATTGTCTTTTGATCCTTTGAAACCAAGTTTGAGAAAAATTTAATATAAACTATTTATTAGATATGGAGGAAACATGGCGGCTGGCAATTCAATCCATTAGTAAAAGAAAGTGTTTGATGGTTAAAGTTCAAATTAGTAATTTAATCCAATTATTATTGTTTTGAGCTTTTGCAGGTAAATGCAAACAATACGACTCTGGATCATCTCACACAAACTCTGTGTTCAGCCTCCATATAAGGAGCAGTCGTCCTCACTGACCCAGTGACTTCATCCTCCTCCTCCTCTTCATCCTCCTCCTCCTCCACGCTGCTCTCTCTCTCTCTCTCTCTCTCTCTCTTTTATAACCTTTTACAGGTGTGTTTCTCTGCTCTAGTGCTGCTTCCGTCACACCGGTCATTTGCATTCATTTCCATATTTCCCCAAAACCACAAGTCAGCTCTGACAGCAAGACTTTGGTTTTCTGTTAGATCTCCGTAGCCAGAAAGATAAGATTTGAAAAAACTAAGAAAAATCAATCTCTTCCCTCAACTCTGACGTGGCTAAATATAGACAATGGCTATCTTGTTTTTTTCCTCTCCTCCTTCATCATGTTCTGAAGGAGATGCATTCCTCCCTACAGCGCTGCTCTCTTCTGTGCGCCTCCTTGTTGTATCTGCTTGTAGCTCAGTGGGAGCTCGGTATCATGAAGAGTGCAGATCGAAGTTTGAACTCAAAGGATTCGGCGCAATAACGCATCAGTGACCTGACTGCAGTGGATTTGTGAATTCTTGATTCATTAAAACCGAGCTTCTTCTGCAAACTTCACACGCAGGAGATGTTTGGCTCGATAAAGTTGGTTCGTCCGAGGAAACAAAAGCCTCTTGCAACAAAGCACGCCCACGCGCTCGCACACCCGCTCTCACACAGTCGCACGTACCCACACAAACATCGTCAACCAAATGCTAATCACGGCATAATGAACCAGTCTTCTGCCGGCTTGTGGACGAATGAAATCCACGTAGTTCCAAACTGATTAGAAAAGCATTAATTAAAAAAAGGTCGTAATGTTGTGGCTCAGGAGGTAGAGCGAGTCGTCGTCGGGTAACCAGGTGGTCGGTGGCCCGATCCCCGGTGCCTCTGTATTCCAGGCGGTGCTCATTTACCATGATGTTCTTCTCCTTCTGTTTAAATTCTATGTTCATTTTAGACGCTGCAATTTGCATTGTGTCAGGTGTTCCTATTATTTTGTCCTCCCCACATATCAGTGAGCGTGGGGTTGATAACAGAAACATTTGTCTCTGCAGCAGTTCACACTAACCCTGAACGTTAAAACACCTCCGTGAAGGTCAGATTATTATTTTGCAGGACGGTTGCACTAGACTACATCAGTGTTCACTCGGTGAACCTGAAAATCTGGCAACTGGGCAGCATGAATCGGATAAAAGTCACATAAAACAACAAGACAAGAGGGAACAGCGATGCCAGGAGCTCTAGATGCTAATGCTACAACACTAATTAACTATGTCTGTCACATAGACTGGATATAAAGATGTGTGTCTCCACCTCCACCCAACATCCAGAAATGAAGCCAAAATAAGATATGAAAGCTTCCATTTTTGCACTGAAGACATAAATTGAAGTTACAGCCAGTGTCACCTGTCAATCATGATGATTCATCCTCTTTTTATAGCATCAAATAACTTATTAAAACCAAACTTGCAAGAAAAACTGAGCACTTGAGTTTGTTATAAGAAATAAGAACGACTGAAATGACTGAAACCATCTTTGAGAACAATGTATTTGACCTTTACATTTTGTCCATGTCCCACTTACTCACACAGAGGAGGCAGGGCTTGTGTCCTGTACAGCCTCCAGCCACCAGGTGGCGATCGAGGCACTTTGGCTTCACTCTTGGGAAGCTGTAATGTCGTCCGTCTCTGGTGTGTCACCAACATTTAGTGTAATACCACAAAAAGACAAGAAGTACATCTGAGACGGGTCATTAGTTTTCAAGCTATTTGATCATAAAACAAAGCATTGGACAAAAAATTGAAAAATGAAATTTAATGATGGTGTTTGAGAAAAGGTCAAGTGACGACCAAAGTTCTTACAATTCATCCGAAGGGAGATATGAATGTGGTGGAGCCAGACCAGGGTAACTTTTCGTGAGGACACATCAGTATGTCGCCTTCTTAAAAAGAATTCAGACCACTAACAGAATTAAAGTCGACATTCAGCGTAGAAAAACCTGATGACTGCGTTTCTTTCAGAGCCTCACGGTCCATCCTTCACCATCGGTAAGGCCATCTGGCTGCTGTGGGGTCTGGTCTTCAACAACTCTGTGCCTGTGCAGAACCCCAAAGGCACCACCAGTAAGATCATGGTGTCGGTGTGGGCCTTCTTCGCTGTCATCTTCCTGGCCTCCTACACTGCCAACCTGGCCGCCTTCATGATCCAGGAGGAGTACGTGGACCAGGTGACTGGTCTCTCGGACAAAAAGGTACGACGAGCCGCTCGTCTCTCTTCTTGTTCCTCTCATCTGTACCTCGCATTTGTGAAGCAGATGTTTTCACACATCTCCCGTCTTCTGCGTTTAGTTCCAGAGCCCCAACGACTTCTCGCCCCCGTTTCGGTTCGGCACCGTCCCGAACGGGAGCACAGAGAGGAACATCAGGAACAACTATCCAGAGATGCACGGCTACATGACCAAGTTCCACCAGAAAAACGTGAACGAGGCTCTGGGCAGTCTCAAGGCTGGGTGAGGACCTGCGCAGTGAAGTAGAGCTGCTGTTCATTCAGTTTACAACCAAACTGAGCGAGCAAAACCATTTTCAGTATCAAAGTTTGAAACCTAAATCTGTAATTAACATCTCCAGATATTAAAAATGTAATTTGGAGCATGTTCCTGTCTTTGCTTCAGGCCGTGCTGAGCGTTTCGTTGCAGCAGCTCTGGGAGAAAAGGGTTTAAAATAGTTTACGATTTAAGATCCTTGTTTGTGTCTCTCCTACTTGTCCAAACATATTGTGGCTGAAAACCTCCAATAATACTTTTACTCCCCCTCTTCACTTTTCATGGAGTGTGTCTGTTTCTGTGTGCCAGCTCCAGCCTTTGGCAAACCAAGTGGAAGTCTATTACTCTTATCAGCAGCTTAGTGCTATTTAGCAGGTTAATTGGAATGTTGTAGCAGTGATGTCTGACTCCTAAGTGCTAATTAATTGTAACTTATCCCTCTCTCTCTTTCTCACCCCCCCTCTCTCTCTTTTTCATTAGCAAACTAGACGCTTTCATTTATGACGCGGCCGTGCTCAACTACATGGCCGGCAGGGACGAGGGCTGCAAGCTGGTGACCATTGGCAGCGGCTACATCTTCGCCACCACGGGGTACGGCATCGCCATCCAGAAGGAGTCGCTGTGGAAGAGACACGTGGACCTGGCCATCCTGATGCTTTTTGGAGACGGTGAGACGGCGTCCTTGTTTCCTCCCCTGTTTTATTCATAGATCCTGCACGGTGTAATGCACCCAGCGAGCACAGAGGCTGTTATGCTCACAGCCGTGTTGATGCAGTGAGTTGTATATTTAATTACTCAAAAGATGCACCGGATAGTCCCTGAGACACCACAGTGCTTCAGCAGGGAAGGAGGAAACAGAGCAGAACTTCTGACTGACAGCCACAGCAAACAGTAAAGGACAAGCCCGACTTATTTCTGGTTTTATTTTCTTTGCACAAAAATTGGAAGATATATGCGCAGGCCTTTTTTTAAATGCAGATAAACCTGCCAAAAAAAGGTGATTGGTCATTGAGTTCTGGTTCTTTTTTATTCTGCTGAGACACCAAACATCAAGTCTTGCAATTGTTGCACGCTGCACAATACGTCGGAAAAAAATTGCTGATGTTTTTGTGTCATCCGTCTTTATAAGAGCTTGAGCAGCGTCAGTAAATACATTGAAGAGACTCGTAATAACAGTTATGAATCAGACTATAACACAACGCCTGCTGTCCTCAGGGCTTCTGGACGTTATTTATAACACGGTCACAATCCTGCTTTGTCCTTTTCTGACCCGCTCCGCCCACAGCCCAAAAATATTGCCCATAAAACTGATCTGAACTCGTCCGACCTGCAGGTCAACCCACAGGACTGGTGGTTTATGGGTCGGCCCTCACATCACTCGAGTCTGGACCCACAGTTTTAGTGTTTAATTGGTTCTGTAGGTCAAACGTACAGTAATCGCACACTCCCATACATCAAGTGCTGAGAGAAAAGGGTGCTGCTAGGAATATAAGGGGAAATTTAGCTCCACCTTGGGGGCCCTATGCTTTATGATCACGCTCGCCTTTTAATGGGAGACAGTCCCCGCTCTCCAGGCCTGGCTCTTTCTGAAATGCATTTCCCTCCTGTCAGCTCTGCAGCTGGAGCTCTGCAGGATCCCACAACGAGCCCGGGAATGAAATTAAAACGTGTTCAAAATGTGTCCATTCCTGAGCCGGATAGTACGAGCTTTATGGTTTTCAAGCAAAAACAAAACTTTGTCGTAAATTAGTCAAAATGTCACAGACAACGGCTTCTTTTATCGACCATAACAGTCGGATTTCACTACGTCCTGTTTTGATATACTGCTCAATTCAGAGTGGGAAGTGGAATGGAGGTTTGGTGTGTGTGCGCGCATGTCTAACTATAGTTATGAGGGCCAATTTTGGTTCAATGCCATTTTGCCTGGTCCTCACAAATTCAAAGGGCTGTTTGAGGGTTAAGATTCTGGTTCAGGGTTAGAATTAGATTTAGGCATTTAGTTGTGATGGTTAAGGTTAGGGTAAGGGGATAGGGAATGAATTATGTCTATGAGTGTCCTCACAACTGAGGGACAAGTGTGTGTGTGTGTGTGTGTGTATTTAGTTGAGAATGGTCCGGCCTGTTGTGAGCATCCTGAACCAAGGGCCCTCCGGGGGCCACTATAGTCTGTCCCAGTTAGAGGTGCCAGCATAGCTCCTGGTGTATTTCGACAGTGTGTGCATGAGTTCTTGGCTTTGTGTGTGTGTGTGTGTGTGTGTGTGTGTGTGTGTGTGTGTGTGTGTGTGTGTGTGTGTGTGTGTGTGTGTGTGTGTGTGTGTGTGTGTGTGTGTGTGTGTGTGTGTGTGTGTGTGTGTGGGAGAATATGGGTCAGGCCAATGTGTGTAAGCAAGAGGTGTGTGTGTGTGTGTGTGAGAGAGAGAGAGAGAGTGGTGTACAAACTCTGACTATGTGACACAGGTTTATTTTTATCAACCTACATACGATTCAGTCAGATTTCTGTGTGTGTGTATTGTTGACTTATTGATCATAAGTTTGATTCCTCCTGAATGTGGGTCGACTGTGAGACACTGCACCACCGAGCCGCCCTGTCTCGCCCCTCTCAGCATGTCAATGTCACTTTGCCACGCCCCTTCCCGGTGGCCTAGAAAGTGATCAGACTCAGGCGGACGGCCCACCGGTCTGAGACGGAGGCTGAGAGGAGGATTCTGGGTAGTTTGACGCAGGCGGGAGCAACAAATACATTACAGATAAAAATGGAACCACAGTTTTGATTTGTGGTTTTCTGATTGGCCGTTGGATCCGAACCATTTCTGCAGTAAATCATAGGTCTTCACACTTTCACACGTTAGGCTGCAAAGTGACGAGAGTTGAAAGAAGGGGAAACATGAAGGAAGATTAAAGGTAATACAGATAAATGGAACAGTGCTAAGAAAAGCAGCTGCTGGCTTTAGCTTCATTTTTAGCAAAACTCCTTGGATTGAGTATCTATCATTTCATCTCAAAAATGTCAAAACCGTCGCTTTAAGGTCACAGAGGGGTCACAGTTACTATTTCCGTAATTCCCAAATTCCCTGATTGAACTTCGTGAAACTTCTTTTCATTAGCTTCATTAACATTCAGTCACTTTTCCCAAGTAAAAAATATGTGACTCCGATGCCCTTGATTCAAATTCAGACGGGGACACGCGACACATTTCTAATAAACCATTAAAATAGCTACAAGATAGTAGCAGTTACCATCTATCAGCAGCTATGACCAATAAGCTGGTGTACGACTTTGTCTGTGTCTGCGCTCCGTGTTGTTGCTCAGCCACTGCCCCGGTGCAGGAGTCGCGCTGACATGCAGCGACAGCGGCTGAACGTATGATTAATTAACCGGCGCTTGTCCTGCCTCAGTCGGCTTTGATAGAGAACAGCCCGCGATGAAACAGAAGGTGACCCACAAAGAGACCAGAAGCTCGGGGACCAGCACCAGACGCACGAGCAGCCACACGAAGCGCACACGCACATTCAGACACACACGTTTGCATAGATCCACACACACACGTTATTTACATGGCTGTTTTATAAATCTCACAATTATTCAGAGAAATTAGTGCAAATCAGATCAGTGGAAATTAGCATGTGACCAACGGCATGTGTGTGTGATGTGTTTCCTGTTTTTGCCGAATGTAACTTCCCTGACCCCTGCTTCCATCTCCCCTCCTCTCTTCTTCTCTTTCATCATCTCTCCATCCCTTGTCACGTCTTTCTACTTTATTTTACACACTCCTTTTTCTTCATTTCAATTGCCATACAAATGATAAAATCCCTTCTTCTGTCCATCTCTCCTTCCTGTCCTCTCGCTGCCTCCTCTTCTCTCCACACCATCTGTTTCTCTGCTCGTCCTCTCGCTCTGTCACTATCTCCTCCCTCCTGCCGTGTCGTTGCATTTCCTCCCTCTAGGTGAGATGGAGGAGCTGGAGTCCCTTTGGCTGACGGGGATCTGCCACCACGAGAAGAACGAGGTGATGTCCAGCCAGCTGGACGTGGACAACATGGCCGGCGTCTTCTACATGCTCGGTGCCGCCATGGCTCTGTCGCTCATCACCTTTATCTGCGAACACTGGTTCTACTGGCAGCTTCGCTTCTGCTTCATGGGCGTCTGCTCCGGCCAGCCCGGCTTCGTCTTCAGCATTAGCAGGGTGAGAAATTACAAGAGAATCCACCTTTCGTGCACACTGGTACCATCAAAGCGCAGAAAAGAGCCACGACTTATACTTGTTCTAATGTTCTGATTGAAAGATTCAGATCCTGAACATAATCTGCTCAAAATGGAGCCAGCACACTCGAGCTGACACATTTCACACCTTGCAATTTGTTGCCAAGCACAGAAATACAGCATACGCTCGGTTGTATCACACTTTGCTACCTAACGCACCTTCCAAATTCTGCCGTGGCTGATATTAATAAACAACAAGTGTCTGTGTAAAGTTCCTCACGGCCTCCAGCATCCACTTGGTCGTCTTTGCCAAAGTTAAAACCAAATGTGACAACTTCCGGAAAGTTGTGAGTTTTCGCGTTAGCACCTGAGAATAAATGCTGCCAAGTGGGGATCATTGTGTTTTTTACATGTTTGAATTGCTTCTAGTAGCACGTGAAGAAATGTGCTAATACCTCCTGTGCACTAGAGGACAACTGGGCTGATTCCAGGTCTGATTCTGTCCTCCAGGCGGCCGCGGGGCCGTTATCGATTTAAGTCTGACCTCAACAGATTATATGTATTATGATGTTGATCCCATAGTGTGAGGAGTTTACAGACATAATCTATTAATGTCACAGACTGAATCTGAGCCGTCCTGATTCTAAATCGCGGTACACGTGTAGTATGAAAGCAAGAGCGATTGGGCGAGTGAGCAGAATTAAGATGCTTCTCCAACCGGATATTTGCGTACATGGCTGTCTACAGCGTAAATAAGATGTTTCCTGTTTCCGTTTTTATTCTGAAGTCACGTTCAATCACGTGAGTTTCTGTGAGTTCCCAGGTCTCTGTTGGTTAAACGCAGAGTTTGTGCTTCTGCGTCTCGATTGGATCGTCCAGTGTGAGCGTTCTCGCCATTGACATATTCAAAATCGGTTTCATCTGCCATGTGTGTTGGGTCTGCCCTCCGTTCAGATTTGAAAATCATCTAGTGTGCAGGAGGCATTGCTCAAAATTCTGCGTTCTCTGACATGCAAGTATGAAAACAAACAAAACAGGCTTTGTGTTTGTCTTGTGTCATCGAGTTTGTGTTATTTGGTTTGTCTCATAAGAAAAGACAAGAACGTTTCTGCAGGGAGCAAAACATCCAAAAGGGTTTTAATTCTGCATTTGACCTCTGCATCACTGTCCATGTCTGTAAAGTCACCTCCATGACTTATCTCTTCACTTCTGCATCATCAGATTTATAGCCGCTAATGTCTCTGAATTGAAAGAGCTTTATTTCTTAAATGATGAAGACAACCTACAAACCAAATTCCAACCGCCAACGTAAATAAACCAGCTCCCTCCTTTTCGTTCTGACGCTTCCTGACGTCCATCAGGTAAATATTTACAAAATGTTGAGCCGAAATCGATATTCCACTCAACTAAAATCAGCCAGAGAACCAGAGAGGGTAGATTACCGGATCCCAGGAGACCAAAGTCACCCCCGAGGTATTTGATTTGCATTCCAATTGTTTTGACATGGCTCCGGTGTAATTCACTGTGTGCCTCTGAAGGTGAACCGCTGCAGGCCAAACCGCGTGGCTAATTTACGGCACGGAGCCACACACTGCTGCTCGCTCCCTCCATTTGATGAGCTGCCGCGGTGCCGCGGAGAAAGCAAGGCCACGGAGAAAAAAAACACGACAACATCACATTTTCCCCCCTCTGCTCTAATATTACGCTCCAGTGCCCCAACTTTGATTATTTTGTACGCTGTTAATTTAATGTCGTTGCTGTTGCCTTGTTTATGGTTGCGTGTGCGTGTCCGTGTCCGTTTGTGTCGAAGCTGCGTGAAGTACCAGTTGCTGAAATGTCTGCTGACTTCTCATTTGCAGGCTGCTTGGTGTTGTTTTTGATTATTACCCCATTATAATTTGTATGGGAACTGGATCCGGGAGCAATTATGCTCCGTGTAACGTTCGCTGATTGCGCTCATTTACCAGAAATTACCTCTGTCTTTGCTGCAATGTGACAACATGAATGAACACACAAATAAAACCAGATGATGTTAAAATATTCATTCAGTGTTAATTTGCACGTGCGGCACAGAGCTCGGGCTTTATGGAACAACAGCAGCGGAAATTATCGTTTATTATCTTTCCCAGAATCCTCGGCCACACCAACACATTGTGTCCTTCTCATTTGCTCGAGTGCTCTTCTCTCCAGCTTCGGCCATTTTCTTCCTTTTCTTTTTCTCGCTGCCACTCGGATTGATTCCACTTTTCTTTTCTTTCTTTTTTTAATTTCACAGCATAATCCAATAAACGTTATTATTATTGCTGCAATTAACATTTGAGCCCGGCAGTGTAAAAAATGAGACATCTGTCACGGTTGGCGTCGGTCAAGTGACTTCGGTCACGGCCTTTCGGTCTCGGTGTAAGCGGCGCCGTCCCACCTGCACCACTGAAACAAATTAATTATATTGATTTAAAGCTTCTCGTGACTGAACAGTAAATGTGTTCCAGGTATGATCTTCTCACATCTACATTTGTTTACATTTAGCACCGTAAACGGCTCAGGAGCAGTTTTAAATCATGTGCAGTTGAACATGGGGCCTGTTTGTTGAATTCCTGCCTCTCTGCACTAGTGTAATCACTTATAGATTTTGCTGTGATCCCCGGGAGGATTGAAAAATTCTTGGGAACCCTCAGGCCACAGTTACAGCTATTCACACATTATGCCCAAATAATCAGCCAGTGTAGCAGCGGGCCGGCAGCAATCTGCCAACTGTTACATTATGTGGGCGAAATCTGCTGCTGAATACGAAGCAGGAATCACTTTGTGAAATGTCCCATATTTGATGCACTACAGTATTAGCGTCTCGTTCCACCGGTCGTGCGTCTGCGTCCGAGGGGGAAGCACTTAAAAGCTGCACAAACTGCTCGCGCTGACCTTGCCCTTCAACGCCAACGTCACCGCTGAATACGACCCAGTCCTGGCGTCTGTGAAGGTGAAAACCTAATAAGGAAAGATTCTCCTCGTCGACAATCGAGACGCGATGATGTCATCGTTCTCCGGGGAGGGAGAATCAGCGACAGACTCTGCAACAGGTGGAGTTTAATCAAGACAATAAAAGAAGAAAAACAACAGAGATGAAGTGATGAAAACTTATGTAAACAGACAGATGGAAGAAAGGAACACGGATGAGACAGATAAGAAACAGACAAACATTGAGAGATGGTTCTAAGTGAAGTGTACGTTTGTCCTCCTCACGATTTCCCTCCGTCATTTTGTATTTGTGTTAACCTCTCTCGCTTTTAGCCACATTCGAGCTTTACATACTTGGCTGTTAACAGACTGTGAAATTGAAAGAACTAACAGCATTATCTCTAAAACCCGGAGTGAGGGGTGGAGGCCTTTTTTGTGGCGATGCAGTTGCTGTCCGTGAAACAAATTAACACCCAGAGACGAGTGGCTTGGGAGAGAAGAAGCCGGGGTCAACGAGTCATATTAGTGGATAAAAGGAAGATACGTCAAAGAGTCGTGGCTTAACAGGGGGAGAGGATCTGATGGCCACTGCCCCCCCCCCCGACCTCGTGGCAGAGTCGTGACCTCTGCAGTGGTGAACGAGTCGGAGGTCAGCCGCTCTCTGATCTGTAACAATGGGTAAAATCATTGTTAGCCATTGATCTGATGCCGTCCCCATCCGTCATGCCTGGTTTGCTCTCCCTGTGTACATCCATTTTTATCTGAATACTGTATCGTACATCACTGAATGCAAATGGGCCAGTTTATCTTTCTGTCACTGAACCGCTCGGCCAGTGTCTCCTTGGCTCGGCCTTTGTCTTCGGTGGGGAACGCGTGGTGACCGGTGGCACCGAGGGGCAGCGGAGCCGAGGTGTTTAATAACTGGGGGAGGATATTGTTCGGCTGAATTCTAATCACATTGATTGAAGGTATTGATCAGGGCCTTTTTACAGCCTCTTTGTCATTCACCATCCAGCTCCACTGTCCTCTCTCAGTCTTCATCCTGCGCGCCCACTGGCACCGTCTCGCTTTATCTCACACTGGCCAATACTTTGTCTATAAATCACATGTAGATTTGTTTTATTAATTTGTGCCACATTTATTGGAATCTAGTATTATTCATCAGCAGAAAGAGCTGCTCTCACTTCACCGCATCAGGTCGGGGAGCAATGTAAACGTATGCTTCTGTCAATTTAGAATACATGATGTTTTTAGATTTGAGATATTCATCATTAAATGCTGTTTCTTGTCTGTTTCCTCCCCCCCCCACAGGGCATCTACAGCTGCATCCACGGCGTGCAGATCGAGGAGAAGAGCAGCTCGGCCCTGAACTCCCCATCAGCCACCATGAACAACACCCATTCCAACATTATGCGCCTCCTACGCACCGCCAAGAACATGGCCTCCCTGTCAGGGGTGAACGGCTCACCACACAGTGCCCTGGACTTCATCCGTCGAGAATCTTCTGTCTATGACATCTCTGAGCACCGGCGCAGCTTGGCAGGCCACTCGGACTGCAAGCCTCCTTACCTGCCGGAAGACAACATGTTCAGTGACTACATCAGTGAGGTGGAGAGGACGTTTGGCAACCTCCACCTGAAGGACAGCAACCTGTACCAGGACCACTACCTGCACCATCATGGCTCAACACTGGGGCTCAGCGGACCTCCTCCCAACAGGCCCCAGAGTTTGGGCAGTGCGAGTTCACTGGAGGGCGGCATGTTCGACTGTGACAGCCTGGGTGGTGGGGTGGCTCCTATTTTCACCACCCAGCCCTGTTCTGCACTGACTCACAGGAACATGAGTAAGTTTGACCTCCTGTCTGGACAGACTCCCCCCTCAGGCCAGAGCTTCAAGGGAGGCCTGCCAGACGTGTATGGTAAGTTCTCTTTTAAAGGAGGTGCCTCAAGTTCCACCTTCATCCCTGGGCACAGCTATTGTCCCGGGAGAGGAGAGGAAGATGGGAATATACGCTCGGATGTCTCAGACATTTCCACGCACACCGTAACTTACGGGAACCTGGAGGGCAACGCCAAGAAGCGCAAAAAGTATCGCGATAGCCTGAAAAAGAGGCCGGCCTCTGCTAAGTCCAGACGGGAGCTGGACGAGATCGAGCTGGGCTACAGGAGGAAACCCTACCACATCAGCCACCACCACTACCACGGCCACCGCTCAGCCTCCCCGCCTCTTTTGCCCCCTGAACGCAAAAGAGGAGGTGGTGGAAACAATGATGGGAACTCCTATGTCTTCAGAGAGAAGGAGAGCGTGAGGGATTTCTATTTGGACCAGTTTCGGCCAAAAGAAGGCGTCCCTCAGTGGGAGCATGTGGACCTGACAGAGGGCCCTGGGAATAGAGATGGGGTTGGGGGGCCCTGCACCTCGCTGGTCCCGGTGGATGACTTCCTTAAGAGCAAACCCAAAAAGGTTGATTCTAAGAGTGGGGGAGGATCTGGATTGGCAGGGGGAGAGTGGGAGTGCAGGAACTGTCGGGCCAGCGGGGGAGGAGGGGGCAAGCAGATGTCCATGCACGGAGGAGGGGGTGGTGGCGGGTACGGTGGTGGCATAAGCTGCGGGTCCTCGGGAGGCGGTGGAAACAGCCGCCCCAGTTCGGCGACCTGCATGCGCTGCGAGGGCTGTAAAAAGACAGGAAACCTCTATGATATCAGCGAGGACAACAACCACCTCTTGGAACAGATGGGGGGAGGTGGGGGAGGAGGTATGGTTGCAGGCCCTCAGTCTCAATCTCAGGCCCAACAGAGGAGGAAGAGCGGAGGATTCGGCAAGCCGCTCCGGCGGCAGCACTCGTACGATGCGTTTGTCGACCTTCAGAAAGAGGAGTCGGGTGGGATGGGAAGTTTGATGGGTCTAGGAGGAGGTGGAGGGATGGGTGGGGCAGGCATGGGAGGGATGCTGCCTCCACCCAGGAGTGTCAGCTTGAAGGAGAAAGAACGTTACATGGAGGGCACCAGCCCCTTCGCACACATATTTGAGCGTCACGGGGGCTCGGAGAGAGAAAGGGAAAGAGACAGGGACCCGCTGTTTTACGGAGGTGAGAGCCGGAAAGGAACCAGCTCACCGTTCGGCTTATTCAGAGGCGGTGACGGCCTCCACCGCCGCTCCATCGGAGAGAGAGACATGAGAGACAGGGATAGGTCTCTGATGGAAGGAGGAGGCGGGGGAGGGTTCTCTTTATCCAAATCTCTTTACCCCGACCGGGTAAACCAAAACCCCTTTATACCCACCTTTGGGGACGACCAGTGTCTGATGCACGGAGCCAAACAATATTACATGAAAAAGCAACAGCAGCAGCAGCAACAACAAGTTGCCAAAAACAGCCGAAGTGACTTCAGGGCCCAGATGAGCACGACGTCATATCTGCCAGCGTCTGCCACGGCCGGGGTGGTGTCCAACGTGGCCCCCCGGTTCCCAAAAGAGCTCAGCCTCGGTGGGATGAACCACCACGGCTCCATGCTGGGGGTCGGCCCCCCACGTCAATTCAACGGAAGCAATGGCCATGTGTACGAGAAACTCTCCAGCATTGAGTCTGACGTGTGAGCGACAATGGAGGGGGAGGAGCAGGTAATGGCAAGAGAGAAAGAAGGGGGAGAGGGTGTCAGGAGATCAGGGATGATTTCAAAGACGCTGTTTGCACACGGCAAACCTGAGACAGAGGAGGAAACGACCGTGAGATCGAAAAATGATATGTTCGATTTTTAAAACAATCAGGACACCCTGAGGAGGTGTGGAATGTAAACCCCTCTCTCAGAAATGGCCAAAGCTTCTTTACTTGACGAGTAACATTCCCCCTCAAAACACTCGAGTCCATCAAATCCTCCACCAGTGCGGCAGAAGTCACTGTACTCGGTTCTTATCGCAAAGAGATGACACCTCATCTTGGTTTGATACTGGACATGTGTGGCCTGGTGCGATGTGATGGCCGTCTGAGAGCTCCCGCCGAGCGCTGGTGAGGAAGGACTGCGAGAGCGGAGAGAGAGCGAGGCGAGCTGCCCATCTGCCCCTGTGTCACCACAGAAAGGAGACGTTGTCACTCTCTCTCTCTCTCTCTCTCTCTCTCTCTCTCTCTCTCTCTGTGGAAGGCCCGTCCATCTCTCTCTTCGTCCTCCGCTCTCTCCTCTTCTCTCGCGGCCGCCGCTCCTCCTCCTCATCCCTGACGCCAAAAGAGCCGATCTTGTTTGCTTTGAGAAATACAATCATAAATGGTAATAACATATTCTTATAGAAAAAAAAAACAGGGTATCAGAACAACAATAATATTGATAACGTTGTGAATAACAAAGATGTTAGTATTGATGAAGATAACACAGCTTATGATATCACTAAGTTTTTTTCCTTGTTTCATGTTCTGTTGTTAGAATATTTCACTACTGTTTTAGTATCTGTAGTTGTGTTCTGTGACAGCGGGAAGGTCGTTCTCTTCTTCAACCAACAAGCCAGAAAGACTGAGTCCTTAACTCCTGATTTTATTTATTTATTTTCTTTCTGTAGAATATTTTTGCTTCATGCTCATTCATTTATTTGCTCCTCGTGGGAAAGAAGACGGGATCTGGAGGACACGTTTGGAGCTGACAGATCCTGACTTGATGTTTCAAGACGTTACAAATCAAGTGCACACACACACACACAAACTTTAACACACACATTTATTTTTGTGAGTCTGAACTTGTGTTACTGTGAACAACACGTTTCGTCACAAGCTGAAGATACTGAGAGGAAGGACGTGCCTTAATGGTCTCCAGTGGATGTGTCCTCCAGTTCACACGCGGCGGCACCGGGACGGACCAGCGTGCTTTTAGGCTGCTGCTGCTGCTGCTGCTGCTGCTGCTGCTGCTGCGGCGGCGGCGGCGGCGTTCTCTTCACGTTTATGAGCCAAAACTGCAGTAAACATTTACAGCAGGCTTGAGACGCTGCCGTCGAGATGTTTTATAACTTCGTAAAATAATTTCATATGTCAAAGTATGGGCAGTGCTTTATGAAGCGGTTGTATTCAGGATGTCCCACTGTCACGGATAGACCGACGGGTCTCACTTCACAACACGGCAGCCTTTAGACCACTTCTTTTATTCAGGTTACATAACAACAGTCACCAGGCACTTACTTTTTTTGGCCTCTCACTAGTATCTTCGCAGAAGGCATTACTCTTCACTCATGTGAGCGGTCTGGGAGGCGCACACGGAAAGCTTTGCTCAGACTATATATGCACTGTTCTTTATGTCGGCGAAATGCTACGAAACGTGTAGGAGAGGTGTTGTTGCCCCGTGACAATGATGCTGGGAAAAGCTTGAGCTGAGGAGGATGTCTATTTGAGAGAGGGAGGCCTCTAGGACGCCGTCCGTGGCGTCGGGAAAGGCGGCCATCTTGTGAAAACCTTTTTCAGGCACTTTGACTAATAGTCTTTTAAGATGGAGAGGCCTCATTTATTGCACAGGACCTTTTCCTCGGTGTAGGTTCAGGCACTCGGTAGACATGCCTTATCATCCCATTTCCCCCCGCTCCTCCCCCCCCCCCCCCCCCCGAGCTGTCTGCTGATGACTCATCATATTACTGTACAGAATAAGGACGCCTCGATTAGTTATTTAAAGGTTTGATCTTCGATTAGCGGGCGGTGTCAGGAGTTCAAGGGCTGCAGGAGATTGCGCTGGAGTGCTGGCCTGAGATTGGAGAAGTGTGTGGAATGTGATCTCTGTCGTATACCCTGATGTAAATGCACCAGTGTAAAAGGCGGGTGTGCGTGTGTGTGCGTGTGTGTGTGTGTGTGTGTGTGTGTGTGTGGAGGGGTGGCAAATTTCGTTTTCTACCACTAACCTGCTGATAACTCCTCATAAATTCAACAGCCTCCGTTAACAATGTGAAAGTGAGACTGATAAAGTTAGCCTTAAATCAAACAGATTCACCCCCCCACCCCCACCCCCCCGACCCATTAATGACTCTCCCGCTAAATACGTCGGGATCTCTGGAATTTTTATACGCACATATTTTTGAGCGTTCAGGTCAACCATTATCAGCGAGGGAGGGCGTGAGACGACGAGAGAGCAGGCGGAGAAACCACGAGGAAATAAGCCGGAGCCGAGGAGCGACTCGGGAGTTGAGCATCAATCAGTGTCAGCGTTAGTTTGTTGAATCTTTTCCTTGTAAATAAACTATTTAAAAACTCTTTTCACTTTGTACAGTAAACAGACAGACAGGATGTAACTTTAAATATGTTTTACAGCAATTTAAGAAATAAAGAAAACGCAAATAAAAATTCACAAAAAACTGAAAAAAACCACAAACAAAAATATGCAAAATATAGTTAACACAAATATGACTAATCATAAGTGATATAATTGAACCTCATTTTCTTTCAATCTCATGTCTACTTAATTACGATACTTTACCGATCAGTATACTGATTATGTTAAGAATTATGCTTTTTTCTTATTTTCACTCAAGTGTTGGAAATTGAGGATAATTTATTGTAGGTGTAGACGTTTGGTGATAAAAGGGGAAAGTTTAGTTTTAGGAGTCTTTGCTAAGTTTCCCTTGAATTGTGTTAGACTCTTTTTAAGGTAAGCTCTTCTTCATGCTTTTTGAGATAAATTCAATTGTCTACACATTTATGTAATACAATATTACATGTATACATAGATGATATTTGCATATAGAGGCAGTATATTGTGATCCTTCATTTTTAAGCTGCAGTCCTTATTAAGAACCTACGAGACGTTTGTGTTTTTGTTGCCCGTTTTTTTGACCTGGGCTCTAATGATGATTGCACACAGAATTTAGAGCCATCGTCGGCCCGGCCTATCCTGTTCCCTTTCTATGTTTGGGATAGACATCACTGTGGTAAAGGAAATTACACACATGCACACACACACGTTTAAACACATGCACACACACACATGCACACTGGATATTTCCCAGTGTTGATTTTGTTAATATTGCTGAGAATTTCAGCACAAGGACGAGTGTGGTTTCCTCTAATTGAGAATCCATCTGAAGCTGAAATGCATTTGTGCAACCCCTTATTAAAAAGGTGAAACATCCGTTCTGTCATGTTTCATTTAATGTGGAGTTTGACTTCAGCGGAATTGGCTGCTCTCGACACCGTTTGGCTCCGTGTTCCTGAACCGTGTTGTTCGACAGCTCAAATCACAAATGCTTCTGGATTCTGATTTATTTTTTGAGCGACTACTCTTTCCACTGCTTGTTTCTCTGATTGAGATGGAAAAGTATATAGTTTGTAATATGTTGTGTACCCCATGCACTTAAAAAAATTGACTCCTTGGTTCTTCTGTATTTTTACTGTTTCCAATAATTCTCCACAATCTCCTCCCCGGCCCCGAGAAAAAGAAATGTACCTCTCCTCTGTTTTTCTTCTCAACTGCATTCACGTCCAGAGGGTTGATTGAAAAGTGAAAAATGTATCTCTGTGCACATACGCTATATTAGGTTTGCAGGGTTTTGTTTTTCCATACAAGCCACCACGTTTATTCAACTCATTTGCAATAAACAGCATGACCAAACAGAAAATGTGCTTACTCTACACTGTATGTGCCAATACATCACGTCCCCTTGTTTCTTTTCTGGAAGGATAGCTCGGGCCAGTTTGCAGCTGCTCGCTGGGAAGCGGAGCTGCACCTGACACTGTGGTAAACATGCTATCATCAGGCCTTTCCCGCCTCCAGCTGCTCTGCTCTGCAGCCAGCGTGCACAGGTCGGCCAGCGATGCAGCGTAAGCACGGGCTCGTCAGAAGTCTTTATTTCCCCGAAGGCCGAATCGGTCCCAGCCTCCTTCCTCTGCACACGAGCATGCCACAACACATTTGTTCAAACGATTCATGTAGAGCAAAACACTGTGTCACATCTTTTTTTTTTTTTACAACACAAGAAGTGGTTGTGGCAAGTTAGTGGGCTGGAACATCCTGAAGGTGGAGGATGTAAATATCACCTCAGCTGACGTGTGTTTTTCTGTCAGGAGAACTGACACATGGGACCAAATAACAGCGTGACACCGTCAGCTGCAGGGTCGACGTTAACTGACATGTGAAAGTGGGTTTTTGTTTGTGCTTTGGTATTTGAACGGTTATTTGACGTGTTTGTTCACGGTGACTGAGTCGAGCTGCTAATTTCTATCAATGAGTCACTGGTGTGATTTCATCTCATGCAGACAGGAGGAATTATACTGTGAATCTGATTGTTTTATTGTGAAGGGCAATGAAATTTTAGCGGCGTACAACTTTCCAGCTCACTATGATTCATTACGGAACTTGTTTACTAATATTTTAAAGGTTTTTCTGTGTTTGTGTATGGACATGTACCGATATCGCTTTATATTGATGCATTCAAACTTTTTATTAAATTGTGTACAGTTTTGTTTGTTAATATTTCTGTTTTCCATCTTTATCGTTCATAACTCCAGTGGATTGATGAGTTAACGACATAAGGGGTTGCTCCGAAATGTATTTCACGAGGTTGTGAAAACACATTTACACTGAAACAGCCTGATTCAATTTACTGTGGGTTGACAAAAATGTAACATATGAATTGTATACATAATGATATACATAATATTATTCTTGGCCATTCTTTTCTCTTTTTGTGGCCCTTTACTTTGAAATAATACCAAAATTTTTACACCATACAAACAGAAAACCACACAAAAACAAATAATTGTACAGGATGTGTAAATACTGAATATTGGCGACAACATTTACCTTCTTTTTTTTGTATGGAAACGATCAACGTAATCTCAATAACAAAATTAACCACGTCATGACAAAAATTGCAAAAAAATCCCATCGTTAAGGTATTTCTAATAAGGATAATACGGATATCTGCAATTATAAGTGCTCAAATAAGATTATTCTTTCTCTTTGTACATGATGAACAAGATGAAGTGTTGAGTATTAATAATAAAAAACTATAAGTTTCACGCCGATGGTATTCAGAGTCTTTTTAATGGTTTTGAATCTTTGACACACGTGTACACACTTTCTCTGGAAGGTGTGTTTATGTGTCCGAGAAGCTTCCTCCTTGAATCTCTTGTGCTTTCCTGCGTCTCAGTAGTTTTGATTGAGTGTCTGAACCCACCGTCTGACTCTGAACCTCTTTTCTCATGTTCCTCTCTCTGAACACACACACACACCTTCGTCTTCACTCCTCTGTGTCAAACACGTCCATTGTCATACCCTCAAGTACACGATCCTGCCGTCACACACGAGCTGCCTCCCTCCCTCCTGACTGGCAGGAATTCCTGGGGGAGGAAGAGGAGGAAGAGGAGAGGAGGAGGAGGAGAGGTCTGCCTGAGAAGCCAGGGCCATATGGCGACTGTATGGTGGAATGGTTGAGTCTGGGTCTGTCCCCTCTACAACCCACACTGCTGCTGGCGCTGTACGCTCAGCCTCATGGCGTCCGGCCCCCTCAGGGTTCTCTCAGGCTGCTCGCTGAGGTTCACCCCGCCACACACACACACACACACACACACACACACAGCACCTTTACGCATCATCGCCACTCCTGCTGGATTGTGCAGCAGTACAGTGAACCTGCCTGAGACCTTGTCAAGTGAGATATCCCATTAGACTCTTCTTCTGCTGCGCCCTCAAGCACAACCGCTCCAAAATTGAAAAAGAGGGTTTGGAGGGGAACTGTTTCCTGAGTTCAGCTGCCAGGCAGCGCTCACTGCTCTTTATTTAAATCTGTATTTATCAGTGAGATTATGCACGATGGTAATCTGAGGTCAGGGAAGTGGCACAGGTTGGAAAATCAGAATTTCTGTATTAATGAAGAAAAGCCTCCCTTGTCAAAGCAATAGCCATCAAACGGTCACAGAGAAGGTCGTTCGTCTTCCAGCGGCTCCTGGAGTCCAATTATACTGCGCTTGTGCAAATGTATTCAAATGTATGGGTAAAGAGCGGGTGACACTGTAAAGGACGATTCAGGCAAATACTCATATCACAGGAAATCAAAGCTACGAATCAGTGTGCATTTTGTTTGAATGCTAAAGTCATATAAAGCCGTTTTCTAGCAGGATTCCTGGTGGAAGTTGTTCACCTACAAACATCAGATCAGCTGAATCTGAATCATGATGCCTCACGGAGATGGAGAGCGAGATTCAATATGCAAATAATATTGTAGGCGTGTGATTAGCTTTTTTTTCACCTCACAAAAACACCTCAAATCCACCAAACAGCTCCATGTTGTTTTTTTTCCCTGTTGCACCGAGTCGACCTGTGGAGGCTGTAAATTTTACATCTTGGCATTTTAACAAGCACATCTTATCTGGACCGACTTAAAGACGCATTAAGATTTACACCGGCCCATCGTACAAAATGAGCACAATATATCTGCAGGGAGTTTGACGGGGGTTGTTGATCGATACCAATGACTCAACGGTTACTTTGCCAGGTCGACACAGGAGACGCTCAGCTCTCCTGAACCCCCATCGCCCTGGAGCTGGCATTATCAGGGAGGGACGACAGGGAGATGGTTCTGAAAGACAGAGGTGACTGTGAGGAGGGAAGCTTGCAGGTGGATGTCGTCATCCAGCCCAAAATCGGTGACCACGCTGACCACGCTGACCATGCCTCGACGTAATGTGCTCCACGTACAGCTTCTACCTACTGCAATGGGATGAGGGATCAGGTGCGTGAACGAGTACGCAGGAACGCAGTCAACCCCTCAAGAAACCATATTTACATTCACTAGATGTGGATTTTTGTTTGCTTCTGCAGTCCCTTAAATATTCCTGGTTTTAAATCAAGATGCATTAAATAATATTCTCTGGGAAATCAAGGACAAATGGATGCATCCGCTGATCTGGATTTGCAGCTAAATCTAATGGGTTCTTCCTCGGCCCAGGTCACATCCTTCCACCAAGTTTAAGTAAGTAATAATCCCTCCGGAAGTTTTTGCATAATCCTGCAAAATAACAAACAACTAAATGCAGATGAAAATGAAACCTGATGGAGGTTGTGGAGAGGAGAGAAGCAGGGGAGGGGGGGGGGGGGGGGTGATGGCCTCGGAAGAGAGAGTTTTGACAGATAACAAGAAAAGTGAGAGATGAAGAGAGAGTGTCACCTCTAAGACCTTTAGCGTCACTTCAGCTACTTCACACAACATTGACGGTGAAGTGAAGTGAACGCTGCAGCTTCTCCTCCAGAGTCTCACCTGCACGCCGCACGCACCAGGGCCCGAGAATCAGCGTCCGCCCAAGAGCCTGACAGGAGCCGGGTGAGTCGACCCAGTCAGACGCTGTTAGAGGTGAGGCCAGAATCTGAATCTGCAGGAGTTACACCTCAGTACATCTCGTTAACTGGCACCTGCTCTGTATGCAAACTGTCTGAGCCGCTCCCCTGTACCTGAATGCAGCGTCCCCTCCACCCAGCCAGGATGACACCCACCTCCTCATCCATCATCCATGGAACAGCACACACACACACACACACACACACACACACACACACACACACACACACACACACACACACACACACACACACCTCACATTAATTTTTTAGTCACACAGGCAAGCAAGACTTATTAAATTATTGATGGAGGGAGTGAGGTGTGAGGAAGAAAGGATGAGATCTATTAGTAAGATGGAGAGTCACGTGCAGTGACCTCGGACTCCACCTCCACCTCCAGTGTGACATGTCACTGTCAGCGCCGCTGGTTTGTTACTGTTCAGGTTTATCTGGATGAAAATTGACAGTCTGAGCAGGTTCGAGACAAGTAGGAGCCTGAAACCTCGGACGACTCTGATTCAACAACTTTCAGAGGCTAAATCTTTCCCTCCGTCTGCGTCTCACCCTCCCTGACTGCGTCTCACCCTCCCTGACTGCGTCTCACCCTCTCTGACTGTGTCTCACCCTCCCTGACTGCGTCTCACCCTCCCTGACTGCGTCTCACCCTCCCTGACTGCGTCTCACCCTCCCTGACTGCGTCTCACCCTCTCTGACTGCGTCTCACCCTCCCTGACTGCGTCTCACCCTCTCTGACTGCGTCTCACCCTCTCTGACTGCGTCTCACCCTCTCTGACTGCGTCTCACCCTCTCTGACTGCGTCTCACCCTCTCTGTCTGAGATGAAGTGTTTAAGTCTGAGTTAATATTGTGGAATAGAAAAGTATTTTATTGTTTTACATTTAACAGCTTAGGGATTTATTTATTTTTGGAAAACATTTTCTCCTTTTTAACTCTAATGGTCATAAGATAAATACACAACAGCTGACGTTCAAATGAACACATCTTCCATTTTCTAGACTAGGGAAGAGAATGTATTCAATCCTTTCAATTTTAACGTTATTAATTAATGTCATTAACTGTCTGTATTGGTCTGAGCAGTAAATGTGTGCAGGGTCTGTCCAGCTCTCATTAACTGGACCTGAACATAGACTCACAGACCAGTGAAGGACAAATGTGAAGCGAATGCCTCGGGTCAAAGTTCACCACAAGCTGAACTCCACTTGAAGCCACCCTGAGGATTTGCTCAGCCACAGGAAGCAAATGTTTTATTCACCTCCGCACTCACACATTCATGTGTATGTGTGACTGGGTCCTGATGTAGTTCAGGTTGTTTTAATACAGGCAGGTTAAGACGACTGAGCTCAGGTGGAAGGCTCATGGAGAAAAGGAAGGGAGCATAAACATGACGAGCTGGTGACGAAGGCCGATTGAAATAGTGGGAAGGTGGAAGCTCAGGCGACTGCAAATGGGAAGCAGGTGAGCAGGTGGAATTGAAGCCAGGAAGACAGTCCAGGGACATCTGGTGGGCGGACAAAGAATGACAGGTGAGGCGACAAGGAGAAGTGAGACGAGGGGCCGAGGGGCCGAGGGGAGCTGAGGTGCCGACTGTGACACTTATACTGTGCATCAAGTTGAATTATTGGGACGAAGGGAAAGGTGCGTGTGTGTGTGTGTGTGTGTGTGTGTGTGTGGTGTGTGGGTGTGTGGTGTGTGTGTGTGTGTGCGTGTGTGCGTGTGTGTGTGGTGTGTGTGTGTGTGTGTGTGGGTGATAAAAGTGCTCTGTGAGTTATGGATCAGAGTTCACTGGATTATGGAGAATGAGAGAGAGAGAGAGAGAGAAGGAGGGAGGGAGGGAGAGGACGAGTAAGAAGGACAGACGAAGTGCTGCAGTTCTGTATTTCCATGAATCCAATAAACTCAGCTTTTATTTCTGTGGAACAACTCGCTCTATACTTGAGAGATGTGACCTTAAGAGACTCGTTGCCTGGCAGATTGCTCTGATATTTTTTTTTCCGTCTGTCTGTTTCTAACCAACATTTACAGAAGCACTCACTTTTCTCTCCCGTCGCCCGTCCCTCTGTTTTCTACCTACATTTTAACAATTAACAGTTACCTAGCAACAAGATATGTCATGTCAAAACCAAAGGGGGTCTGAGGCGGCGATGAAATGTAAAGTATATCTTTAACAGTATAGAGACACACCACCAATGCATTTTATTCATTAAATGTGAGAAAGGATCAGCTGAATTATTTAGTTTAACGCTTGGTGAAATAAAAGATGCATTGTGTTGGACACATGCTGATTTTATACAGAGATGGATCCAGAACATGATCATGATCCATCTGGGTGGGCCTCGATTTTTATTAAGGCATAGATATGTGAAAAAAACAGAACCAGTATTAGCTTACTGCTAATGTAACAATACCACATAGTTATATCTGAATTTGTACATAGCCATGTTTCCTTCAAAGTAGGTAGTGAGCATTTAATGCCACGTTCCATTAAACCTCGGAGACATCACACCGGAATAACCTGAGTAGTTTTTCCTTACTCTTGTTGAGGGTTAAGAACAGAGGATGTCACACCTTGTTAAAGCCCTATGAGACAAAGTGTGATTTGTGAATATGGGCTATACAAATAAAATTCGATTGATTGATTGATTGAGTTGATAGCGGAACATTTAGCCAGCTAGCCATTGTTAGCAAACCGGTTCATAATAACGCATTTCACTGACACGTGACACATGTTTATAATATGATGAACTTAGTCAGCAAACGTCATCATTAGCATCACAAGTTCCGACAGAGAATGTTGAGCTTGATATCATGATGACAAAGTGATTTGTCTTGACTGTCGTAGACTCGTCCTGCTAACGTGCAAACCGATAAACCACCACGTGCGGGACTGAATACTGTACAATCACCGACTGTCATCAGAAAATGAAATGTTGACTAAGTGTAGAATGCAACATGTTAGGAATATAAACACCCTCCACACATTACTGTCAGCATTTATTCCTCCAGGGGAATGAATCACTGGAATCTGTGCTGGTCGTCGTTTTGTGTCACATTTTTTAAATCATCAAGTGTTTACCACTAATTTTCTCTCGCACAGAATGATTCAGAGCTAACAAAGCACATGTGTGCAGACAGAATAACAGGTGTGCCGACATGACGACGATGAATAATCACGATGAGACCGAGTCCAGACTTTGTGATGTGAGGATGACGGAGATACAGACGGCCACAGATGGAGTGACAGGACAGCAACAAGTGAGAGAACGCTGCGATGGCAAAAGACTGAAGGTGAAGAGGAAGAGCTGAGGAGAAAGGGTTAAAGAGGAGAGGGGAGAGAGATGGTTGCCTCGGCAACAGCAGCCAGCATTTTCTCTCTTTATCAATCCCTCTTGCATACACACACACACACACACACACACACACACACACATACAGATGTTCTCCTCTCCCTCCTTCATCTCTTCTGTGGCACAGAGATACAGTTTTGCAGACGTATATTAACGGACTGTTGTTCCTAGAATAGATTTCTTCAAAGGACGATGTGTTTGTCTGATGCTGTGGCAGCGAAGCACAGGATGTACATCGAGTGGTGTTGTACAATCACTTTAACCAAAGACTTGTATCCTATCGTATTGTTTCATATCGTATTGTTTTAACGTGCATTTTAACCCTGCTGTTATAGAAATCTAAAGATGTAATCCAAACAGATTTTCTTCGATACGATCACCATTATTACAATCTGTTGGTCTCCTTTTGAGATAAAGTCAAATGCTGGATTAAATGTACAGCTACCAGTTGTATTGGATAATAAGACAATCCTAACAGTTTATTTGTGGAGCTTCAGGTTTCTATTTCCAGTCTTACACTGCAACACATGTAGTCAATGACGTACACATCATAAACATTGAAGTATGGTATTGTATCTGTTGCAAGCCGCAGACAGCCCATCAGCTCTCAGCCCACTGACTCCTGTTGTGTATCAACCTGCCCAGTCGTCCTGACTAAGCCCTGTCATGCACATATCTGTTTGGCGCTTCCCTGCATGACAGCCGCCACAGGGGGAGGAGATCTGGTGTCTAAGGTCACTGTCCCATTACACAGGGAGCATATGAAAGCTTGCGTGTTGTGACTGTGAGTGACGAGTGTGTGTGTGTGACACAGTATGTACACAGAACCGTATACAGGCTTGTTGTGTGACAGATGAGGCATTATACCGGTGTGCATGTACAGTATGTGACACGTGTGTGATGTCATGTAGGATTAAACTGTATATATATATATACGTATGTGTACATTTTGTCCTGCGTGTGAGAGGAACATATATCACTGGAGAGAGGAGAGCGCAGACCCCCGAGGAGGAGCGGAGTAATAAAGCACCGAGGCCCGCCATGAGTCACAAGGACAGAACAGAGATGATGATGGTACCATCAAATTTAATGGGCTGCAGGTATGGCTGGGTGAGAGTGGAAGAGGAGAGGACTGGAGGAGGTTGTGATGCAGGGGGGGGGGGGGGCATATGGGGACACTCACTCAAGACAAAAGGCCTTAACTCTCCTCTCCCTCCATTTCACATTCCATCATACATGCTGATTTGAATTATGATTGTAATATGTGCCTGGGAACCTTGGCTCCATGATTCCCCCCCCCCCACCCGACATCATCCACCTCTCGATCCAGCTCTTGGATCAACTTGTTACCAGTTCTGCTGTTTGAGATGCTGATGCTGAAGCCGCTTCAGTCTCTCCTCCTCCCCCTCCTCTTCTTCCCCCTCTACCTCTTTCACACTCTCCCACCCTCCCTCCATCCCTCCCGGTATCCGTAGTGATTGGAGGCAGGTTTCTGAGGTTGCTAGGAGACGAGAAGAGTGTGGCAGCCCGCCTCAGTGTATGAGAGACTTATGTGAGAGCGGTGAGGGACATTAGGGGAGAGCGCTCCCTGCTGGCCATTGATACCTACAATAAAACTGATCCGCTCAGTGCCTCATGCCACCTCTCATCTTTGGTGAACAGGCAAAAGGATCACACACAGGTGAGTGTGTATGTGTTTGTGTGTTAAAGTGGGACAGTGTGCATAGAGCTGCTGTGCGTGGTGTTTTTTTGTTATGTGATATCCGGATCTGGTACATTTGTTCAATTCCTCTAACGGCGGTGGACAGGGCGAATACTGATTACGTCCCTGTGAGGAAAATACATCTTTAAACGATCACAGCTGAGGTCACAGATTTGGAGACGGAGCTGTTACAAGTGTATTTCAGCTGAGCTACATCATGTTCTTTGATGTGTAAGAGTTTCACTGAGATTAGGAGAGAGGCACCGCACCTAGTGGCAATCAAAGTTCAAGATCTCATTTCTCCATGTATTCACAATTATGTTTTCAAAGCTGCTGCCCTTCTACTGATATAACACCCAATGTCCGAGGAACACTAATTGTGATATTGTAGGACACTAGAAGAAGAAGGAGATCAAAGCCTGTGAAATTGTACCAAAGCATGAGTTTAGAAGCGCACACTTCAAAGGGACTGATGGATTGGGGGATTTCTGGCAAAATAATATGAGGGTTATTTTTAATGCTGTAATGCCAGGGCAGATTCTGAGCAGTTCATCACAGCGGCAATGTTTGTTGTATGACTCTGACTCCCTGTGGTCATCAAGGAAACTGCAAATCACTGCTTCTTTTTAGGCATGCCATTGTCTGTTGCTGTGTGAACTGGATGCTGCAGGATGCCAGCACCAAACAAATATGCTGAGCAGGTTTTAAGGAATGGGTTGTAATATATAAGTCTATTCTTTTTTAAGTGAATGAAAAGATGTCCTCCAATGAATATTAAGCTTTTACGATTGTGAGAGTGTCTATATGGTGTTTTTATATATAATATCAAAGCCACATCATCTGCAAAATAAAGCTACGTTAGATAAGGAAATTAAGTCAGAGCAGGTGATTGGGACCAAGATTTATCTGACTAAGTTTGATATCTAGCTGAAGGCTCGTCTTATATATTACTGTTACATCGATTTGTAGGCAATCCTGTACAATTAGCTCTTATTCATCGTCTGCAGTCGGTCTCAGGTTCTGATACGTCCGCCTGAACCTCTCCGACATTCCCACTTGCCTTTGTGTAACAAAACAGAAAACAAGCAGAGGTTTGTGTGTTTGATGAGCAAAGTAAGAGCTGGTGGTCAGCGGCTGAAACAGTCTTTTAGTTTAAAAGTCCCTCTACATGTTTTTCTGGTCACTGTTGCTGAGATGCAGTTGAGTCTGTGGATTGTGTCTCATAACAGAAACATATTAGTCAGGCGTCTCTCTGAATTCCTCTCATGTAAAACCTGCTCTAATGTTTAAAACCTATTATTTTCAGACAGAAAAACTGTGAACTTCTCTTTTAAGTGCACGTGTCCCCCCCAGTGGTGATTGTTCCTCTGTGGGAACAAGTGATTCTTGGAAATATTATCAAATCATCAGCACTCAGAATGGAGTCATTATTGATTGTGTCCTCGGGTGTAATCAGTGACAGAAAGAGCCTCACACCTTCACATAAAAACGACTCCTTAAGGGTGTATTGTATTCAGAAAGAGCAGCGAGCGCCGTGCAGGCACTTATCCACCGTTTCTCTCAATGCACTCAGGTTAGAGAACAATACTCCAGCTGAGTTTTAATTGCCCATTCACCTGCCTGAGTGACATGTAGCTCGCAGACCTGTGGACATTCTAGACCGTTTGTGCAAAAAACAGATCGACGGATTCAACATGTCGCAATTAATTCTATGTAAATGTTTGCACTGATGTCCCCTCTTTCGGGTTTGGCACGTCAAGGACATTTTGTTGAGGGAGTTTACGTATTCACTGTCGGTACTCGATTTCTGTCTAATTGTCAAAATGGAAATGGACTGTGCTTTCTCAAGCGATATCCCTTATCACACGTTTACGTGGATCGTGTTGGATTTTGTAAATATGAAGCTCTTTTACATAAAGCAGTCGACACATCATTGTTATCATATTTATTCAAGGTAATGTAAAATTTAAATCCCTGTGAGCAGATGAGGCTGAGAGGATATCTAACATTACACAATGCAGTGCAGCCTTGGGTTTTTTTCCTGTAATGAAAACATGGTGATTCTTTTATTTTTTATTTTTATTTTATTATCCAGAAACTGAAAAACTATTCAGGGGCAACATTGACATGCTCTTCAACTCTCGGCACACAGACAATAAAAACATGAACGGAGCTGGAATCCTTAAAAAAACAATATTACACTAATAAATACAAAAATATGAACCTGCTGCCTCGAGGGGAAGCAAAAATCTTTTTTGATTTACATAAATTTACTCGTGTCAGTACTGGAGGTCTAACTTTGTTTTCTGTCTCTTGTGTTTAGGGTTGTATAAGTGTAATTTAGGTAAACTGTAGGACACATAAGAGACGGTTCTGTTGGTCTACCTGGTTGTGTGCGTGTCACATGCATGTGGAGCGCATGATGTGTGTTAAAAACTGGCAGCTTCCTCGACAGCTGTGTGCTCTGAGCCTCCTCTGTTGAAGATTTTGTGACCTTGTCCGTGATGGAGAAGAGGATGTGTGTATCCCAGCAGGCGCCCCTGTTGATTGGACAAGCCTGGCTCGCTGACTCGCTGGCCCAGAGTATCAATGCCCTTTATCTCACCTCTCAGCATTTTCACCTGAACTTTAGCGGCAACACAAGCACACAACTGGCTGAAGACTCGCACCGGCAAACAAGAGCTTCTGTGTGAAATTGCACATGTAAAAGGCAAATGTAGATATGTAGCCTGAGAATTATCCACAGTTAAGGCTCTGTGATGCAGTTGCTATGGCAACTATGATAGAAATAGACGTGTATCTGCCCGGGAATGAAATGTATTGAACTGTTGTTTAGAAACTGAGGGAGATTTTACGCATGTGAGGTTAAGTGAGAGACTGAATACAGATGTGCAGGCTTGTGTGGTGACTTTGTGTTTGTGCACGTCAGACTGGATTTTTGTGAGTGTGCATGTCTTTTTTTTTGTGCTTGTGTGGTTACGATGTACGCATGCATGTCGTGGTGGAGAATGTGTGTGTGTCTATTTGACTCACTGCAGTAAAGTGAAGCAGCATGGATGGGGGGCATAGGCCACATCATTATGATGGTGGGAGAGTGGGTCTGCGCTGCACTCACTGGCCCCTATGTGAGAGCAGATAAGCTCTGACAGAGACCAAGACAACACATTTTAATGGGAAATAGATTCTGTTTGTGGCACCTCCATTGTTGTGGTGGCCGTGATGGGGTTGTGAGCGTGTCCTGTCAAACATTAACTGATGACTGGGTATCACTGGTGATGATTTAAGTGGCTTCTCTTTGTGCGGAGAGGACAAAAACAACAGAGCTGCGGTGCAAACTTAAGCTTCATCCATCCTCTGATGCAGCCTGTTTGCTCACAAATGGCCTTTTAGACAAATCCCACCATTGCATTCAACCCCGTCTCCTCTCCATATTGCCTTTGTACCCCCGGTAGCCTTCATTAGGCTTTTTCCACTTTCACTGGAGGGATGAAATAAGAACAAAGGAGCTGTGTCACCAAGGCTCGGCCCATGCAGGCACTGAGAAAACTGCAATTTGCAACATCCCCTCTGTAATCTGTGGACTTCTCCTCCTGTGCAGATGTAGGTGAAAATGAGAGAAATTGCAAAAGCTTGAAGGGGGAGGGAGGGAGGGGAGAATGGAGGGATGTGATGGAGAGAGAGGAGGAGGGGGTGCAGGAATATGAGTGTGTGTGCATTTTCAAGGCGGTCTCTCTCTCTCTCTCGCTCTGTGTGTGTCTGTGTGTGTGTGTGTGTGTGTGTGTGTGTGTGTATATGTGTGTGTTGCAAAGAAGAATAAGAAGAAAAACAGTAGTGGAACGAGGAGGTCGAGCTGCAGATGAAGACACATGTGATCCACTGACCGCACTGGATTGTGTTTCCAGCGGGAGATCTGTGGGATCACCTCAGCTGAGTGTGTGTGTGTGTGTGTGTGAGAGAGTGTGTGTGAGGGTGAGGGAACCGGAGGGTGAGGAGGGGGGCGGGGGTGTGTGTGGACCTCACCGCTGACGGGACCCACAGGCTCCCCCCGATTGTGCTGCTCCGCTCCCATCATTTTCTGGAGGTGAGGGACAAAAGAGAAGAGAAGAGAGAGAGAGAGAGGGGGGAATCGGAGAAGAAAGGCCCCGGGATCCGAGTGTCGTGACGGGCCCCCTCCTCCTCCTCCCTTCGCCGCCGCCGCTGCTCGGTGGTTGTCTGGACGCAGGAGGGCTGAAGAAGGGGGAGAAAAGGCGGCGGAGCGGTCGACTCGAGGCGGCTGGGGTTGTCACAGAAAAGCGGCTCCTCGATGGGGCCTTGTGTCGCGACGTTGTCAGGTACGTGTGTTAGCTAGCCTTGCACCCCCCCACACCCCACCCCACCCCCGGATCTCCCCTCCGCACCGCCGCCGCTCCCTGGCGATCGTTGGCCGCTTATTCAACGCAGGGGAAAAAAAAAAAAATTATCCAGACTGCGTGATGACCCGTTTTTGTGGTGCGGCGCTGGGGGAGCTAGTTACCGAAGCTAGCTAACCCTGCCGTGTCCCCCCCCCTCCCCAGCTGCCCCGGTGGATGTCCGAGGGGGGGGGGGGGGGGAAACATCTGCACCTAATCACCTCTCTTTTGTAGCAGCCCCCTGCCTTTAGCCCGCCGGAGCTACGTTGTCATGAAGTACCTGCAAATTAGCTTCCCCGCTAAGATGCTAACTAGCGGCTGTAGCCTGGCTAGCTAACCCCCAACTAGCTGGCATTTTTAATTAGCAGTCGGTCGGGTGGTGGTGGTGGTGCTGGTGGTGTTGTGTTTTTTTTTTGGGGGGGGGGAGGCTAACGCTAAACTCCACAAGCTAAAAGCAGCAGCAGCACGAAGCTAACTGTGATATTGCGTATGCTACACGCTAATGTAGCTGCTAAGGCTATTGTACAGAAGCCCGGTGTTGTTGTCCATGACAGATGAGGAGAAATGAAATGGAGCTGCCTGTGTTAGCTGCAGGAGGAACGCTCCGGCTTGTTGTGCAGCTGTGCCGCGGACGGACACGCTGCATTGGGTCAGTTCCCTCTCACGCTGCACAGTGAGCTGCAGTGATTAATCAGTCATCAGGAGACGGGGCTCGTGGACTGATGGAGATTAATTGTGTCCTGTGCATCACAGCACATCCCTCTGACTGGGACCAGCTCGAGAAGCGGCTCTGTCCGTTTTGATTGGCGAGGTCTGACAGGTTTGTTCTGTGCTCCCCGTCCTGGTCTGGTTCTTCTCATCCAGATGCTCGTCGCTCTCACTTAAACAACACAATACACACAAATAACACAGGATTGATGCTAACAACACAGGTAGCTACGAGGAAGCTAAGGTACATAACTGAAGACATGTCCCTAACGTCCGCTGGTCGTCCCTAACATCTGCTAACATCATCTGGTGGTAGGCTTTCATTAGTACAGTAGAACCTACAGGGGGTGTTCTCCATCTTGTTCTGTGTTCTAAAAGAGGACATTGTTTGTTTTTTAAAAAAGGCTCAGAGGTAAATAGCCAGTCACATTCACCTTTAGCCTCTAGTTCAGCCTGTATCGTTGATCACAAGGCCTAAAACACTTGAGATATGTCCCTAGCATCTGCTGCTGGTCACTAACCTCTGCATTAATTAGTGCTGTAGAACATACAAGGGATATTCTCCATTTTGTCCCATGTTCTTAAAGGAGACAGTGTATAGTTTAAAAAAGAAATAGAGGTTATTATGTCTGAACTACTGAGCGGCCACATGGCTGTTGTATTACTTTCATTCAAGACAGATTCACCTTTAGCCTCAGCGTGCCCTCAAGTTCGGCCTATTGTTGAGAACGAGGCCTGAAACACTTGATGAGGCTAAGGTGCACAACTGAGGTCATGTCCCTAAACATCTACTCGTAGTTGGTAACTTAGATTGTGCCAAAGAACTTTTAAAACAGTACAAGGGACGTTCACCATCTTGTCCTAAAATAAAATAATCGTTAAACAGTGTGGCTCAGATTACATCTACACTAAAAGAGCCGTCTCCCAAAGTTGTTGTAGTGTCATTAACCACTTTACAGTGTTTTTGAAGCAGACAATAGAGGCTCGTGTCACACTTGGTAATTATGGGCACTGACCTCATAAAGCTGCCATCATGACACCCGTAACAATTAAAGACCATTAAAACAAGTTAAATGCTCTTTAAGTTAATGGTTTAGTCTGATTGTAAAAGAGACGGGAGAGGCCGTTCCTCTGTGTCGGCTCCACATGGTTGTTTGTTTGTTTACAAGAGGAAGTGTTTGGGACTTTGTCTGCTTTGGTGCCGCTGCCAGCCCCCTTTTCTCTCCGTCATCGTTATCAGTCAGAGGAGGCAGCTTAGGGATGTATTGTGAAAGGGCCAAACACTGTAAAGGCTATGCCCACAGTGCATATTAAAATAGGAGTGTTGAGATGAGGCCAGCCAACCTTTCAAGGTAGTGAAGCAAGGAGGGACATGAATAGTGATGATTGTTAACATCGTTATTGGTTTGGTTTATGTATCTGTGATCGACCTGTGTGATTATTTTGATGTAGCAGTAAAGACTGGTGCACTGAAATGCAGATTTAATACTTGTTTTTTTCTTTTGCAGCGAGAGCAGCTGCAGTAATTTAGAACTGAAATGAAGGCCTGAACAAAGATTAAAAAGTAATTGTATTAATTTGGTTTGAACCCACATTGGTAAATATGTCACGTTTACGACTGAGCTGTTTAAATCAATTTGATGAATAAAAAAAAAAATCTGAAAAGTGGACCATTAAAACTGTCTTTATTCCAAAAGGCATTTTAAACCCCGGCTCACTTCCCTTGATAATTATTTAACAATGAGAGAGCTTTAGCAAAATGTATGATAAACAAAAATGGCCTTTTCATCTTTGCATACTAAAATCTCTAATTCATCCTTTGTGATTGCAGAGTTGTGAAGGCTTCTGGTCGGCGACTCCTGGAGAACGAACTCATCCGCATGGAAATACGGACGAGAAAGAGAAAAAACGGAGCTTGAACCGACTCATCTTGAAGCGGAATAAATGGATTACCCTCCTTTTGGACAATTGTTGCCATGGAACTTGCTAGAATTATATCATGGTTGACACAAAAAAAACAAAACAAAGGTAAGGCCGCTTCATGCTGAAGGTACAGGAGCTCACCAGGAAGAATCTCAACGCAGAATCTGAGGAAAAGAACGATCTCTGAATAGGGACCAAAGACCTCTACAGTCCAAATGAGTGCATGCAGCAGCAAAATAACGAGAAAATGTTATTTAAGAGGGAATGACCAAGAAAAGAAAAAACCTCTCAGAAAGAATTACACTCTGCATCCACCAGTTAATGAGAATATCAATGGAGTGTTTGCCTCCGGGAGCGTTCAGTGAGGGTCTGTATCCAGACCTCTTGATTCTGTTGCTGCAGTCTCACACAGCTGTGAGTCCGGTCATACATGTGGACAAACTGAAGGATCGCTGTGACGGAACACGGTCTCAATAGATTTCTGTTTTTCATTGAAGATGCTATTGGATTTTAACTCAGTTTGATCCAAACGTAGCTCTGCTTTGCTTGAGCTGTTATTTCAGCGGAGTGTGTGCATGTAAAGACATTTGACGTACATCTCTCGCTGGTGTGTCAGTTGTCCGTGATATTGTTGCCTGCTTAGTGCCAAACCGTCTCAACGCCATGGGAATGACTGCATTCTTTTAATCTTGGACTTCTCTGCAGTAGAAACCTGCTTCACTACGCATATCTTTCTTTAAGACCCTCCTGTATGTAAACATTTTTAAGCAAAAACAACCACCACATTGAAGAAGAAAGATTTTTACCATTTGACCTTTTTCTATATTGATAAAATCATCATCTATTCAACCTCCCGCAAACTCTCTGCAACAACAAAAGGGATCACAGCATCTGTGATATTTGCTGCAGCTCTTTGGTGGATTTCAAAAGCATTTCCTTGTTTTACTGCCAGGCCAGAGACTCTCTCTTTGTCATTTATGGTTACTGCCATTAGCCTTCCAGTTTCTGATCAGAAACATTCCCTGATATAGACAGTGACAGATATTTCTGGGTTTTTTTTTTTTTATTCCAAAAAACCAAAAGAAAAAAAAAACACAATGCAGAATTTTCCAAACAGTCCAGCTCCTACTTCTTTACCCCATGGGTTCAGTGGGAGGGGTGGAGGCGGACCTCCGTATCCCCCTCAGCCAGCAGAACCCCAGATCTCCCCAAGGATGACAGACGATTATGCAGGCATGCAACAACAGAGCCTGCTCAGAGGCCATCACCACCCCAGTCAAGCCAGCCACATGCTTGCTTACAGTGCTAGAAGCAGAGCAGCTGTGGAGCAACCACCAACACAGGGTAACATTCACAGTGGCAATAGTACCAACCCTTACAGGAAGGATGCCATGGACTATTATTTTTCAATGGGCGGGAAGGAGAGGCAAAGAAGGGGAGGTATCGGTTACGGGACAGGCTTTGGTTACCCTAATATTGATGGACATATACCTCACCAGTACCGACACGCTGGATCTGGCTCTGCCCCATCATCTGGCCTGATGTCACCGTATCCAGTAGACTACGGCTCTAGTGCTGGTTCAGGTGGAGGTGCTGGTGCTGGAGCCTTCTCTCCTACTCATCAGTACAATATGAGCCAGAACCCTGCAATGCAGTCAGTGTCAGTCTCTCAGATGCAGCACCGCCAGCATGGACAAACCTTCCCAGCTGTCCACCATGGACAGCAGCATCGGAGCTACCCCCTCTCTGGGCACAGAATGACCCCACAGTACGCACACTACTCGCCACAGAGTGGAGCATCCACGGGGTCATCAGGAATGTACAGCCCTCCGCCGCAGAGATATCTCGATGGGGCTGCGAGCACTGGATTTGATCCCAAAGTCAACAGCTCTCCCAGCGTCAACTCCAGTTCAAACTCGGTCTCCAGTTCAGTAGCTGCTAACAATGTGGGGCCAATGGAGAATGTTCAACAGAGTTACCATGCTTCAAGTTATCCTGGATATTCCCCACAGACGCATTCTCTTCACAAGCAGTCCACACTACAGCACCGCAACTCGCAGCACAATTTAGGGGTAGGTTACGACAACTCTCTCAAGATGCAGCACCAGGGCCCGTCTCCAGGGTCTGTATATGCTAAACAACCCTCCAATCCCAGTATACCTCAAGCAGCATCTCAAGAAATAGCCAAATCCCCAATGCACCCTAACGCTCAGCAAACCCAAATCAACCAAAACTTCAGCCCGATATCGAACCCCTCTCCCGCTGCCTCAGCAGTTCATTCCCCCAGCTGTAGCTCCTCTCCTTCCCCTTTGATGGGTGTATCAGAGGCACATGGAAACCCCTCAGGTCATGGTCCTTCACATCCTCCTCCATCAAACCCCCGTAGCAGCCATGGTCATGGCAGATTACTGCAGACTATGCCACAGTTAAGTCCCACTCCCAACTCAAATAGCAGCATCAGTAGTTGTGGAAGCAGCGGCAGTCATAAAGCTCACAGCATGAGTTCAGTTGGAGGCAGCAGTCTCCCTCCAACAGGCCGCAACAAAACAGGTCTAGGAGCAGGAATTGGATCCCGAGAGGACGCATCCTCTGTTTATTCATCTTCTCTGCTTGATAAAATCCAGGACGCCGGCCTGAATAGTCTTAATGCCTTGAGCTCACAAGTAGCCAATTTACCAAACACAGTTCAGCACATGCTCCTCACTGACACCGTACTTTCACACAAGAAGAAAGAAGTCGGACAGATGCAACAGGCTTTACATAGCATGCCCCCCTCACATCCTAGGAGTCGAAATGCAAGTGCAGCCTCAAGTACTAGCACAGTCAAAGATGGAAGTGCTGATGGTGCCAGTTTAGATGCCGGCGCTGATGAAGACTCCTCATTAATGTCAGTAGGAGGCTCATCAGGGACCAAGGTGGAGCGAGAGGAACAGTTTTCTGAGGGGGAACATGGCAGAGTGAGACAGATGAGTGGTGCAAGCAGTGGATCCGAAACAACAGGCTATCACCCTCCACCTCAGAATCAAATCCAACCACAGTCTGTACAAGCAGCAATTGCTAAAACAGTCAGCTCAGATTCACTGACAAAAGAGCCACGTGTTTCCGAGCTAAAAGCAAATGAAGCTCGTGTTCCCTCCTTGTCATCATCTCCATCCTTTGGCTGTCAGTCATCAGAGACTGGCCCAATTTCACATTCAACGCCTCCAGTTTCCTCATCCCCCTCCTCCACCTCCTCCAGCATTCCTCCTCCCCAGCCAAACTGTGTCTCAGAACCTGTTTTAACATATAATGAAAACAGAGGTGGTCGCAAGAAGACAACAGAGGTTAAAAATGAAGTAATCAAAAACGAAAGTGAAGGCGTAGTTGAAAAAACAGAGCGAGGCAGTAGCCAGATGCAGCGAGTTGTAGAAGTCAATACACAAAATGGTCAGGACAAAGAAAATAAGTTGCACACTGCATCCAGATTACACAATAATGAGAGGGAAGAGAAGCACACTTCAGAAGAGCAGCAAAGTGCCAGTGGTGTTGGTGTGATTGTTTCAGCTCGATCTGAGGGAAGTCACACTGAAAAAACCAAGCACCCCCAAGACAACTGTGGTGAAGAGAAACAGTCACACTCCTTCTTAAGAGAGTCAAGCAGCCATAATGGAGAGGAGGGAATAGATCTTAGTCTGTATTCCTCCCAGAAATCAAATTTTGGACGGCCTCAGAATCCCCCCCAGTCTGCGTCACATAAATATGGCTACCCAGAATCAACATATGGCTCAGATTTGTCGATGAAAAAGAGAGGGAGGGCTGGTGCTGCGAGTGTAATGGAATCAAATTCCAGATACCTGGGGTACCAACAATCTCAGACTGGTTCTGTAGCTGAGGTTTTGGTAAAGCGAGGGCACGGGGCAGGAGGTAAAGTTCACGAGGATAATTCTCAAATGCAGCAGTTTCCCAGCCTTTTACAAGAAGTCCTTCAAGGTTATAATTTAGATAGACGTTATGGCAGACCAGAGCAGGCATTTCCTGCCCACCTCCAAGTTCAACAACACATTCAAAGCAGAACCCCGTATGAAAATATGAGGATGCAGAGCGGAGGAACAGAGGCTGGAAAGCCCACACATCCAAACCTGAGGCATGGAAGTGAGCCTGATTTCACCACGGATCCACAGATTGCAGTGAAGTCAGAGGTTTCCAGTGCTAACATTTTGCAAAATGCTGACAAACCAGAATTAGGTGTGTCCCAGAGTCATTTACAACAGGCTACAGAGTCCCAGCAACCCCCACCCAAACATATAAACTTAGCTGACTACTCCCTGCCGCAGAGAAAAGTGTTATCTAATGTGTCCACTCCATCTTCTGCTGTTCAGGAGCTCCTTTTGCAAGAGCCAGAGCCGCTAACTGGCAGCATTGGTCAAACTGAGTCTCAAAAGTCATCAGGCTCCATATTAGCCCCATCAGAGCGGCGCTCTGTCATCTGTGATGTGTCGCCAAACCGGCGCAGTACACCAGAGAGGGACAGGGAGAGTGACCGAGAGCGAGAGCGAGAGAAAAGTCAGATTGGAGCCTCTGTGATCCAACAGCCATTTTCCTCTCCAGCAGCAGCCAATGATCTGAGTAAAAAAGACACGGGAGAGAAACCAGTGGTGAAAATGGAAACGATATCAAAAGACCCTGGTCCAGACATTGTAAATTTACAAACTGATCGTCATGGCCAGAGGTGGAGCGAACGAGGCAGATATGGAGTACCATCCCAAGTCTGTTCATTCATCTGTTGTCATGAATGCTGACCCCTATAGGCGTGGTAATGTGGACATGTCCCCCTTGCCTTCTCACCCCATGAGCACTAATCCTTTATCGTCACCCTCAAGGCATCAGTCCTATCTTCACAGTGTTGATTTATCAACTGGCAGCGGGAGCAGTTTTCCTGGTTATAGATATGGGGAAACGAGAGAAGGCAATACAATGCCACGCGGCAATCCCCATTTTCCCTCCCACCATCCATACCACAACTTAGCGCACCAGGCTCAGTCCACAAATAAGCTTCAAATGTATCCTCACCCTCGCGGCCTCCCTCACCACCCACATGAGATGAGCGACTGGGTGAAAGCCATGAACAGGTCATCTAAGGAGTTGATGATGCAGCCTGGTTCCTCCCCAGGAAGACACAAGGTCAGCCAATCGGAGCAGAGACCGAGGATGATCCCCCAAACTGACATGCCTGGTGAACAACACGCAACCAAAACATCGCTGCATCATCAAAGCGCCTACTTTGATATGAAAATGTGGGAGTCGGCGCACCCAGGAAGAGAAGGCCCGAGGATGATAGAGGGAGAGTCCTTCTACAGAACACAGCCGCCTCCTCCCCCTCCCCCTCCTCCTGCTCCAGTAGCCTCACATGGCCTTGCTCCCCCACGGATGATACATGGCCAAAATGCTGCTGAACCCGAGGTCCCCAGAGGAGCCACAGAGGAAGCCAAGCACCCCTGCCCCCCTCCTCCATCCAACCCCGCTAAGCCACCTGCTGACATGAACTCCACGCCCCCGAAGGTGCGTCAGTCTAAAGCTGGTGGTTCCGGAGACACAAATCCACTAATATTGAGGAGGAGGGTTCGTTCTTTTATCTCTCCAATTCCCGCCAAGAGGCAGCTCCAGGATGTGACCCAGCAGAGAGCTGCCACAAATTCACATCACTCTCCTGGGGCTCACTCTGAGTCAAGCCACCACAATGAAGAGGACTCTACCAGTTCAGATATCCTGTGTCCCAGGCTGTCATCGCCTATGTCCGGAGACAATACCTACTCACAGCCCCAATCTCCATCAAGTGCTAATACCAAGGTTTTGCCTCCCAAGAAAGGACGGGGTTTGAAACTAGAGGCAATAGTGCAGAAAATCACACCAAATATTAAAAAGCCAGTCGGCCATGCTGACGATGAGTCAAATCATTACCCAGGATTCTCTCACTCAGAAATGCCAGGCTTTAATGATTCACAGGACCAAGACCTAGCACATTTCCCCAGAGTTACAGGAGGGAATGATAGTTACATGGACGACAGTCACTTCATTAAACAACATAATTCCCTTCAGAGGAGTTGATGAGACTGGACCTTTACCTCCATCTGCTTATCCATGTGATCCCCTTCAGACAGCCCACGCCCTCAAACAACAAGACTTTGACTTTGGATTGGGGGCTTCTGTGGCATCAGCATCTGATGACAAGGAGGACTTTGCCTTGCTCGGACCTTTGCCCCCTCCTCCTCCTCTTCCTCGTCCAGTCCAGGGTTCGCCACCTCCGTCCTCCTCAGCTCTGTCAGATATTCAGCATTTCACCAACACTTACCAGGAGCTTGAGACAAGACGAGGAGAGCAATCTGCGGCTAATCTCCTCCGACAGAAACTTCAAGAATCTGACATGGGATTTGATGATTATCCTGGAAGTGACTACTACGGAACCACCCCGCCCCATCACAGCCAGGCTCAAGGACATATGCTGAACAGACATCCGATGTCCTCTGGGAGGTCCAGTCTGTCTCCAGATTCTAAGAACTCGGATAGTCTTGTGCCCAAAGGCTATTTCCCATCTGGCAAAAAGAAGGGCAGGCCCGTAGGGAGTGTGAATAAACAAAAACGGGCCCAGAACCAGGCCCAAACACCGTCCCAGGCCCAATCTCAAGGCCAGACACCGAACACAGCTCTGAGTACTGCTCCATCCTCCCCCACTCCTTCTACAGGCGCTGCTCCAACTCCACAGAATGAGCTGACTCCCAGCAGCACACCAGCCCCTGCAGAGCACCCGCTGTCAGATGATAAAATCACTCCCCCACTCGAACCCCCAGTTTTAACCCAGGTAGTGAAAGTGGATGTCGAGAGTGAGGACACGCAGCCAGAGACTGAGGTCAAACCTGTGCGACAGAGACGCAGAGGCGTCAAAGACGAAGACGGGCCCCTAGAAGCAAGAGGTAGACAGAGGAGGAGGAGGAGAGGGGGGGCAGCGGCGGCACCATCAGTGGCCAAAGATGACCCAGATACACCTTTAGGGGCAGGAGGCGGTCTCGGCACAAGCAGAGCATTCACAGATTCAAATAGAAAAGGCCCGTTTGTTCCACACATACATGTGGAAAATAAAGTTCCAGAGATTGGGGCGGTGTGCACCATTGTTAATGCTGAGGAGGAGAAGATGAAAGGGGAGCGAGGTGCAGTCGCAGGGAAAGCAGGCGGCAGTGGAATTGATTCTCTCCTGACCTCAGCTCTTTCCTCCCAGGTATCTAAGAGAGACAAAGAATCTGAGAAAAGGCCGACAGACGAGGTGGAAACTACACTTCAGTCAGGAAAAGCACTTCCTTCTTCTGGCTATGTTGTTTCAGGCCCGGTGATAACAGAGACCGATCACTCTGGCCGCCTGCTTTGTTGCCTGTGTCAGAAATGGGCAAATTACAAACACCTCGGAGATCTCTACGGGCCTTTCTACCGGGCTGAATACGCTGCAAAGCTCCCCAAGAACCAGCCTCAGGTCAGACAGTGTCAAGCCACCACAGGCACAAACAAAACAGGACCAAATCCAGACATGAGCTCAAATTATCTGAGCACGATCCAAGACTCACAAACACCAGAGGCTCAGTTTCCCAAGCCTGTAACTGAGAGCGACTATGCCATCAGCCTCGATTCAAACCCAGCGTCCCTCAGCACTCCAGTTAGAACTGCCTCCCCTGCTGGAAGAGAGGATATGATGATGCATGTGGCTGGAAAGCTCAGTAACACCGCCTCCTCCTACTCCTGCTCCTCCTCTTCTTCCTCCTCCTCCTCCTCCATTACCACTACCACCACCACCAGTAAAACAAAATTTCTAACCTGGGACATGAATCTAGATACCCGACCTATTCCTCAGCTTAAGAGAGAGCTCGACCTTGAGGCTGACCCGCAGCAGGTGCAGAAGCAGCTGCTGCTGCAGCCGCCGCCTGACGAAGCTCTACAGCGACCTCAACACAGAAAGCTGACCTCGCATCCCCGCTTTAAGAGGAGGCACAAGTCGAGTGAGGACTCTCCCAGGATGGTGCCGTCCAACAGCAAGGCGTCTCTGCCCTTCCAGCCCCCTCCGCCGGCCTTGGACTCCCTGGGACCATTGGCACAACTCGCCCAGCTCCCTCAGATGCCCATGGACCCAGAGGAGCTGTGGGTCCACGAATGTTGTATAGTGTGGACCAGTGGAGTGTACCTCGTCAATGGGAGGCTCTATGGCCTGCAGGAGGCACTAGATGGCGCCAGAGAAACAGTGAGTGTCTCTTTTTGTTTTGGGATGACTTCATGTTTGCAGTTTATTTCTGTCGTCGACTGTTTTGAAAGGCAGTTTGTGAATCACAGTGTTAAGCAGAAAGGTCTGTGGTTTAATAGAAGTTATGTGTTTATTGATTTATACCATTTTTCCAGGCTCTTCACTGTCTTGTACAGTTTTAAGGTGTATTGATTTATTTTTTGCCGTTCTCTGCTCAGAGCTGCTCATACTGTGAGATGGTCGGCTCAACGCTGGGCTGCCACAGCAAAGGCTGCACACTTCGCTATCATTACATGTGTGCTATCGAAGCAGGTGAGTGGATGCATTAAATACAAGTTGTGAATCGGTGTAAAACGCAAATATTGTGTTTAGAATCTGTGTGGAAATCTGTGCAGTGTTGAAAGTTCCTCTCTTCCATCCAGATTGCTCTCTGAATGAAGACAACTACTCTCTGCGGTGTCCGAAGCACAAGGTAAAGAAGGAGAGGTTGGTTTCCGTTATATTTCTGAGGACATATTTAGTCGGTGTGAAATCCCGTCTCCCTTTTCAAACACAAACAAGTAGCTCAACAAGCGAATTCTCTTTCTTTCCTCAGTCTACCCAGAGCATCCGGCCAGCCAAGTCAGTTTACCTGGAGCAGTCAGAGAGAGGCTGAGAGAGACGGAGAGGAAGAAGAGACACAAGAGTCTGGGAGCTGTAAGTTCACACTCAGCTGTGTGTGTGTGTGTGTGTGTGTGTGTGTGTGTGTGTGTGTGTGTGTGTGTGTGTGTGTGTGTGTGTGTGTGTGTGTGTGTGTGTGTGTGTGTGTGTGTGTGTGTGTGTGTGTGATTTCACTTGTGATTTGTTTATGAAATGATTCACTGTTCCCCACATGATAAAATCTTTCATGCAGTCTGTCCCGACCAAAGAGATGTTTCATATCATTTCTTATGACTTCATGCTTTTCAAGGTTTACAGCAGAATTTGTTGGTGCGCTGTGGATTAACCAACTTTTCCTCTCATCACAGTTTATTATTGACTATAACTAATAACATAAAATGAAATTGAGCTAGTAACCGCTGTTTGATTTGCTTTTCACTGAACATTTAAGCATCATGGAGATAATCAGTGACAGACCTTTCTTGCCAGGCATCAGAGGCAGTACTGACAGTGCACGTCTCCACTAATGATCCGAATGTCATGTTTATTCCTGCTCGTGCTGAAGAAACTCTGATTTAAAGTTGGTGTCTTACTTCCCTTGTGTCTGTGTTTCCTTTCTTAGGTTAGTTTGGACAAAAGAAGATTGAGAATTGTTGTTTGTGAAGCAGCCCCCGAATGTGAAAGGACAGAACTGGCGTCTGTGACGGAGAACAACAAAAGGGAATGTACAATTTCTCTACAGGAATCAGCATTATTTACATTTTAGACAATGGGGTGGGGTGGGGGGGGGGGAGAAACCCTTTTTTCTGAGAGAATTATTGCTCTTTACTTTAAAGCAGAAAAAAAAAAAAAAAAACGTGGACATGCAACATACAGGAGCAGAGCTGCAAGCAACAAAAAAAAATTCACAGATGGAAGTGGAATAAAATGAGATGTCAAGACTGACGGAGGAACAAAAGGAACTTTACTTTGAAGCAGAACACAAAAGCTTCCTCCCCAGGCTTACTTTGATTTTTCCTCAGACAAGTGTTAAACATTTGTTTTTCATCCTTTGTATCATCATTTACCGTTTGATTTTCTTCCAGGTTGTTTTATTGTTTTCCGTTTCCTTTGGAGACGCATATTGGCAGCAAGCTGGGTGTCGAACCCAGAAACGCAAATGTATCCTCTCGCAAGTAGTATTTTATCTTATGATATCAGGACGATCACAGTTATTATTTTAGTCCTCATTATAATTTTCCTCGTTAGTATTTACTCATGAAAATGAAATGGATGTATCTCACTTTTTATTCAGTCAACGCATTATTTTTTAAATTTTTTTCCCCCCATTCCTGGAGAGGGAGGATCCAGAGTGTTATTGTCTGGATTGTCAGGATCGAGTTTGCCACAAAGACATTATTGCCTTGGAGAACGGACATCTGTTGCCTTTCAAAAGTCACGTATGAGTGAGAAAGTGTGTGTGTGAAGAGTGTGTGTGTGTGAGAGAGAGAGAGAGAGACTGAAAAATATGCCGATATCTGGGTCTTTGATTCCATTTTGGTCCTTTTGAAAAGTGTTCTTATTTTTCATCACTGGGGTTTTTACGGTACAGATAGTATTCATGAAAAATCAGATGGACAGTCTTATTTTTCAAGTACAAAATGTTTGTAATGTGCAAAGAGGAGGACAGAACCTTGTCGGAGGAGGAGATAACACTATGGACTAATGCGTGTCTGCCATCTTTAACCGTGCTGACCGGAAGAAGATGAAGGACGGGACACGGAACTCTTTTCATTGTTGTGGGACTTTGTGCTGGGAGCACAAGTTTCGTACGTTCTACATAGGAAGTTGCGTGTAACTGACGGGCGTCGGTTCCCCCGCACGGCGACGAGACATTGTCTGGAACTATAAAACTTTGGAGAAGGTGTCATGCAAGTGGCTGTGATTGGCCGACTGTCCTGGCCGGGGGGGGAAGCCGAACCAAGTACTTCAGGATGGTTTCATTCTTGAGCGGCGATGTGATCGGGAGATGCAAAATCCATTCAAAAGAAGCATTGCCATAAAATTCAGAAGTGAGTCGTACATGGTGTTGTCTTTATCATTTTTTATTGTTATTCTTGTAAAAAAAAAAAAAAAAAAACTCAAACTGAGAAGAAGACAGTTACACTATCAGAACCATGCTGTATTAGAAACCTGTCAATATGTATATGAAATATGAATACACTTAAAAATGCTTCAACTATGCTCCTCTGCTTATTACTGGGACACATCTTTGTGACTTTCACTGGTTGATAAGTCCTTCAGTTTCACTTTGACTGTCTGCCCCCCCCCCCCTCTTTTTCCCACACCCATTCAGTTTTGAACTACACGTGTGCACTCTCTCTCTCCATCCTTCTTTCTCCCTCCTTTCATTTTGTGTACAATGCCGTTCTGACTTTCTCAGTCTGTCTAAAAGACATTTTACCAGCTCAAGGTTTCTGTAGATAAACATCAAACTGTGAAGAATACGAGTGAACGTAACGAGAACGGCATTAATCCAAAAATGGAAAAGTTATAAACTCATTTTCTGATTTTAAATAGAGGCTAAACAGGTCATGTTTTAAAACATACACACAAATTCACTGGGATTCTGTACTTTTCATGGAGACTCGGAATAATGTAAATGGTCTATAAATATATTGATTCAGCTGAACCCCATCTCTCCAAGTAAAGTATGAAAACTAGGCAATAGTAATTAGATTATGGTTGAAAAAGTAATTGTAATAAGTGTTTAAATAGTTGAGGGATACATTTAAAGTAAAAAAACTAGTTAATAAATGGTTGAAAGAGTAGTACCAGTTATGTAGAAACAGATCAAATAGTCGGCTAAAGAAAAAATTGGCTCCTCTTAAGCCTCCAGGCCTTAACTTAACCAAATCCACTTAAACACTGCAGTACAATTAAAGGTATTAAACAGAATCCAGATTAATTAAAAAGTGGCAGACGACTGCGAGATAAACACAGAAAAGATGGGACCCACTGGTTCAGGATTATCTTCCTCTGAAAACAACATGAAACCTTCACAGTTATTAAATACCCCCCCCCCCACACACACACACACACACACACACACACAGTGAAAACTGCTGCCCATGCATGGGGCTGCAGAGAAATATTGTGGATGTAATAGTGTGCATCTGTCATGTTTATTCACCGTGTCAAGGTCACCTAGAGGTCGTTTACACATCAGATCAGAGCTGCTTGTTGTTTTACGGCTGAAGTCATTGGACGAGGGAGATAAAGAGGTGGAGAGATGAATAAGTCTAGGAATCCAAATGAAAACAGATGGAACAGAGTTGCCAGTTTGGGATTTATACAGATGGATTAAAGAGGAGCAGTGTGTGTGTGTGTGTGTGTGTCTGACTGCTGGGGTCGGATCATAAAGACTGAGGTCAGTGTTGACGGCCCAAAATCCTCCGTCGCTCCCGCCATCTGATGAGGAGTGAGAGGGAGCAGAGACGGAGGTTTCCTTCCACCTTGATGACGGAGCGGAGAACAGAGTGAGACGTGAAACAGGCTGAGGGGGTGAGTGGGGTTTGATTTTTTCCTTCGTTCAAATTAATTTCTTAACTTCTTGACGCCGAGTATGGAGGTTTGAGTGAACGACTCGTGTGGAGAAACCACGCCGGCAGTAATTTTCTCACGTCTTCCTGTGATTTCGTTTCCTCCCACTAATTATTACCAGTTTGCTTATTTTCTATCACAGTTGTTTTTATTCTTTGAATGTGATTAGTCGAGTGGCTCCAGAGCTGCTTCTCCTCCTTGGAATCGAATAACGAGCTGCCGCTGCTTTAGTCCCATACAGAGAGTGGAGCTGACGCCTGATGTCCGGCAGATGAAGAAGGAAAAACTTGAGCTACTCATCTCATATTTAAAATACATTACTATTAGTTTTTTTATAGTGAAGGCGCTCATATCCACCCGGGAACATTAAAAGGGAATTGCAGTATTTTTCTACAAATGAATGGTGATCACAGAAACCTTTGGTTAAAGTGTGATCTTATGGGGCAACTGTGACAATAAAAAGCTCAAATTGTTATTCTGGGTCTTTTCATAGATTCTGACACGTCTCAGTCGTGCAGCAGCTCGTCCCTCCTCTGCATGTCGTCTCTCGTTCTTTCTCTTTCGTTCGCTCCTCACTTTGTAGAAGCTCTTTGTTCGTAATTCTCCGGCTCAAACAAATATTAATGTCCCTTCAACGTCGAATGCTTATTCGACATTGTCCTCAAGGATTCAGCCCTGACGGTTTCTCTCAGTAAAATACAAACTCCTCACTCGGACGGTCGCAGTTGCCCCATGAGATTACATCGTACCCTCTGCTGGGGTCATGGCGGCCAGCGGAGGTGATCTGCTGGACTGAATTCCCCTTTCAGAGTTTGCACATTTGACCAATTCTCTCTATCTCTCCCCCCCGTCCCTGCGTTTCCTGCACCAGTCCATATCCTCCTTCAACTCCCCCCCCCAACACACACCCACCCCCTGTCTGCAGGATGGAGCTGCTGCAGCAGATGCGTTCCCCTCGCCTCTCCTTCATCCAGACGCTGGTGTCCCTCTTCCTGGGCGGCACGGTGCTCATGTCCTCCTACTGGTGCGTGGGTAAACAGAAGGTGCCCAAGCCGCTGTGCACGGCCACCAAGCACAGCAACTTGCATCCCCGTCCCTGGTGTCTCCAACTCCAACATCCAGTTCTCCTGGGAGACGGGGGACGACCGCTTCGTCTTCCCCACCTTTCACACGGGCCTGTTTATCACCTGTGAGGAAAACATCTACTCAGACAGCATGGGGTGAGAGGACGGAAGAGACATTTCAGTATATTCCGTGCTGTTTAGATGCAGCTGTGCCTAATAAACAGAAAATGTGAGTGTTCAGTGGTGGAAAGACAAAGTTGCTGTGTTTCTCTTGAGAGAATAAAAGCACGGACCCGTCACCAGTGACCCTGAAGGGGATTGAGCAGATAGAGGAAACTAATAAATGAGAGAACAGCACATTTGGCCACGGGTGGAATAAACAATCAGTATCATTGTAAAGGATTTCATGAGCTTGCCTATGGTTGTGTGTGTGTGTGTGTGTGTGTGTGTGTGTGTGTGTGTGTGTGTGTGTGTGTGTGTGTGTGTGTGTGTGTGTGTGTGTGTGTGTGAGTGTGTGTGTGTGTGTGTGTGTGGTAGAGGATGAACCCAAGGTGAGATAAGGATCCACAGTCAAACAATTTGTGTCATAAGTGCGGTGCTAGTGTGACAGACACAGAAATAGGCCACAGAGGGGATGTGAGTTAATATCATGAATTCAGGTCTCAGGTGTGTTAATTTATATGTGTCTGTGTGTGTTTTTGTGTGAATGTGTGTGTGTGTGTGTGTGTGACCATGTGATCAGCCCAAAGAGGATTATCATCAGTGTGTGTTCGGCTCGCTGAGATTTAGACTTCAGCAGCATGACTCAATTATGGATTAGAAACCCAGAGAGAGAAGGTTAATGGGATTCTCAAACATCAGCTGCTTTGCTCCGTCTCGTTTGCAGCTGATTTGCAATTGATTTGAAGGATTTGTCTTTAAATGATGCTGAAGTGTTTTTACACTGACCCATGTGGTCAGTTATCAATGATGAAGAAAGAAAAAACACATATACAAACACATCCATACAACAAATCTAATGTCCATATTGGATTTGCTATAAAAGCAGTTTAATGTGTTGAATTCAAATATTTTAAATTATTTAACAAATATCCTTAAAGTGGCATCAATAACAAAAATGGCAGCGATGAACCCAGAGTCATTTATCACCAGCTGCTCAGTTTCTCTTTTCACACATTTTTCTATTTTCATTTAGTTAATTAATACGTTTTAGAAAAAACACTTTGAACAACCTGCTCAACACGAAGTTAGTAACAAATGAGCTAAAATTAACACAGTAAACAATTCAGCTGTCAAAGGGCTTTAAAGTTACCTCAGGAGGTGGTGGAGAACAAAAGCTGAGCTAAAAACGAGCTGGATGTGAACATACGCAGCTGTTTGATAATGTTACAATAACAATATATATATTATTTTACTTATATATCGAGTTCTGTTTCTGCTTCGGCCCAAAATGTTTCCACTGCAGCTTCCAGAGTCGTTGAAAATTAGTACTTTAATTCGTTCTTATCTGTGTCTTTTCTTCTGCTCCTGCTTCGTCTGTGCGATCCAGTCGCTTCCTCCGTAACGCAGAGCCCAATAGGAAGCTCTGATTACTGCATCTGTCATGTAAACACACTGGTAAACAAGCCACGAAGAGGATTAACCCACAGCAGAAACAGCTTCTTTCCGCTTTTTATCTCGTCGTTCTTTTTCAATACAGCTGGAAGCAGCGAGGCGAAATGACAAAGTCTTATTTTGCTGTGGCACAGATTCTGTGTGTGGACCCCGTCCCTACAGATTTACACCGAACAAATCTCCTAATCTCCCATCAGGTTACTTCAGGCCACGTAAACACTTTGTGCAAACTGTTACCTCTGGCTGCTTGTTCTCACAGTAATTAGACTGCAGGGTTCATTGAAATGTACAACGTGCACCTCATGCACAGGCGGGAGGATTTCTGAACCCAGGGAGCAGAATTGATGGCGAGTGCAGCTGAAATGTCGCAGCTGTGGTTGTTACTTTTACAAATCACCGGCCGAGGCCTCGACGACAAGATGCAAATGACTCATTTCCTGTTACTGCAGCACTGATTTACTGTCATGGAGGTGATTCTGTAACTACCCTGATGTTTCTCTTTTGTTCCCAGAGGAGAAGTGTCGAGGGTTTTACACTCTCACCCCCCGATCTGAGAAAGGTGAGCGGCTTGATCACGTTCTCCTGCTTTTCGACTGATTTGAAATCTTCGTCTGTCGCTGTGCTCAGCCTCCTCTTCTTCTCCCTCCGCAGCTATGATGTGGCTGTCGCTGTCGTTGGAGCTGATGTACGTCGGCCTGCTGTTGATCAGCTGCACTCTGCTGTCGGTGCAGTTGTGCATGAGGGCCTGGTGCCCCTCCACACAGCGCTGGGGCCAGCTGCTGAACGCTTTTGCGGCTGTTTTCACAGTCCTGGGAGGTACCGCTATTTTCCATATATATATTTATATTACGACATATCATGATCAGTGTTGGTGATTATTTAGCCAACACGTCTGGTCTGTGTCTCCCCAGGTCTGCTCGGGATGGTGGGTCACATGATGTTCATGCAGGTGTTTCAGACGACTGTCTCGATGGGACCAGAGGATTTCAAGCCTCACAGCTACGGCTACTCCTGGGCTTTCTAGTGAGTTCACTTCACATCCTATACGGACGAGCAGATGTCGGTTGCACCCTTCATCGGCATCGTAAACCACGTCAGCCGAACCGGAATGAGTCGGTCTGGTCTTCTTGCTGCATCACCAGCTTCCAGCCGTCGCCTAGCAACAGAGCTACGGATGAAAAAGTTCTTCGGTTGATTAAAAACGTTTAAATATGTGGTTTTTTTTAAGAGTACTTACATTTAAAAATGTATTATTCACATTTGAAAGAGCCCCTGAATTCTGACGGCCTAGTCCTGCCACTGTGATGCAACCGGCTCGCAGACTTCACAGTGGTCAGCTCTGTTGCCTCAGATGGTTCCTGGTTCAGCTGTGGTCACAGTTTGGACTTTCTCCCAGTGTTGACGTTGGTTTCCTCTGAGGACTCCAGCTCCTGTGTACAACTACCTTCTCTTGAGTAAACTGGACTTGTTGCATGTTTACGCCAAATTATGCTCTTTCCAGTTTTCCATGTTTGTGCTTTGTCCTTTAATTAAACATCAAAATGGGCCGAACATATAATTTCTGACGCACACACCTTCTGCTCCTCTGTTTAAACACAAAGCTCTGTTTCTCTGTTTCTGTCTGTCACCAGCGTGGCCTGGTTTGCCTTCACAGTCTGCATGTCCGCCGGTGTCTCCACCCTCAACAACTACACCAAGAAGGTCCTGATGGTGGGACCCCGGCCGCTCTTCAACGCCTGGACCTTTAACTTTGTGGGGCTCCTGCCGCCGGCTCCTTACTACACCCCTCCCAACGCAGCCATCAACCTGGCCTCTCCCCCGTCACCTCCCCGGATCTCCCACCTGTCTCCCTACTACGAGCCCCCGTCCACCAAGGTGCCGGCCTCCGCACCGAGGCTCACAAACTCCAGCTCGCTTCCTCTCCCCCACTCTGAGTCCTTCCCTCCTCACCCGTCCAACCCTGCACCCGCATCTCCGTTCCATCGCCTGTCACTCCCGTCAACATCTCCATCACCCATGGCGTCCGTCTCCGTGCGCATGGCGCTGCCGGCACACAGGGAGCACCCCTTCCAACCAGAGGACGACTACAGCCCGCTTTGACCTTTTGATCCAGACTGAAGTCTTCCATCTTGGCATTGCAGGTCAATGTTGGTCATGGACTTGTCATGTGCTCTGAATTCACATTCCAGACTCAATGAAGTAATTAAATTTGGTCATAATCACTCTGTTCTAATAAAGACGGAGGATGTAGATGCAGGAGAATTATTGAAATGCGTTCTTTGTTAAATCCAGTGGAACCAAAAGGCTCAATTTCACAACAACACAAACTTATAAATAAATGTATAATGTTCTGAATGTTCAGCTGACTGAGTGATTGTTTTCATCATCTGAGACTGTGCACAGGCCCCAGAAAGGCTGGATACGCCCCTGCTGAAGAGACATGATCAAACTGAACATGCTTCACAATATGCTAAATTAATATTAAATAAATGTGGTCATCAGAACGATCTCGTCTAACATTAGAAGAAGTCGAGTAAACGATTCAGTAACTGGTTGAAAAATCAAGTTTTTAATATCGTCAAATCATTGTCATTCACGGTGAGACGTAACAGTCGCAGAAACAAATTAAATCATTTGACATGTGAAACAAATCATATTTACACATTAAATCTCACACTCTTAAGAGTCGAAGCAGTTTTATTTCTGCATCGAAAGGAGCTGGTTTGTCTGAAAGTATCTGAAAGTGATATGTTACTGGTATAAGTTTGGATTTACGTCCATTTTTGGTTATTTTATTTGTGTAAAATGGTGAGTTTCATGCGTGTGTGTGTGTAAGTCGACTTGTTTCATCAGTTTATTGGTGTGAAAGAACCAGAGAGCCATCGTAGTGGATATCTAGCATTAAAACCAGTTTGCTGTCTTCCTAGTTACAAATAATTAGAAGATATCATTTGGGTTTTTTCACTTTATGTCATTGCATAGTTTCATCGTGAGGATACACACAGATCAGCACGTGACATGTAGATGGAACAAACAGGCACAGATTTACCGAGCACTTTGAGAAGAATCCGTGGCATCGTGTCGTTTGTTGGCACGTTATACAAAGTCAGAACGGAGCAGGTAACAGTACGAACAATATAATATCGAAAGAAAAAAACAAAACAATAGGCTAAAATCATAATGTCGCGTCTCTTTATCCAACAGTCGTATCCATACATAAATGTACATTACTAAAAAAAAAAGACCACAGATTTCACTCTTTGGCTTTTGATGTAAGCCAGACACAATGTCAGATCTTAATTTATCACCTTATAAACATCAAGGCCTTTTTTTGTTCAGATAACTACAAAAATAATATTCTTAATCCTCAGACACCCACAAGGAAAACCGGCTCAAACTCTCAAATTGAAAACTCACCTCAAATACAAAAAACAGGGATCGACTGAGCAAAAAAATCCAGATGATCTGGAACAGACTCAGTAAAACACCGGTGTGTATTTGAGAGGATCGACACGTCTGTTCTATCTGCGGCTGGATTTACACGAGCAGCTCAAATCTGCAAAATCTAACTAAACCCAGATTTCAGCTGAAGGAGTAGATCCGGCCAAAAGGAGTCTGGGCCGGTCGGGGCGAGCTCTAGTGTCCTTCTCACGCCGTCTTCTTGCGTAGCACAAAGTAAGTGATGGAGGAGATGAGCGTGAGCGCGAAGGAGATCCACGCCAGGATGAAGCAGTGGCCATACCAACCGGTGTTCTCGTCGATGTGGAAGCGGTCTGTGTAGATGGAGGCTGCGATCATGATGCACAGGCCTGGAGGGAAGCAAAGGTCAGTGAGGGGAGTGGACGAGGAGAGAGAAAAGTTGGGATGATGTACAGAGAGGGAAACTCACAGGCGAGGAACTGGAAGATGCCGGAGATGGTGAACCTCTTCCCTTTGTCGAGGGTGAACAGCTGGGCCACGAACACGAAGATGCCCACGATGGAGAAGATGCAAGCGAGGATGGAGCTGGCCTGTACTGCCTGGAGGTAATCTGTAGGGGGAGCCAGAGGTGGAGCGACACAGTGAGTGTGTGTGTGTGTGTGTGTGTGTGGGGGGGGGGTGTCACGATACGGACACGCCCAGGAAGCACCCACATCGTGGTGACACTGAATCTGCTCAGACGGTTGCATTTCTGAGCCGCAGGAATGTTTCGGTGAGTCATCCCACATATTTTAGAATTTGGAAACATTTCGAAAGCAGCTACTGTTTTCTGAAGATCACATGTTGTGGTGATAGTACGAAGCATCACTGTACAAGCGATAAACACGAGGCGTTGCTTTCTGATTTCTCACATTTCCTCTATTCCTAATGTCACCTGATTGTACATATTTGATGTTAAAAAATACAGAGTTTCAACAGAAGGACGGGATTCTCCTCGACTCAGTATGTGAACCAAACTTTGTGGGTTTTCTGTCGTTCAAATGTAGAGTTTTTGTACACAAAGCTTGATAAATTGCTGCTAAAAATACCTTTTCTTTTACTCTGATTTTTGCTTAAATATTTCACATGTTATGAATGATGTTATCAATAAAACTTCTGTTTTATTGAGACGTAAATCCGACCTCTGTGTGGGACAGGTCTTACCTTGTGGGTAGTGTGATCCTTCGGGAATATCGGTGAAGTTCCAAATGCCGTTGTCCTTGATCCACCGGCCCCACACGTCGGTGGAAATGGTGTCAGTCACCCACCAGGCCTGGGGGGGGAAGCAGTGAGGTCAATCAACTGTTGTGTGAACATGAACGACCCTCTTTGGAAAATGGACGAATCAATGAGAAATGGAAATGTGGGGAATTCAAACTATGTCCTGTTGTGAACACAGCAGCTGAGCTGTGTGTGTGTGTGTGTGTGTGTGTGTGTGTGTGTGTGTGTGTGTTATGACATGAATGTGGAGGGGAGCTGCAGGCGAAGCGAGGACGATCACAGGGAGGGAAACTGATCTTCTGGTCACTGAGGCATTCCACAACTCCGGCATGCAGCGCTCGCTAGAACACAGGCAGGAATGCCACATATGTAAATGTGCGTGTGCAGCATGTTGCAGGCCGTCCGTCTGACTGACACCTTGCCTGCACACACACATGCACTGCACCCGAGAAGAACAGAGGGCCATTGAAAACCGGGGGGGGGGGGGGGACAGACAGGTGAGCAGCCGTCAGTGTTGTTAGTGATGCACATAACTCTGCACCACTGTCATTTTAATGAATGGGAGGAAGTTGGGGATTAGGCCGCGGCAGTTGTGCCTTCAGGGTGTCGGGCCACGTATACCTGGGTTCATGGATGTGTGTGTGTGTGTGTGTGTGGGGGGGGGTGATGTACTGTGCAGGTACGTTGAGGTGAAAGGTCGATAGCAGTGTCTCACTTACATTGTCGATAGTAGCCACCAGGAGGAGGATGATGCCAATGATGTGAACGGCAAAGATGCCAGCGAGGAGGATCAGCATGATGACTGTGCTGGAGGGAGAGAGCGAGAGAGAGAGAGAGAGGGGGAGAGAGAGGGGGAGAGAGAGGGGGAGGGACAAAGAGAAAACTTGTTACACCACTTTTTTTACGCACTTTGGAGAAATGACTCACAAACACACTGAGCAGAAACAATGAAATATGGCCTTAAAACAAAGGCTCCCCACTTCCTGCATGGTTTAACCCTGGAGCCATTAATGACAGCCCCCCCACACACACACACATCTTCATAAACACACTGAAAACAAAGCCAAAACCTGGCACCAGCTCAGGGCGTGGCTTCACAACTTCTAATTACTGTGAGTTCCACACTCCTGCAAACAGACGCCTCACATGTTCGCGCCCAGAGATCGAGGGGGGACCCACGCAGAGGGGGTTTCTGTGTATTTGCCCCAGATCAGTTCATCCCCGGGGCAGAGTGTCGGTGGTAATGAGAGCAGGAGAGCGTTGGGTTCATGGCAGGCAGATGGGTTTGGGCTTGTCTTGTGCTCACAAGAAACCCGCCACTCCTTAAAATAACTGTGGAGAAAAGCTGCTGTTCCTCCGCCTCGCTGGCTCACGCCTGGAGAAATCTACCTCAGAGTTAATCAAATAAACTAATTTCCATTCCTCTATATGATTCATTACTGTAACTGTACTTCGTCAGTGCAGGTGGCTCAGCCCTGAGATACCAGTCGGACCAGAGATCTGATGTGTACTCGTGTTACCTGGTACTCCTCAGTATTTACATGTGGATTATCTGTCTCCAGCGTGGAGGCTGCTGCACTGGGTGTGAACAGAGGAAGAGGCACATCTGGAATGTGCTGGTTCTCTCCACGTTAAAGGAGTGGTCAAGGGCTGGGTCCTCACACACACACACACACACACACACACACACACACACACACTTGCCAGCTCCCTGACTCTCTCACACGAAACCACACAGACACACAGCACCAAGGGCATGCTGATACACATGTGATCACGTCTGACACAAAAAGTGTTTCCCACCGTTACAGACACGCAGCCTCTGTTTCCTGCCAGACGACCAAACTTCAATCCACAACCTTTGGTTGGAAAAAGAAAAAAAGTCCAATTCTCGAGCAGTGGGACGCTTTAATTCAAAACACACGTGTGGAATAGTTTCATTAAATGTTTTCCAACGTCTCAGCGTGTCAAATGTCCCTGCTGGGATTTTGGATGAGGCATGTTTCCATTACAACAAAATAAAATACATGTGGCTGAGGATGAAAAGGAAGAAAACAACAATCAAGAGAGCAGAGACTCACAGTTCAATTTAAAGTTCACAAACTGCTGCAGGATCAGCCTCACCTGCCACATAATGGAGTTACTGGAACTCAGAAGCAAAGCAGCTGAACAGGTATCAGAGGTACACACACACACACCTTTACTCTTTTTCTAGTGATTTGCTTTTCTTGTATATAAATGACACAACGCTGGAGTAAACCTGCAGATTCACACATCTCGCTGTTAATCACCCGACTGTGGAGAAGTAGAAAACGACTGAAGGAAATAAAAAAAGCAGAATCTGAGACTTACTGTTGACTGTCGACCGTCTGTGTCTTCAAGTGTAATTCCTCCTTCACTCAGTGACACTGGTTTCAAACCCTGCGTCTAAATGCACAAACACCAGAAACGAGCAGTCCGCCCACTTGTGCCCTGCCCTCTTTTTGGAGTCCACACCCCAGACAAGCCTCCCTCCTGCCTGATCTCATAATCTCTGTCTCCCCCTCTCTCTCCCTCCCCCCCTGCTCCAGACTTTCCTCCCGGTCCCACCCTCTCTTTCTCTGTGTTTATTCTACAAATATGCACAGGCTGACAACCGGCCACAGTTTCAACAACTTCTGCGGCCGGGGCCTTGATATCTCCTTGTGTGTTTTGGGTGTCTCATGTCTTTGTCACCGGGCTGATGATGGTGATTCTCACCGGGAGGGCGGCTCGTGACTCACTGGTGTTTGAGGGGGAAACTCCCACAACACTGGGCTTTATTGACAGTGATTCTGCGCACGCTGCCATGGAGACAGGCTTCAGCCGAGGCCTAATCGCAATCACATAGCTGCTGCCGCCCAACACATAAACAACCACTCACGACCAGCGGAGTGGCGTCTCTTCCTGATCACCACCCTGCGTCTTTTCCCGCTTTTGTTACGGAGGAAGAGGTTTCAGGATGAAGGAATGTTGTTGGTGGCGAGGGAAAGAAGGAGGTGGGGGCAAATCGAGTACAAGTCGTAGCTTGAGTGAGAAAGGAGGAGGGGAAGAAGAGGGAGGGAACGAGAAGGGAGGGAGGAAGATGGAAAGAGGCACGGAGGAGGAACTGTGGAGAGGTAGGGGGGGGGCGTTGGAGACATTTCTCACATGGGCTGTGAGTTCATTTGTCGTTATTATTACTCACCATCATTGTTTGATTGCTGCTTGTGATCGATGTGCTCCTCAAAGTCTAATCCGCTCTCAGTGGATTTGGTTTAGATTGAGAAAGAAGGTTTTTAATATCTCATCTCATAATGACATAATAACACATAATAGCATTTGCTTGTTTGCTCAGTGCCAACGTCAGAGCCTCATTTCTAATCATGTCGAATCATCTGAGATGTTCCAGTAACAATATCAGACAGATGTGACTTTTTAATGCCTTTAAAATCTTTTAATACTAAGACAAAGAATCAACTGTGTCTCAATCCAGTTGCTGCATTTGAAGACCGACTGTGTCACAGCGTGAGGATCCTTAAGATGCGGCAGATGAACGTGTCCCTTTTTATCCCAGGATCCGTTCATGTGATGGCGAATCACACACTTCAGCTGAACCACGCAGCTAACGGCACACGCATTCAAAAAACAAAACAACAGGCTTTAAAACTATCTCGCCATGTCCAACCTCAGCTCTGTTACTAAGCAACAGCAGTGAGGGGCGGGACGAGCTGGTGACACCGATCACAGAAATCACCGAATGTGGACTGTGTAGTATGTATATAATTTGCTTCAGCCCACAGTTTGTAAGACATACTGTATATATATGTATTGTAAGCACAGACAAACCCTGGACAAATAAATACCTACGATGATTGGAAAATTCAGAAAAGCCCACATTCTAAAAAGTCACAAGCTCACAGGTGAAATGTTGCAGCTGGAACATGCGTGCGAAATGTTAGTTCAAATCGAAGAGCGGGAAATAAATGAAGAGGAAATGTGAAGTACATGAAGTGTCAGGTTAAATTCAATCAGCCTGTTGAAACCAGCTGAAATCTCGGTTAAAGGATAAGAATTAAAAGAAGAAGAAGTTGTTTGAGGTGTTCGTGTGGAAAGCGGTTGGGCTACTTGAAGAGCGGGAGATAAAAGATGTTGAAGTGTCAATTAACATTTATTCACTGAGAGAGTTTGCCGAGATGAGGAGTAAAAGTTTAATGCAAATGTCAGTTGATGTGTCGGGGGAGACGTCACTGACATTTCAGTTTAAGTGGAAACCAGTGTGAAGTGTGAAATGTAAGTGTCAGTGATTAAATGTCAGTTAAAGCAGAAGTGAGGAAACTTGTTCCTGTCATTTCCATTTTTATAACATCTTTGAAGGGCCACACCCACACTAATCTGTCGATGCGTCTGATGTCAGATGGTATTGATGATACTACTCTCAGCTTGTTGCAGCCAAAACAACTCGGTCAAACAAATCCTCACCTCTGGTGTAGAGCCACGCATAAAGTCATCATTTGAGTTGTAAGTGATACAACTCAAATATCTGTGACAGTTCTTCAAAACTAACTTTTTGGACTTTTGGTAAAACGTTAGTTGGTGTGGTGGAAGCAGTCGGTAGAGCCGACATAAATATTACTCACAAAGTCGCGTCTGAATCGTCAGTTACAGAATAAGACTTCTAGCGTCATGTAATATCGGTTTGTTTGAAAGAGTGGCTGAAATAAATAAAAAGCTGAACTAAAGTCTACGTTTCTTGTCACATTTAAAAAGTGTGATGTGGTTAAAGAGGGGAGGCGTTTAAAAGAGATCCACACCAAGTTTGAATGAAGTCCCCAGGAATCAGTATGAGGAAGTCTGTGAGGAAGAGTCTGGATGAAGAGGAAGCAGAATAATGACAATAACTACGAGCATATGAGCGTCGCACCGCTGGCGGAGAGCTCGCTAATAGAAACCAGGGAGAAAAGTCAGATACACAGAAGTGGATATACACTAAAATACTCTGGGTGTTGACTGGGACACTGAGGTCACTTGTTTTGCTCCTGGTGAGGATATAAATATGCCGAGTCGGAGTCTGAGTCAAAGGCTCAGCAGAGAACCTGGTCAGTGTCATGTGGACCTGCCTCGGCCTCAGGTATGAGCTGGCAGGATAATAACCGGCTTCACACACATACGAGGTTACACACAAATACACGGACACAAACTATTGTCTGACATCTGTCTTAGGAATGAACCCAAGGCCCCTTCTTCTTCTTTGATGAAACAATTCTGTGTGTTTTAATGCGGTTGTCATGGAAAATAAACCTTTTCATGTGTCGGCAGAGGGACTGACAAAAAGCAGGAATGCTAAACATAGCCAGTATTTATTTGAATGACGTGTCTGTCATGGTAAAAACTTCTCATCACTCTTTTCCATGACAATCAGATCAAAACTCCACGGAAGAATCTGTGAACACACGATCCATCTCACCACCGGGAAAGGACGACACACTGTTTGTACATTCATGCTCCACAGTCACACCTTCTTCCTAACGTCCTCAGCGTCCCACCCAAATCCCCATGGGAAAGAATGAGTCTATTGAAGTTCTGCAATTCAGGTTTTGGAGTAAACTTCCCTAATCTCCTCAAAATCTACACTGCATCTGTCACATGGAGCCAGACATCTTTCACCATCACACACAGCTCCGCCCGAGCTGATGGACAAACCCACCGGGGCGTGCAGGAAAAGACGGTGGACATGCTCGTATCAGGATCTGCACGGTTTGACTTGAGATTTAAAAAAAACGAAACAAGCGTTGATGCATCTGTGCAGAAAAACACAGGAGAGAAGCCAGAATGGAGAATGTGGTCGGACCTGATTCTATTCTGGGCGTGGTGTCCCCACCTTGCAGGTGAGGTAAGCCACAGTTTGTACTGTACCATTCAGCTGTACATGGCACTCCTTCCACAGCATAGCTTTGCAGAATGCACTGAGAATTTTTGAGTGCAACCATCGTGCGTGCCTGTGGAGCAAAACATTTTCGCCACTTGAGTTATGCAAGAATTTTGCCTATTTTTTCGGTTCCTGGTTTATTTTCAGAAGAGGAAACACCATGACTCATGCACCAGTCATTCATCGTCTTTCAGAGTAAAAAAATAAAGCAGGGGTTTGATCCACACTGCTGTCTACCGCTGTGTGTAGCAGGGGGGGGGGGGGGTTACCCACAACACATTTTTTTAAGATCCAAACACAAGTGGACTAATCACATGTCAGCGTAACTACCGGAGAAGACCAATCGGGAGGCTTGCTCAACAAACAGCTCTTTGTTGAGTGGCAGCCGCAGCAGATCAGTACTGGAAAAACCAGAGTTATGAAGGATGAGTCAGAACAGTTGTGATATTATCTGAGAGGCCAAGTGTTGTGTGGGCAAATATTAATGATGATTCCTATGAAACACCGTCTGAGGTTTGGCTGGTTCAAGGTGGTTCTATTAGTTCCAGTGTGTAGTTTACTGTACAAACACCACTGAAATACACAGGAGTGAACGTTACACCTCTCACATAGTGGAAACTTTTCCGAACCCTCTATCCTAGATGACTTGTTGCACGTTCTGGGTGTTGCACCGATTCCTGGATGTTTAAGTCGGAAATATCAGACATTAATTTTTCTGACACGTTAAATTCCCCTGAAGAAGAACATCGGCTAAACGCTACTCACATGAAAGTGGTGCAAATAGACGAACAAGGCTTTTATAGCAGGACAAATTGCTATTTTTGGTTGCGTCATGTCAAAATCTCTTAATTAGGGTGTTTATGAGGAGCCTCGGTGAGGGAGTATTTCAACATGACTGTGTGAAACAAATCCAGCAGAGCGGTGCCGACATGCCAGAGGAGTGAGTCTCACCGCAACCAAGTCAATGCTGCTTTACACAATAGTAAAGCTCCCCCGTCGGTGGATGCCTGTCTCACTCTGCTCATTCCATCTCCGTCTTACACAACGTGGCTCCCTGCCCTATGATTTCTTAACCCCCTGCAACGGAAACAGCCTGAATGTGGACTGTACTATCAAAGACTTTGGATGTGAGTTCTCTTTGAATGCAGACAATGTCCACGGTTTTGTGCTGAAACTCGCGAGTCACTCCAGACTGTCGGAAAAGTTGACCGTCGCCCACCTTCCTGCTCCGGGTGTCACTGGGCTGGTTTTGATAATAAGACACAAACTCACGTGAGGCCACATTCACAGATAGACAGATAGATACATGTTCCCATCCTCATCTCAACATTTTCAAAAAACTAGAGAACCATGACCTCGGGTTTCTGGAGACGAACAAACACACATTTACATAAATTCTGCATGCTCATCAACTTCTGAGGGAGTGACACATCGCCACGGGTGCATGAGACAAAAACATGTCCTCAGTTTCTCCCGAAATAGACGATCATCAATTTCTTTTTCTAGGAATGACCACTGCGTTAGTGTCTGTCCATGTTGTGTCCTCCTGCCGCACAGTAAACCTCAGCCTCATTTAATCAAATAATGATAATTTTCACTGACCGGGTTCTATCCTGAGATCCACATAGAGACGGTAGAGTTCTATTCACAAATGGATTAAGTCAAAAATGTCATTTTTAAAATTTGTATTAGAAATGTTTGCATGCATGTCTGCTTATGACAAAACAAAATGTTTATATTTATGTCTGTATATGACAAGGTAAATACAGTCAGTATAAATTACCCCAAAGTTTCCAGTTTATTCCCATTAATTCCCGTATATTGCCATTAATTCCCATGGAAAGTTTCCAACTTTGAATATTCCCGGAATTTTGCAACCCTAATAACAAATGGTATTTTAATTTTATTCCGATTATTCTACCTCACTGCAGTGTTGATTTTTTGTGTTTTGTTTAATTAATTTGTTCAAATACTTTTCATATAGTCTGTACAATTTGATGTACATTCATTTATTCAGCTGAATTTTATTTACGAAAAGTGCCACACAAAGAATATAATTTAAAACAAAAACTGTTCTTTATACAACAGCTTACGATGAAAGAATAATGTGTTTTCATTTTTACATACATTGTTTTTTGAGTAAAATGAGGACGAAAAAGACAAGAAATACAAAGGACTAACAATCATGGCGGAGATTGGTATACAGGGGTAAACCTATAGCAAAGGGCCAATCAAAATCAAATCAGGACTTGAAAGCTTACGCCTGACATGTAGACAAAGAGAATTTCCCTCTAAACATTAGCATGTGTCCTGTTGGCGGCCGCCGGCCCGCGGTCCCAGCTCCAGGAGTAACGAACCAGACGCGGTGAATATAGGTTGTTGCACAGTGGACGTGAGCCACAGCACTTCTGAAGCTGCGGCCTCCAGCAGGGCGAGTATTGTGCGAGTCGGTTGTGGAGCCCTAGCTACCGTTTACATGCAATAAAAAAAGAATTCCTTGTATTTAGTGGAGCCAGCCCGTCTCCATGGTTACTGGCCAGGGTTTTGTATTCTTGATTCACTTCCTCACCCTGAGCACTCTTTTTGTAGACCTCTCTCTCTCTCTCTCTCTCTTTTCCCTTACTCGCTGACATTACTACATTTGACTCAAGTTTCTCTTCACGTGATTTCTTCTCCTCTTTGGAAACATTGCTGCTCCTCCTGTTTCCTGCTTGGAGCCGCCCCTGCATACACGCCGCCCCCACAATGCCTTGCTCTCTCTCAATGAAATCCAGACATACACACTGTACTCACGCTCGGGGTCTAAAGAAAACAACTCCAGGCTGTAGCTAGGCAACTCCAAATATGAGTCATCCCACTGCCGCGCCCATCATCAACTGATCACCCCCTCTCACACACACACACACACACACACACACACACAATTCTCTTCACAAAGTGCAGTTGTTCATTCACACTGTGCAGATGTGTGATTGATCTGATTCCTCCACACTCTTCTAACCCGGAGGTGGAAAAGCAGGCCTGGTAAGTCAGCCACTGTGAGAAAATGACCCGTCTGGCCTCGGTTGATAACGTCATGACCACAGTGTGATGACCGGTCACAGCCTGGCAGAGCTGCCTGGCTGATTCACTGGTTGTCGGCTGATGGAGCTGGCAGCAAACCAGCAGTGATCTTGTTTCTTGGCTGGTTAAGTGCAGAGGTTCATAGATAATGTCACTAAAAGCTCATTAAAAGATTAAACATAGTCTATAATTATACTATCTATTATTAGAATCTGTATTGAATGTTGTTAGTCATGTTTAGACCGGATGGGAAGAACGCTGCTAATTAGGGGTTTTCATGTATTTAAGTATTATACATGACTTTATATTTATAGATAGATAGATAGATAGATAGATAGTCATCAGTATTCATTCTGAAAAAACTGTCCACTCTCTTGCTGACTTTGTGCAATGCAGTGACGCCCTCTAGTGGACAGTAGCTGGAGCAAAGATGTGTGTTGCTGTGGCTAAAACAACAATACAACTGACTAAATGATCTATTAATACAAAATAAAACAAACAAAAATAAAGGCCCATTGCATTAGAAGAAACAATGTTATATTTCTGCACTCTGATGTGGAACATTATAGAACTCATCACACCCTACTTACATATAATTAGGTTTAAGAAGAGCACTTATCATATGTGTGTGTGTATATATCTATATACTGTATATGTATGTGTGTGTGTGTATGTGTGTGTGTGTGTGTGTGTGTGTGTGTGTGTGTGTGTGTGTGTGTAAAATAAAGTTATTATATTATATTCAAAAGCTTGAAACAACAGTAACAGAAGAAAACATTTAAAACCTGTGGAAAATAAAAACTGATCATTTGAATAGCCCTGCAGCCTTCTGGTCACGTGTCACCTCAGCGTAATAGCCGGAAGTGTGTCCGTGCACAGGTGCTTCAGCCGGAAGTGTACAAAGACTGCACGTTGATCCAGTGTTCATGTGCACGTGAGACAAACATTCAAAATGTATGTGAAACAAACAGGAAACTGGTTGAGTTTCCTCCTCAGCATCACAATAATAACTGTTCCTTCAGTGAGCTGGTGTGAATCTGCTCATTCTGCAGGGACACGTCCCCCCGCGGGCCCTCGTGGGGCCAGGGGCCCGCTGCACCTCCACCAGCAGCACCTCCACCAGCAGCTCCTCCACCTCCTCCACAGCTCGGACCGGACACAGGCTGCAGACCGGAGACCCGGAGCCAGGACGACTTCACCGGACAAACGGTTCAGACACGCACCGAATCAAAGCGAGGGGCAGCGGGTCGTCTATCCTTCACCCCAGCCCCCCGATGAAGACTGTGCCACTGCACAAATACAACACACAGCTCCGGGGAGGTTTTACATTGTGGGTCAGCTGGAAGCGAACATCCCCAACGTGGGCTACCAGGCAGATTCTGCTGCTGCTGCAGGTACACGTGTGTCGGTGTTGTTTATCCTCAGACTGCAGCTGTAGGGGTTTGGTTCAGGAAACACGATGAAGCTGCAGGTAACAACATCGAGCTCTAATCTGGACCCGAAGAGAAGAAGACAAATGAAATGTCTTTTCTTAAAATAACTTTTTTATAATTTATAGTGGGGTTTTTTTGTGCACAAAGCTCAGTTAACTGTTTGTTTTTCTATGATTTGATGATCTACTTTTAATTTAGTTATTTATCCTTGAACTAGAAACATCACATCAAGGTGTAATATCTCTTCTGAGACCCACGAGTGAGCAGGTTGAGAAATAAAGACATTATAAAAATACAGAAATCAATATCAGAAATAAATGATGGAAAATAAAAAGCACATGTTAAAAGCACTGACATTGTTCTGTGAAATCAGATTTTTAAACATGTCAAGAAGAGACGGTTGTTCCCAAATTAATCCCATTTTCCAACCCAGTTCCAGTCATTGAGACCCGACGACTCCCGCACCATCCACTAAAAACACGATGTAGCTTGTCTGTATTGACTCTCACTCTCTGGTGCTGTGTGTTTGTTAACCAGTCCAGGCTGAGGGAGACCAGGAGAAGGTCAGAGGTCAATGGTTCAGCAGCTCAGAGGAGAGCTGGCAGAAGCTCCAGCCGGTGGTGGAGTGCGGAGACGACGCCATGATCCTCGTTGTCAGGAGGAGACGAGCTGGAAATCTGCTGCTGGATCGAGGTGATGCTGCTCCAGGGACATGGACATTGATTATGTCCTATCACGAGATGTATTAAAGTTTGTGTTTGTTTGTGTCCTAGTGAACCAGTCGTCGGTGCCCCTGTCCCAGCTGAAGCCTCAGTGTGGTTACTCTGTTCAGACCACATGGAGAGACCTCATTCTGATGGCCCAGTACGACGCCTGCCACGTCACACAGGAGGTATGGGATCATAAAACCACGTGCACGGTGAAAAACGTCCATTTAATCCACTTTTCTTCCAGCTGTGTTTCTTGTAGTTCTCGCTGATGTGACGGTTTTTCCCATGGAGTAAAGTACAAGTCAATTCCAGCAGCTGTGAACAGATGTTTTCCTTTTTATTTAGCTCAGTTAAACCTGTAAAAATGCCTGAACCCAATGAAAGAGTGTGAACAAATCAGTGAGAGAAGACTTCTGCTGAGCTGCGAAGGTGACGATGAAGATCAAGTGGATCCTCTCCCATTAAACGTGCCTGAGCAATCGAGAAAAACTAATTTAATCAGGAGCTTGTTTCTTCATCTCGGGCTTGTTTTCTCAAATGAAGGTGAAATGTTTTCAGCGGTGAAGTTATTTTTTTGAATGCTGTTAAAACGTGTGTGTTCAGGACGACAGCTACGTGCTGCCTCTGCTGTGGAGGGGGACTCCCGTCAAGATGTCGTGTCCCGTCCCTCAGATTCAGCCTCACGCCCCGGGTCAGTACTCCGTGTGCTGCGCCCCCTATGGGATGACCGTCAACCTGCAAGGACCGACTCCTGCAGAGCAGCTGAGTATAAATGGTAAAAACACCGAAAACTTCACTCGTCACTTTTGAACCTGACTCTACAGCCGAGGCCTTTTCCCCTCAGTGAGAGGAGAGTGGACCCCCCTGGTGTCGTTGGCTGAGGAGTGCGGCTTCACCGTGGAAAGACGTGACGCGCAGATCATAATCACTGCTCCATATCTGACGTGTGGCATGACGGTGAAGGTGAGGTGAACTTCAGAAGACACTGATCATATTATTATCATGTCTCACTTTGCCTGAGATACGATGTACAGAATTTAACATGTGTGAACTCTACTGGAAGGAAGATACTTCAAAAGATACTTGATGATTGTGGTGAAGAGACAAAATCCAAAACCTGGTGTTTATCTGAATTGAGACCATGTGAATGTAAAGACCATCTCTTACTGATCTTTTTTGATTTTCAGGATGGAAAATACACCCTTTATCTTCAAATAGGAGAAAACCGACTCTTGCTGTCCTGTCCTGTCTCGTCCCTCGAGGAGCTGCCAGGAACCCGTCTCGTCGACGGTCCTCATCATCTCAGCAGGATCAGGACAGAACTTCCATCAGAGCCTTTTCCATGGGCCACCCCTTTTTACCTGGCCCCGCTTTACTACCCCCACCCCACATATCAGCAAGAGTATCGTGAACCTGATACTCCTGACGTACACGACCCTCTTACTCCCTTGTTCTCCACCCCTGACCCCAAGTTTGGTCCACAGCCCCTCCCTACTGTTGATTCCCAGTATCCAGAATACTACTCCCACCAGATTCCTGACTGGGATTCCAACAATCAACACGCCGTGCGTGTTCCTCTATCGTCTACACAGGAAATGGAAGATTTAAGTTTGGTGCATCCAGATCTACAGCAAAAACAGGGACCTCCTGTCTTGGATCTCTCTGAGACACACTCTCCCTCCTCAGCTGCAGCTTCTCCAGCTCAAGCCGAAGCTCCCTCTCTCCAGCCTCCCAACAACACCTTCAACCCGTACTACCACTACTACCATCACCCAAAAATCCCTCTTTCAGACCCACCTCAAGACCCCGATGCAGCTCCTGAGGTTCCTGAAGAACCGTCTCCAACAAATACCTACGAGTTCCTGGTGTGGCCCCCCAAAGTGCAGCAGTCCGAGGCTAAGTCAGACCCCTCCCCTCCGCCTCAGGTTGCCTCTCATCCTTACATCCCTCCAGGTCCTGAAGTTGATCACAAAGCCCGTGCATCTTATCCGTACCCTTATCAACACCACTACTTTTATTACTTTCCACATATGGCGAGGGGTGAGGCTAAAAGGTTGACACCTCCACATCGCGACATGGCTACGGAAACAAATGTGCCTGATGTTCAGCCTCTTTCTGAGTCCTCGGAGCGTCCAGTCCACGATGAACACAACGCGAGTCCCTACGAAACTGAAAAGTACAGACCAGACTGGATCAGAATTCCACTTCTGTCTGAAGATGATGGTGTAAAACAAGAGCTGAATGATGAAGAGCGACACTCTGCACCTGCGACTCCTGCTCTCCCACCCAGTAACACTCCAGAACCAGACCCGGTTCCCCCTCCTCACCCATACCTCTACGCCCCTTACTACTACTATCAGATGTATTCTGGACCTGATGACGACCGTGCGTCTCCAACTTCATCCAAAGACGCTGCAGACCCTCTGCTCCAAGCCTCCTCCTCTCCAGCGCAGCATCAAACCACTTCTTCACCCACAGAATCCACCTATCCTGCTCAAATTGGCCACTTGTATCCTTACTACTACTATTACCACCACCTCTTCCAGCCTGAACAGTCCAAAGACGAGCAGGAACTGCATCCTGCAGGCAGCACGGACTCTGAAAAACCCTCCTCAGAGTCCGATCACAGCAGGACGGATCTTTACGCTGAAGCAGGAAATCCCAGCTTCCCTCAGCCACCGCACAGTCCCCTCCACGGCTTGTACTCCCAGCAACATCTGTACTATGCTGTGGGGCCTCCTGGTGGAGAGGAAGCAGAGGAGACGCTGGATTCTGACACGACAGGTAAAGTCTTGCTCGGCTGTGTTTATATTTCTGTCGATCTGGATTAGCTGATATGTGCCATGTTGGTGTTGGGACCTCAGATCACCACAGGGGGGCAGAAGGTTCAGTCCTGGCTCTCGCTGTAACCAGACACCCTTACGACAGATATTCTGACTCATCGCCAGATTAATCCATCATCTCTCACGCTGCTGAACTGAACCAAGTATAACCGTCGTCTCTTTTGTTTACTCCACGCACTCAGATCACCCCGAGGCCAACACGCCCTCGCCCTGTGGCCTCGGCCCTGCGTCTACCTCCAACTGCAGTCACTCTCTGGGCTGCTGCTCGTACCCTGTGGAGGGTGAGCCTCTCCAAAAAGAAAACGTGTCAGCACTTGTCTGAGATGGATGAATTCACATTTAAGAAAATAAGCCTACGCCCCAGCCACAGGATTTAAGAAAGTAAATGCTAATAATCTTGACGGTTGATTTTAAACTCTGATCATTTGTGTACATGTTTGTGTTTTTATGTGTGAGCCTACAGATTGTACAATGGGGCAGCATTTTGTGTTTGTGGTGCCTGACTCTGTGTTGGAGCCCACAGTGCCCGCCGCTGCTCATCCCTCTGAGGACAGTGAGGCGTCCTGCGTCCTGCGGAGGTTGACCTCTGACCCTGAGGTCTACACGGTGCCCCTGGACGGCTGCGGAGTAAACAAACTTGTGAGCTCACTTCTGTGCATACGACTAGAAAGGCCCTGTTATACACTGATGCTGTTCGTGAAGCTTTGACTCATCTCACCTCGTCTCACTCACATGGAGGAGTTTTGCTTTGCGTAAAGACGAATCCTAAAGGGTTAACTCGTCTCATCGTTTCCTCGTTAGATGTTTGGTCAGACCGTGGTTCATCTGTTGGAGGTCCAAGGAATCTATTCTCCTCCAGGCGACCTGCACCTCGGACAATGAGGACTCTCCTGTCAGGTTTGTGACATTCAATTTGTGAAATTGACTTTAATGGGACTGTTGGGCCTTGGTGGAGGTGTGCCCTCTACTGGAGTGTCCTTCTGGTTTAAGGACACGCGTCCACCACAGGGCCAGTGAAGAAAGAACAGCTACAACACTGAGATGCACCATACACACTATAAAACAACTCTATGCATCCACTGCATTGTTTAGTTTGTTTATATGCTCCACATTCTTCTGAAAGTCACGTGTCTGTGTTTCCTATACGGTCGATCTATGGTGTTGATCTGCAGGTTGATGGTGGAGTGCAGCTCCTCCCCAGGTTCTCCAGGTGAGGTGAGGCTGCATGTGATGGATCAGCCTCCTCCTCCGCTTCCCATTCAGTCGGTCACAGTGCAGCTGAGACTCTCAACAGGTGAGCAGTTCTCTGTGCCTTCATCCATAGGCACACATGGCCACATTGAAGGAGCATCTACTCAAACCTGGTGGTAACATCCCTCCTAAGTTTCACAGAGCTTCTTTTCAAAACGTAATTTTTACCTCGACAGTTCAACAATCCGTGAGGCATTCAATCCTCTAATGTAGACGTCTGAGCAACAGTGGAAAAGGTACAATATCTTTGTTTTTCCTCTTTTCAGACGAGTCGTTCAGCTGCTTCCACCCTGAGGCTCACCTGCCTCTCAGTCTCGGTGCGAGGCGGACCTCTTTATCTGGAGGTGAGTCTGCTGGAGCCTCCGGAGGAAAACCTGGTGCTGCTGGTTCAGTCCTGCACTGCTCACACTGCAGCTCCATACACCGGCTGGATGCACATCTATGATGGGTATGTTTTATACAGAGATAATGGAGATAAATGCAGTTGACAAATCTAATTTAGATCTTTGTATTGTAACCTGTCTTGGCTTTTATTAAGCTCAAGATTTGAATATCTATTTTATTCTGAAATGTTAGTATATTTCTGTCTTACGCAAAGATTATGTGGCTGTTTCTCTCCTGTAGCTGCAGGAGGAAACCGGACATATCTGCATATCATCATCTGTTCTTCATATATTTGTTTTCATTGACTTTAAATTAAATCTGCATTTAATATCTCATGGACAAACTTAACATATGTAAAACCTTTGCACTTTTCAGTCCTAAATCCTAAACATCCCATGATGCAAATGACGTTCCCTCCTGTAGGAATGTCGGGATGTAACGTTCCCCTCACTACCACTGTGTGTTGTTTAGCTGCCCCGGCCGCGATGATTCACAGCTGCTTCCTTCCCCTGACCCGCACCGTACCAGGAGGATCATGATCTCCAGCTTCCTGCCCCCACATAGCCCCTCGTACACGGCTGCAGGAGGATATTCGCTCCTGGGCGATCCAGAGGTACGTCCCACTTAACAGACCAACTCGAATGTAAACACCTTCATTTTCTGAATAGAGGTTTTTATTGTCAGCCATAATATTTTAACCATCCAATGTAGACTCGCCACAAGCTGCGAGTTAGATTCTCCTGAGGAAGCCACAAGTCTGATAGATATCTACTGTTCTGTTCGTGATGTCAAGGAGAAATACTTTACTACCCACAATCCTCAGGAGTAATGGCGCGGAAACCATGTCGGCTACGATCGGACGGGTCAGCGTTACCATTACGTTTACCACAGAGTGACGATGATTTCTCTGACTAACATGCTGCAGTTTTTCAGAGATGATGAAGAGGAAAATCACCACAACAAAGTTAAAATCAGGAAGAAGCAGCTTGGAGTCGCTGGAAAGGATCATTTGCAATGGTTTATGGGATGTTGAGTTCCTTCACTCAAAATATGTATAGTCTTGTACCTTTTTTGAGTTTTTTTTTTTTCCACATTGTTTTTGCTCTGAATCAAATGTTTTATGGTCATGATTCATCTCGTAGCTGGATCCAGAATTAAAACAGTTTTCTAAGGATTTTCAATGTCACTGGAGAAAATGAAATTGACTTAAAGGAACTAACGTTTTAAAAGTGGCGCGATCAAGGATTCCAACTTTATGTTCTTGTAAAACAATCTAAATGTTTCTATCTTTTGGCTCCCTCAGATCTTCATCTTCTGCTCGACAGAGGTTTGCTCTGCTGCAGATGGTGACTGCACATCTGGCTGCATCGACAGTAAGTTTAACATGGCACAAACATACCAGAGGATCAGGAGCTCAGCGTGACGGTAACAAGGTTCTCGTATATTTGTTAGAATGTGAAGACTTGAGGGTTAGAGACTTGAGGTCTGTCTCTGCCTTTTTATGTCAAATCCTCACACACAAACACCAACAATCCAACTGTTATTATCCTTCCCAATTTTCCAGTCTGAGAGCTTTAATAACTTGTAAATGATGCTTGGAAACATGACAACGTGTGGGTAGACTTTGATTTATTCTGTTTTGTGTGTGTCATCAGGACTTCATCGCTGAAATAACTTGTTTGTTTCCTTACAGGTCCCAACGGTGGCATGTGAGCAATGAAATAAAGACACGTTTACAACACTGCACTCCACTTTAGTCATTTTATTGCAACAAGTAAAGACATTTCTAACATTGTGAACATAAAAACAGTTTAATGAAATGTAATATTTACCGCAGAATTAGGGATTTAGAGTACAAATAAAAAAAATGAATACTAAGGTGTTTATCTTTGGTATCAAACTGCCATTCAAAGAAAGGCTTAATGCTTTATGGAAATGTTTAAAGAGTCAGTTTGACAAGAGAAAACAAACACTAGTACTAATGGAACATTACACCTATACACGTTCCACACTGACAAACCCGATGATGCAGGGCAAGACTTTAAAAAGTACTTTGACCAAAATTAATTTTCATAGCTTCTGAAATGGCTTCAAAGGGTTTAAAAGAAAATGATCCCTTTACATTGATACATATATTTTTAACACAGCAGATATTTCTCACATGAAAGATAAAAAATTGTTCTGTTTAAATTTCAAGGTCTTGACCTAGGTTATGATTTGGCGCTTAGAATTGAACAGAATTAAGTACCATTCATTTTAATTCATTCATTTTTGCCATGGAATTTGAGAAGCACTGTGTAACCTTGTTGGGATAAGTGCTTTCCAAATAAAGCGATTTAAAACTGATTCGAACCCAGAACGCTCACGTCAAAGATGTTTTCCGACGTCATAATATGGATGTAGCCTTAATGTGACGGTGTGTTTGTCCGTACAGGGTAAATTCCTCCTTCAAAGGGAGTTGATGAAACCCTTTAATAACCACATTGAGGAAAACATGCATTTGAATTAAAGTAAGTAAATTAGGCCTTAACCACAGGGGCATCAGCGACAGGGACAAGGGGCAAAATGTCTGGGTCTGGGTTGGGGTAGGAGCAGGAGAAGGGGACAAATCCCTGCTGTAATGGTTGAGGGGTAGCCAGGGCGGAGTTACTCATGACGGTGTACTGAGTTGTGGAAACAGACACACGGATCTTTTTGCAGAGGATACTGCTGCACAATAAAGGTAAGATCTTTAGGAACCGTTTGAGAGACAAGAGGAGGAGGAGAGAAAATGCAAAAGAAAGGCAGGGGGAGAAATATTGATTATGTGAGACAAAATTGTGATTAGAACATGGTCATCGACTTTATGATCAACAAGAGCTGAGGACAACATTTAAAAAATCTGCACTTGAACAAACATCAGTGTCACATGAATGACCTGAAACAGACAGAAACCCTAAAAAATGATTTGGTGTATTTTGACTTTAGTTTAACAGCCACAAAGGAGCTGAATTACTGCGGTTGATAATCAGGTTTAGACTCTTGTTATCGTGGTTCCAACCATTTAAAAAAAAAAAAAATTCAATTCAACAAAATCTATAACAAAATGTGGCTTTTATTGCACTTCATTATGAACTAAAGTGACTGCACATGAGTTGGAATTTTTTTATTTACACGCACTTACCAGAAGAAATCCAAATGCAAAGAAGAAGCCTATCAGAGGAGCTTTTTGTCCGACGAAGAAGCCTGCGATCTTCGAAGGACAATTCTGTGGGAGACGGAAGAAACTGTGAGAACTCGCTTTACTGTAGATGACCCAGAGTCTCCAGCAGTGGTTCTCAAACTATGGAACTTGTACCGACAGTGTTACACAAGCTCCCTGTACTGATACGTGGAAGAATCTCAGAAATATTACAAAATAGACAGTTCAAAAACACTGTTGTGACTCCGAGAAGACCGTAACCGGCCTGTTATTTCCATTCTTCCACAATAGGTCCACCTTCCATCACTATTGCTTTGTTTTGTTGCTTTTCCATCTCTTATGACAAAGCTATAACTTGTATCTATACACCAGCGTGTGTGTGTGTGTGTGTGTGTGTGTGTGTGGGGAAGTGTTTAAGTTCTAGTTCTACACCTTTGTACAGCCTGGCTGTGGCTGACAACAGTCAACAAGAAATCATTTTCTTATTAGGAATAAACCTTCCTTTTGCGTGATTTGTCTGTAGCTGAATAGGTTCGGCCTACGCTACTGTATTTTAATGTTGGTCATAACAGTGGTACTTGGAGAGCCTAATATTTACTGAGGTGGTACATGGTGTAAAGAGTTTGAGAACCACTGCTCTTCAGAATGCAGCAGGTCCAGTCACCAACTTACAGGCATGACGATGTGCTCCACAAATCCACTTGGCTGGGGACAGGTCGTCTCTATCAGCTGGACGCCCGTCACTCCACAGCAGTGAAGCTACAGAGCAGGAGATGAAGGTCAACGACGATCAAATTAATTAACAACGAAAATGACATTTGGTATTTCTTACTATATCTTCAATATATATATTTATGATCAACACCTGTTTCCATAACTCAAATTTAGATTAGCGAGCCACCAATAGCTTAACATTTGGTAGCAGTTGTTTCAGTGGCTGGCCACTGTTCTAAATCATGGAAAACAAACATATCAGGCCGAGAGCTTAATAGTAAAACCTTTTATAAAATTAGAGGGAAGTAAAAAGTCAGTTTGTGCTCACCAACTTGTGGATGATTCTGAGGGTGGTGCCAATGACTGGATCTACTCCATCGTACAGAACATACATGCTGACGTAGAACTCCAATATGTTCATTCCAACCTAAACGTTGAAAATTAAAAACATGACATGACTACACACTAGGAAGGCAATTACAGATTTTAAATTTGTCGTCTCCCCGCTCCCTCTTCACTCACCGCATCGCTGTTCCCAAAAGTGAGACCCAGTAGGACCATTACAGACAAAAAAAGAAGGAACAGGAGAGCAGAGAACTGACAGGGGAGGGAGAAGATCAAGATTAGTTACAACGTGTTGATGAAACAACCTTTTAATCTGATAAACACACAGGAACATGGAACTATCACAACACTGCACCTGGATCAGTGATATAAGCTTTATTTTAACCAGTAAGTCAAACACTTGCACGTCAAATCAACCTTTAAAAGATTATTTATTTTGCACTTTACTCGAAGTGGCACTCTAACCATTGTGAGACACATCTTACCGTCTCCAGAGCCCATTTTGTCTTAGAGCAGCTGCCGTAGAATCCTATCAGCGCCGTGATCAACATGAACGAACCCAGCACGATAATAATCTTCACATCTGATGCAGGAAATACAGAAACACACTGTTACTGCAGCGGATCCGAAACTAGGTCGTATGCTTCATTCACTTCAGGGGGATTTATTTTTGTGGTCGGGCTGAAATTTCAACATCTCTAAGACTTACAAATGTCACAAAGTCAAAGTGTGAACTCACCCATAACGAACACCCATGATTTGAGGCTGTCTGTTTCAAAGATGACCCTGGTATTAATGTTGAACCTGAGCCACAGGCCGAGTCCCAAAAAGGCAGAACCCGCCACCTGCCAAACAGGAAATACAATGTGAACATGTAATACATCAACAGTCCAGGTCACCTCTTCAAATATTCAAACAGCATCTATAATATTCTGTATCTGGCGTCGTGTTTTCCACAGCAGCTGAAAATACATTTTATTTTACATTGTGTAGGACAAACTGCACCCCCCAACGGCCCGTCTAGATGTTGGATGCTTTGGGTAAAAGCTTCCTCCAAATTACATGTAATGCAATGTAATGTAAACAAGGTCAAAAAGGGTATAATGGATAAATCTCTCTAAAATAAGAACACAAGACAAATCCCAAGACAACAACAACAAATAAGAAAACACTTCAGTTGTGTTTTCTTATTTGTTGTTGTCTTGTGTCGTTCACTTTAACTGTTGCTGTTTATTTCCAGAAATGAAAATGAAGAACAAATAACTTCTTTTCAAAGATAGTCATTCCAGCTTGTTCTTATCACATTGAAATGTATCAGTGGGACCTGCTGCTCCCTCCAGTGAGTATCTGGAATATTTAAGTTTCATTTCTGGACGATGAGAGGAGGTTGAGATGCAGCAAATGCGTGAGACTTCCTGTGACACAACTTGCAAAACATAAGCAACTGTTTTCGTCATTAAAGGCGACGAAATACACATAAACACGACACAACCGTTGGCAAGAAGAAGAAAAAGAAGAAGAAGAAGAAGAAGAAACGAGGTCAAAAAAGGGAATAATGGATAAACCTCGCTCTTTTTGGTTTTCTCTTATATTTCTGAGTTCTATTAGACACCACAGGTTTATGGTGCGGTGGCTCTGAAGCTCAAAACCCAACGGAAAATTACAAAACAAAAAAACTCAAATTAAACCACAACAAATAAGAACACAAGACAAACCACAAAGCACGTCGACAACAAAAAACACAACCAATGACATGATTTGCCATTGTTTTTTCTTATTTGACAAAGAAAAAGCAGATTTAAAATTTGTTTCTTATAAATAACACAGTAAATAATTATAAAAGATAGAGACTTACGGCAAGGGCGATGTTGGAAAGGACGATGACATAAATGCACACGATGCCACATCCGTCCATGATGACTGTACAAACTGATTTAACAAAGACAAAATGCACAAATATAAAACTTCTTAGCTACGAGGAATATACTGTATTTTAGCTGTAGATTCAGGTTTACACTTAAATAATCACGTGCAGATGTAATAAATACCTGTATCACTAGAAAGCTTTTCACAGCTCGTCCTCTTCAGCAGGAGATGAGGAGGAGGAGGAGGAGGAGGAAAAAAGACGGACAACAGGTAATATTAAAAAATGTTACGTTGTGTCCCGCCTCTTTGATGTCGCACAGTCCTGTGATTGGCTGGCACAGCGGATTGACACGAGGCAGCGCCTATGAGGAGAGGGGGCGGGGGGGCTGGGCACGCAGGAACATGCAGCAAAAACAAATGAATGTGAAGAGAAAGTGAGAGTTAAGGAATCGAAAGTTAGGAGATACAAACAGACTTGGTAATAATTCAGGGCTGAAACCTGAAAACAAAAACCCACTTTCACCAACTCTGTGTTTATCATGTATACAAAATGTATGAATAATTAAGATATACAGACCTTAACTGTGGAAACAATGAAAAACGATGAGACTGAACTAAATCAACAGTATGTACACACGTAATTATACAATTTGTGTAGTGAATAAGTACTTTTGCATATATATATAGAGAGATTTCTATTACTTTATAAAACTAAAATGTTAGAAAACTAAACATTATATTGTAAATGTGTCAACAGTTTAAAATGTGAAATAAAATCTGTCAAACAGGTCAAATGTGCAGATAAATAAGTACAAACCATGAAAAGTGAATGACTCTGAAGGACTTGTGGTACCAGTGTGTATTAATATGTGCAATTTAGGACAACATGGAGCGACGGGGATGTTCCCAGATGATACCAGGGTGTAGTTTTCATTACTGGTTTCCTTTCATAACCCTGTGAGGTCTGGGCCTGGATTAAGGGAGGAGCTGCTCCTGCAGGATCTCGGGGTCTGTGTCAGAGGACCAGGCCACTGTGTGGAGTGACCTCAGTGGAGCCCATCACTGCAGGCTCAGTGGGTGGCAGAGGGACAGGTAGCAACCCAGGGTTGATGGAGTGAGCCACAGAGAGGGAGAGAAATAACACACACACACACACACACACACACACACACACACATTACACACCGGCAGTTGGCCTGAAGTGACAGCAATCATCTGTTCTGAGGCTGGCAGGCAGGTGAAGTGAGGAATCGGTGCAGATTTGATCACATTGGTGTGTGTCTGTGTGTGTGTGTGTATGTGTGTGTGTGTGTGTGTGTGTGTGTGTGTGTGTGTGTGTGTGTGTGTGTGTGAGACAGCAGTATTTCTCTTTTTGATGAATCCCTCTCCTCTCGGGTTATTGCAGCTCTGCCACTATAAACCTCCCCACACCACAGCAGCCACATTTGATGAGTGTTACTTTTGTATGAATTGTGTGAGAGCAGTTTCTCCAGGGAGGGTTTTGGAATTTGTATTCTGTGAAGATGGAAATGTGTTTCTGAGACGCTCTGTCACTGGAGACCCACCAGGGGGCGCAAACACCCTAAAAAAGACGAGTGAACGGTAAATCTTTCTTTCAAAAAGAATCCAACTCAAGAGACTGCAGGTGCAGCTCCTTTATTTGTCTCTATACTTTTCTTATTGCCTTTGCTACTTGTGGTTATCAGGGGGATTTGTTGTTCGAGTTTAATCAGACATCCTTTCAATACAAACAGCAGCTGTTAATACAACTGAATTTATAAAGACAATTCCCCAAAGACAGCAAATACGTTACATTGACATTGACAACTCTGCGATTGATGGACACACACTTTAAGATGTAAGAACAATACTGATCACATTTATATTTATATCATAGGCCTTCTTACTGCTATTTACCTTTTCCTGTTATTAGTATATTGGAAAAATATGTATCTATATTTATGTGGTGTTTGTAGGCGTTGATCTAATCAATGGTGTATTATAAGGGGTCCTTAAATGTCAAGAAAGACATTATTAAAGGATTATTAGTAGTGGTGGTATTATTTATATTATTATTATTAGTAGTAATATTATTGTTGTTGTTTTTATTCATGTTAATTATTATATATGATAAAGATGTGTCATTCGGGTCTGACAATAAAAATATTGAAATCTGTGGTATAGTATGTCAACATTTCATGGAGTAAAATGAGGCCTTAGCTTTCCCATCATCATCATAATTATCATTATTATTATTGTCGTTATATTATTATTCTCATTTTCATTGTCATTATTATTATTACTATAATATAAGTCTATATAAATATAATCTATGTCTGTCTACTGTAATAAACTACTTTGAAAAGTTGAGCTTTCGGGGCAAAAACAAATCATAACTGGAAATGATCTTTATTGTATATGACAATAAAAGATGGTGAATGTTTGACATAATGAACCTTTTCCCTTCGTCCTCTTGACCGTTGACCTTTTCATTGTTATTCATTGAGAGTGTTTTTCCTCCGACGTGTTTCCAGGTGGAAGCATCTTCTTCATTTTGAATTTGGGAGAAGCGAGGGCAGCGGAGGCGGGGAGCTGGGAGGAGGAGGAGGAGGAGGAGGAAGGAGAAGAAGAAGAAGAAGGAGGAGGACCGAGCACAGACCTCAGACCAGCCCACCTCACGTCCTTGTCGGTCGCTCCTCTGCCCGGTGCCCTTGGACAAATCCGACCGTGGATCAGCTACCTCCACACACACACCCACCCTCACACCGACCGGGACTCAGCCCAGAGGAAACCGTGTTCCCCGGCAGCAGCAGGCGGCTCCTCACCGGCGGAACAAGACGCGTCCACAGCGGAGCAGCACGGCGAGTGAGCGGACGGAGCGAGGACACAGACCCCGGGACTGAAACCTGGAGCGAGCGAGGGGGCTTTTGAGAAAAAACAGCAAAACAGAAAACCCGTGAGGCTTCCACCGAACAGACGAGCGCCACCGATTCCCCGACATTTATCTAGAATTACCCCGAGGAGCGAGCTCCCAGAGCCGCGTTTACACCGAGAGCTAGCGGAATGTAATGCTAGCGAGCCGGCTAACGTTGGCTAGCTAATTAGCTCGTCAGGGGATCCAGGAGTCGGACGTGTGGTCTTTATTAAAAAACGGGTGCGGGGGGGGGGGGTCCGGTTCACTTTGTTTCTTTAGGTGGGGGGGGGGAAGTGTTCGTTAACGTGCCCGGTGCTGACTCCCGCTTGGGGCCAGTATGGTTTTAGCTCGAACCCGCTAAAGCTAAGTTAGACAATTAAGTGTAAATCTGAGGAGAACCTCCGACGCGTCTTGGTCCATTGTGAGCGTCGACAGGGACGGACCGAGGGAAACGAGGCGAATTTACACAGACAGACTTCTTCTTGTTTTCCCTGACTGGTGACTGTCCGCCGTCCGATGTTAATGTCGACCGACGTTGCTTCCATAATGCTGCCCGTTAGTCGGGGGATCATGGATCGGGAGAGGGAGCTGGACGCGGCCGCCGGACCCCTCGCCAACGCGCCCGGGGGTCCAGCAGCTGTCCGGGCGATGAAGCGAGGGGACCCGGAGCCCGACGCGCAGACACCCGCCGCACTCACCGACCTGCCCGGGGCGGAGTGTAAGAGACCGAGGATAGACGGGACCGGGGCTGTTGTTGCTGACATTGGCCAGGTAGGAAAAAATAATATGCAAAGTATAAACACACACGTTCGTTTCTCCCAGCTCCATCTTTCCCAGCTCCTCTGTGAAGTCTCCACTAAAAGCTTTTGTTCCCAGGCTCCAGCTGGGGAAGATGGGGGTGTTTTGACAGGCCCCCTTTTTTCCTCATCAACAACATAATCATGCATCATTGCAGCAAACAGAGAAATATATCCCCCTCTTTTTTTTAAAACCAGATGTGGGATTTGTGGATCCCACTAACAAAGTGTAGTGGGGGGGGAGAAAGTGTGTTGATGAAGGGCTGAGCTGCCTGGAGCTGCTCAGAGAGCGAGCATGACCAAGCCAGACAAAGGTAATATGATACAGACTCCATTGCTATGACAGACAGCAGCACAGCTAAGATCAGAGCCGCTCATCATGCCTGTCTCCCAGAGAGCAAACCAGTGCTTTGTCACATGTCGCCTGCCTCGGCCTCGTTTTCCTTTCATTCACATGGATGAATTTGCTCATACCTGGGCTGATAATTCGCAGTGAGTCACCACATCAAATCCTGATACACACGGCGTGTGCCTTCGCAATCGCCCTTTCCCCCCCTCCTCAAATTGTGGCTAGGTGTTAAGAGGGAGGCAGACCACGATTGGGGGAGGGGTCAGCACAGAGAAAGACAAAGAACGGAGCCTTTTGGTGGAGGCTGAAGGAGCGAGGGGGCTCAGGGGGGCCCCTCTTCAACCCAGGTCTTCCCTGCTCTCATGACTCGACTGCTGAGACAGCAGAGTATCAACAACCACCCCTGCCTGTGCCAGACTAATCTGTGTACGTTACAGTAAACCAGGGGAACACCGAGGCACGGGGTGCCCCTCTCTCACTTACTCTCCCTGGATCCATTACTGTTTATTTCACCTACACATCATTCTTGCGTTGCACAAATGTGCTTCGAAGTGCCTGTATACCGACGGCACAAGACATTTTTAGCTGACGCACGCTGTTTTAGCAGCACTAACGGCAGGCGGACATGGGCTGAGGTCATCGGCAGGTAATTGAATCCCAGGGAACTGGTAGAGTACTTAAATTGGCTGAACGGCTGACCTGCTACAATGACAAATATGCCCCCGCGTGTTGTTGTGATGCTGGGCGAGCTTCACAAAGGATGGATGTTGATGACGGGGAAAGGTTATAGCCCGCCGGCAAAGATGATGTGGCGTGGGGAGGCTTCTGGCTGCCCATCAGTTGTATTGATTGCCGGGCACTGGTGGGGGTCAGGCTGGAAAAAGGGTGGGGTGGAGGGCGAGCTGATGGATGGATGGATGGAAGTTGAGGCATAGGGAAGTGATTGGTGGATTGATAGGGAGAGAAAGAGGCATGGCTTGAGGGAGAGGAGTCTAAACAGGCTAAATGTTTGGGTGTGATGCAGGAGAGATATATACGTGGCCTGCGCTGATAAATGTAGGGGGAAATAAAGGATGGAGGCAAGGAGAGAGAGAGAGGACAGAAAGGAAATCAGAGCCATTAGCTTGCACCCATCAGGGAGCATGATAATGGATGAGAGGGAAGTGATGGATGGCAGGATGACTTGATAAGTTGGAGGGGGGGGGGGGCTGGGTAGAGATAAGCAGGAGGATGCTCTCTGAATTAAGATGAAAACATTTTATGTAAAGGGTAAATAAGAGAAATTGACATGGAGGCCTGATGGCGGCAGTTTACCGGCGGTGGCGTGCGGTGGCGGCGTGCATGCCCAGGATGGGGTAGAGGATGAGTTCAGAGGACGACCCTATAACTAAACACACCCAACAATTACCATAGTATTCCTATTGAGCGCTCGGGCCGGGAGACGGCTGACCTTCCGGGCCGACTGTAAATCAGCGGTGTGATAATGAACGAGAGTGCAGCCGTCTCTCCCCTTTGTTGCTCCTGCTCTCCTCCCCCGCTCAGGCAATCTCCAGATCCCTTCACACCCCCCCCCCCCCACCCCCATTTCACCCCATTCTCCCCTCTAGCTGTCCTCTGATTTCCCCCACCTTCCCATCTCTCTCCCCACCCCCCCAGGCATATTTCCAGATTGCTAATTGACTCCTGGTTCACAGGCTTTTTCAATGTGCCAGTGAGGCAAACCACCCCCCCCCCCCCCTCACTCTCTACTGTCCCCCCCGGCCCCCTTTTCAACGCAGAACTCAAATCCATGTAACATCTATCACGCTTTATTTCCGGTTTCACATCCGTCCCCTCGTTTTCTCATCTCCACCGTTTCTGTCTCGTACCTTCTTGTTTTTTTCTCCTCTCTTTTCTAAATTTACTTCCCATCTCTCCTCTCAGTAGCATTGATGCTTCTCCCCCTTGAGGCGGTTCTGTGGTCCACTCGGATGCAGTGGGAGTATGGTTTCTATAACTCTCTCCGTCCACCTCTCTCTGTGTTCCAAGCAAGCCGATTTGTCCTATCGTTGGCAGTAAAGAGGCTTTGTGTCGTGCTAACGAGATCAAAGCTCATTTAGGAGAGGGCATTAACCAGACTGATCGCTTTAACGGGCCACAGCAAAGGGAGGGGGGCCTGGTAAAGCGGGGGGGGGGGGGGGATCTCAGTGAACCGACAGATCACTGAGATTTATTACCGATAGCGAGCAGTTAATGTCCACCACACGCGATGTTCATTACACCGAGCGTTGATGGTTTTTTGTCGAGTGAGTGCACTTATGTAAACTTTTTATTTTTTGTGCCCAGGAGTCTAATGAGAAATCGAGTCTGTTACATTGGTTGCTAATGAAAATATATTGCTGACAACCGTCTGCTCCTGACTTCCTCCGACAGTAGAGGATTCTCTGGAGGTTCTTTTCCTTAATGACGAAACTAAACTTTGAGCTTTTAAGTGAACAAAAATAATATTCTCTTGTTGGTATTTTATTTAAGATGTTTTTTCAGACATGGAAATTACCGGGAAATCTGAGTTTACGTATCACACGTGGACGACGCAGCAGGAGATTGTCTGGGTCAGACACTTTCACAACAACAGAGAAATTGAGGGCAGAGGTGGAGCCTCTTTTTCATCCTGAGATATTTGTATAATTTCCTTTTCAGTTTTCCGTCCGTCACATGTTTGAAACGTTATTAACGCGCCCACTCGGCCACTGTGGATTTTCCAGACGTTATCCGACCGTATTCTCACGTGTGGCTCATGGACACATCCGCACATTTCACTGGGGGGGGGGGGCTAGCAGGACACAGTTGCGTTCTCACATGCAGCCCCTGCAAAAGATTTCAGGATCATATCCAGACTTCAGTGCAGGTCCGAGAGCAGCTTTAGAGTCAGTTACTCTGTGATTAACGAGTTTCAGCAAAGATAAGCCTCTAATCATTTCAGCCATATTTCAAACAACACGGCTCCTTTGCTGTGATGCATTCAGAAAAAAGGATCAGTGGGAATAATGGACACCTTCTGTTAAATCTAAGCTCCCGCAGTATTTGTTTTTGTTTGACCTCCACATTAACAAAAGCTATTTACATTTTAACAATCTGTGGAATTACTTAACTCATTCAACTAAATACGTCAAACATTTAGCTGTATTTCATGTATTTGTAAATTACTTAACCTTCATTTGACTTTTCAGATAAACAATTCAACACATTAGTAATTTAGTCGATTTGATGTGGATTTTTTGTTTTTGACATTTGGTTGAATTACAAAATATTAAACGGATGAATTGATCGTGTAAGAAATCACTGATTTGAGCCTCAATTCAGCGCCGGTTCTTTTGCAAGAGAAAAATGCAGTTGCTGGCTCGACTAATACCCTCCAGTAGGCCCAGTGGTTGCGTAGCTACAGAGGTAACTAGTTGTTCATGTTCCCACAGAGCTTGTGTGTAACCGTAGACTAAAAGTGTGAGTGTCCTTCAGAAGTCAGCCACCTGAATTATTCACAGAAAAGAAGAAATACCCACAGAGGGGGAACAGTATTAGACTCATACTGACGCGTGTTAATATGTGCTGCAGGAGGGTCGTGCACAAATCCTGCCGGGTCGCACATTACGCACACCGCGGCTGTTTAATGATTGCTGTTAAACTTTGAGCTGTAGCACAGCGGCAGAGTCACCCTTGACTTTTGAACTGGCAACGATAAGCGAAATATTCCCCAGACGAAAGTTGTGCAACTTGCAAAGAAACAAACACACACACCCTCCCTCGTTGTGTGTGTGTGTGTGTGTGTGTGTGTGTGTGTGTGTGTGTGTGTGTGTGTGTGTGTGTGTGTGTGTGTGTGTGTGTGTGTGTGTGTGTGTGTGTGTGTGTGTGTGTGTGTGTGTGTGTGTTTTCAGTTCACCAGGAAAACAGGAATTGCTCCATTAAAAAAAAAATAAGAGGTTAGATAATTCTCCCCCTCCCCCACCTCTCTCCCTCTACTGTTAAGCGCAGCAGTTTCAGTCCCTTAACATGACACTCGCATGTTAACTCTCCCTCTATGGTCATCATGTCACCACTCCCCCCCCCCCCACACACACACACACACACACCCTGCATGCCTCCCCCCTCCACATTGCTGCCCCCAAACTGTCAGATGTGCTCCCATCTCCACCCACACAAAGCCAAATGTCAATTCCGTGTTTCCCTTACATGGCGTCGTCTGTGACGCTGATGCACCGCCACAGCCTTGTCACACCTTCCTCCGTGTCGAACACAATGACAATTTTCTGCTGTGAAGTTTACAGTCCCACGATCCGTTACGTTTGTGTGCGTGTGAGGCTTTTTGTCCTCTTTAAGTTCAGCCATTAAATAAATAGATCACTTGAGGCTGAATGTGGAACCGAGACGTCATTAAAATAAGTATAGCAGTAAAAAAAGAAATAGACACGTGTTCCACTTTCGTCTGTAAGCCGCTGTAACATAATGCATGCCCTTGGTGCATTTCAGGCTTTGCTTTGACAAAGTGAAATAATTACATCTGACAGAAAACAATGAAGCAGCCTGTGCAGCACAGTGGTGGAAAAAAACTCGGCATCTACAGTGTATTAAATTAAATAAAACTTAAAATACTGTGAAATTCTGGTGACTTTTAACATATTAAAGTGTCACATTGCAAGTATTTTCCCTTGCGGTAAAGGGTGTTGAATCTACTTGGGGGGGGGGGGGGGGTTTAAGTATCTGAAATAGGCAGATTTATTTAGCAGTGTCTAGTGTGAATACTAAGGAGCTGTGTTTGTTTTCTAACAGTGGAACGCTGCAGTTTAAGATGGCACTTGTATTGTTTCTGTCATGTATTTCAAATCTTTTATGTTATATACTTGTGGCAGGATGAAAATATGGATTGTACTTTTCTCTTCAGAGTTAAAAATCCTGCATGCAGTTCATATTAAAGGTTTTCCAGGATTCTTACTCTGATAGAATAACCACCCGTCCTTTGGTCACATTTTGGGCTTGATGATCTGAAAAAGTTGGCAGTCATGGGAAACTTCAGTCTGAGGCAAACTTGCAAATCATCCCGTCTTTCCATTTTTCCTCTGTGTTGTCTTTGTGTGTCTGTATGTCCGCGTATATCAACAGACTCCGTGTCATTTGTCATTTTCAGCTCCGTCTCTGGGCTGTGGTATACCTTTCAGAGTACGGCGCAGTGACAGAGCACATCCATCACTTCCTGTCCTCTGCCCCGCGGAGTGTTTCTGTTAATTACTTCTCCAGTTTTCTGCATTGTGCGGTGGCACAGTTTGATCCTCTCAGCGGGTCACGTTCATCTCCAGTTGTGCTCCTCGCTTGTGATGTGTTGACTTAACGGAGTCTTGAGTTTGCTCATGAAGTGATCGTGGATAACACTTGATGAACGAACGACTGATATCCACACGGCATAGCTTTCCAGGTCTTGCAAGGAGATGATAATGTTAAGATGAGTTTTAGGGAAGACGCTTTTATCTTTTCAGATATTTGTGAGGCTGATGAAGAGGTAATTTGACTGTTGTTGATTCTGGATCCTGGGACATTGTCAGACTTGTTTTCAGACATGCACTGAACTCCGCACAGTTTCCTAAAATCTTCCATCAGGGCTGTACGTGAGAATACAAATGTCTGAACCAGTTGCTCTTGATTTTTTTTCCAGAACATCTCCTGCCAGCGTCCTAGTTAAATGGCTGGAAAATGTCATAGTGAGCCTATGTGAGAATATGGCAAGAAAAATGTCTGTGACTGACGCAAAACTGAGGAAAGGGAAATAAATCAAATATCATGGCTATACATGTAGAAGACTCTTTTTTTTTTTGCTTTACACAAAAACACGTCAATTCAGAATTAGTACGTTATGTCCTTCCACCCCTCGCCTGAATGTTCTGGAAATGTTCCTGCTGCGTTCTTCGTATGTGACAGGAAACCTCAGACCCAGTGTTCTGGCGTTCACGTCTGAAAAGGTGAATCTGAGCGCTCCACAGTAAAATGTGCCTTTTCTTGTTTGTGCGGGATGATTTATTGGTAGCAGGTGGGGCTATTTAACATTTGGTAAAATGATTGCGACCATAAAGCCAAACACTGGCACAGTGCACCTCTTCAGGCTGTTACAGGGACTGGCTGCCTGCAGCAGCCCCCTTAATTACCCTGCTCCCCTCCACTCCCAGTCCTCCCTCCCCTCTCACCATCTGTTGACCTCATGTCATTTTGCCTTCCTCCACCACGGCTGCTCCTTTTTCTTCCCCTGCTCCGTCGCTTTCACTCCCAACAACTCCCCAACTTCTTTCCCTCTCCTAAAATAGCCAGTCAGAGAGGGAGAGAGAAAATAAACAGGAGAGACGCCCTTTAGCGTTGCCCTCCGCAGAGTCAGAGAGGCGGGACAGGAGTGTGTGTGTGTGTGTGTGTGACTGCTTTTCTGTTCTTTTGCTGATCCCTGCCAGTGCCGTCTGAAGCCCTCACAGTCAGCCAGCCGGCGCCTTCAAAGGCTCCTCCTCGCTCACAAACTGTATGGAATTAACTTAATGGAAAAAACTTGTGAAAAGTGCTGCACGAAAAAAAAGCTCTGGGCCTGAACGGGCTTAGCTCAGTGCGCCGGGTTAATTTTTATTTATTTATTTTAAAAGAGCACGGCAGGCATAGTGCCTTTTGTATACCTTTCAAAATGCACACAGGCATGTGATATACTGAGAATCAATGCCTTATGGGAAAGGGAGCATGTGTGTGTGTGTGTGCTTGAGTGTGAGTAAACGAGTGTGTCCGAAAAGTAGGTATCAAGTTCCGTCCCCCGATCCCCTCCCCCACCCTTTAAGAAAATACGAATCCCATGGCATTCTTCACTTATGACTCATTGTCTCCGTTTTGCAAACGTTTTACTGCTTTATATTTCTGCCCTTTCTTGGCTTTGGCCACATGTTTCTCCTCGTGTGTGTGTCTGTCTCTGTGTGTGTGTGTGTGTGTGTGTCTGTGTCTGTCTCTCTGTGTGTGCGTGTGTGTGTCTGCCCTTATTTTCATCTCATTCTGTTCTTTCTTTTCGTCTTTCTCCCCCCCCCCGCTCCTCCCTTCCTCCATCCAGCTCGCTCCCTCCCTCCCTCTTCTCCTGCTGACAGATTGATTCCAGATGTTGCTGAACACTACCCCCCCCCCCCCCCCCCCCCAACCCTTCTACCCCTGTTCTTAAACTCCTCCTCTTCTTCTTCGTCTTTCTCTTCCTTCTTCTTCTTCTTTTCCACTCTATCCACTCTGGAACAACACTGAGTCTATAATTTGACGGTTGGGGATAATTTGGGTTTAGATTTCACTTGTGCTCTAGTTTCCCTCCCAGTTTCTGTTGCCTGTGCCTAACACCCATACTTTAACAATGTGATAAAAACACATTCTCTGCATTTGAATCGCACGTAGTTGTATGTATTTTGCGGTGATATAGCAAAATTATCACATTTCTTGAGTTGCTTTGGTGGCCCTGAGAAAGTATAGAGCAAAAACATAAACACAAGCCTGAGTTTTTGATGCACTGAAACCACAGTGCAGTCCTATTTGAAATGCAGTGCGGTGTTGGAAACTCCCAACATGCATCTCTTTTTTAACATTTAAAATAGGAATCGGCTACTCATTCCTCTCAACATCGCCCGAGGCTCTGCAGACTTGAGTTTCTGCTCTGAACAGCCCCTTATACTGCATCTGGGCCGTGTTGAGCACCGGCAGCTTCTACACAGCCAGTGTGTTGCTGAATATAAGCCAGTCCATGCCGCTGTAAATGTGGCGCACCGAGGAGAGTGTTCCCCCTGGGGACGAGGCACGAGGGGGAAATTGGTTCCAGATGAAACAGGAAGTGGAAGAGCGGAGACAAAGAAAGGGTTGTTTCAGACAAGGACGTGCCCCGAGTGTGGACGCAAACACACGCGTACGCGGTCCGAGTTAAGCACGAGCATCAAAAGAAAAATGTTTCTCCCTCATTCGTACCTATTCTTTACATCTGGTCTGTTTTTGTTTTTTTACTTCATACTTTCCTTCCCCCTCGAGTTCCTCCGCTCTGTCTAGACGCTCCTTCTCCTTTGCTCATGCATCACAACCACATCTGCTGTTGGACTTGGCCTTGAAGATATAGTCCCACAAAGGGTGGTACTGCTGCATTTAAGCTAGCTCTCCTGGATCCGCTTCTAATGGCCGTTCAGACAAACTGTGTGCCGGTCTGCTGTCGCTGACTCCTGCCCCTGATTGGCTGAAAGAATGCTATCAGGAAGTGATTCCCACAGCAGGCGTCTCGAGGTCAGGGCCACGAGGTTAAATCTGTGGACACTCTAGAGACGTCGAATCTGCCCCTCTCATCGCCGCGCCATTACACAGGCCACACTCGAAGCCGTTTGCTGAATGGAGGATCGCTTTCATGCCGAGTGGCAGCAGCACATGGATTTGAAGCTTTTTTTTTGTCCGCGCCACAGTCCTGCAGACTAAATGCAATGAATACATCAGCAGACCCCATCCCCCAACACACACACACACACACACACACACACACACACACACACACACACACACACACACACACACACACACTCACACTCTCACACCTCTTTCTTTCTTTTACCCCCTTAGACCTTCTCTCGTCCCCCCCCCGTTCTCTTCTCGACGAGTGAGACACATGCCTCCGAGTCTCACTAGGTGGTCGTGTTTTCTCTGTGAGCCATGCCAGCAGGCAAGATGGTGCCGGTGTCATCTCTCTCACTGCTGTCAAAATATCATCGTTTGGCAAACTTTCCCCATTGTTCCAGTCCTCCTCCGCCTGCTCCCTCCTTTCGTCTCTTTGTCTTTTTTCCTTATCACCTTGCCCCTGCAGCAAACAATGGCTGCTCTCGCCGAGGCAAAATAACACGGAGAAGAGAGAAGGGAGAGAGAGAGAGACAGAAATAATCTAATTAAAGTAATTACGGCACAATTAACCACAACACTGGTTTCTGGGGCAGGGTCAATGAGGGGCACGGGGGGGATCACACCGCTAGTGGGTTTTGATTAGTTAGCTGGATGTGAAAGCTTGGTAAGCTGCACTTCACCAGTCCAGGCATCCACACATTAACTGATAACTTAATTTATTCGTGGCTTCAGGAAAAATGTCTTGTGTCCTTGTTTGAACTCTGCTCTCATGCTGACTGACCATTATTATTGTTCTTTCTTTAATCGTGGGCGTTGGAGAAACAACCGCCTGCTAATGTTTGGACGACTCTCAGGCTGTTAAAATACTTTGAATTGCCGTGAAAAAAATCCAGTCACGCAGACTTACTCTCTTTGATTTTTCTGGTTGAGGTTTTCGTCTGAGAGCGCATTTCACCTGGAATGTAAAAAAAGTTTAGGAGCGCTCTGTTTCGTGCACTCATTTCTCAAAAGCCCACCCACTTACTCTCCTCTCTTCTCTCCTGTTGTCTTTTGCAGAACAATGAGCCTTTAAACCCTGGTTTCCATGGATACCCACCTCTCACTCAGGTAAGAGATTAGCGGCCGCTTGCAAACCCCTGTAACAATAAATTAAAAATAATGTTAAACAGAATCCTTGAATCAGTCGACGCACTAGTTTGCAGCCACACAATCGCCTTTGAAGAAGCTTCAAAGCTCCAAGAGGAGAGAGTTTAGTGGATCTAATGGTGCTCAGTCAAAGGAGGCATCCACTGAAACGAGCATAGCTGCACTCTGCTCCCTCTCAATTTAAGAATAAAAGTGAGATACTTTTCCACATACAGTTTAGTTTACATTTTCTACACCAGCCCTTTTGATTCTTCTCTGCCAGGTGAGCCCAGTGTGTTTGTCACCCAGTTCGAAAGGGTTCTGCTGCACTGACACTTCCTTATCGAGGCAATTATGAAGTTCCTCCTGCTACAGCCCGTGGCAGCTTATAAATGATGGCCATTAGGAGAATTGATAAAAACTGGTAGTGACTGAGGAGATGTCTCCTGAAGGCTTGACCCAGAGAGAAATTATGCAGCAGCGTCTTTAAACCGAGCGCTGCACGCTCCACGTGTAGCGCCGTCTCTCAACCATTTTGATCCTCTCACACTTTTCTCTCTCTTTATGCATCTCTCTCATTCTCTCTGTGTCGTTGTCATTCTGCGTGTCTCTCCGTGCATATTGCTCTCAGTAATGAGTGCCTTACGTGTGCAGCGCAGCGGCAGGGTAGCCAACTATTTTCTTATCTACCTCCAAGCAGCAGAGCACATTGAGTGGCTCAAACCTGTGTGTGTGTGTGTGTGTGTGTGTGTGTGTGTGTGTGTGTGTGTGTGTGTGTGTGTGTGTGTGTGTGCGTGTGCGTGCGTGTGTGTGTGTGAGTGTGAACCTCATTTGAGTGTGTTTGGGAGAAAGGCTTCTGTATCTGAGAGCTTGCTAGCGTGCACCTTTTGTCTTTGTGTGTGTGTGCGTGCATATCCAGTGTTTGGGATGTGCAGCTCTCTGCCAGTGCCACAGGAGGGGAGTGTTGGTCTGTGAGTCCGCTTGCCCCCTGCCTCCCTCCCCATATTATTACATGGGATATTCTCACAGCCCCCCCCCTCCCCTCTTGTATTCATCCTTTTTTTGACTCTTTACGTTTTGACTCTCCCCTCCTGCTCTAACCTGCAGTGTCTCCTGTCTTGTGAATACATCTTTCTGGGAGTGTGAGGAGGAGGTTGACAGTTTAAAGTTGATTTTTATGTAGATTCAAATGTCTCTCTCTCTTCCGTGTCGTTAGTTCATGCCGGTTTTGTGCTAACAACAAAAATAAAGATGCGCTATAGACGTAAAGCAAGTGAGGGATGAGATCATGAGGCAGAGAAGTGGGGCAGCGATGAGACAGAAATGGAAGAGAGTTATTTAAGATGGCTTGCCTGCAGGGCACAAAATCATACAATAGTCAGCGGCTCGGTTAGAGCAGACTAATATTCCCGTCTTGGCCCTGGCCTGCCTGGGTTTATCTGCTCGTAAGACAAACATCTGGGCAGGGAACACTTGTGATCTGCAGTACATCTGAACTCCTCCGTTTCATCTTTTAAACTCGGAGCCAACTGCTGCATTTGTTTTATAAATGATTTAAAAGTTGTCCCTGTTAATGTATTCTGCCCTTGAGCTCGCATATTGGGAGTCTGGAGCGCACTAGCTGCTGGTTATCATGCAAATGGAACTAACCAAGCTTAGCTTAGCCAGATTGGCTTGTTCATTGCTGCAGTACATTTGTCTTGGTAATGCCCCCCCCCCCCCCTGTCTTACGTTATGTATGCATGTTTGAACTGCCTGTAGGTCTGCCTGTGTCAATATGAGTGTGTTAAACAGAGTCAGGCTCGTGTGGGCTACTGCAGTGTGTGTGTCTGTGCGCATGTGTGCGTTCATGTGTGTATTCGGTGTGAGGGTGTGCAAGGCCATTCAAACCTTTGTGGCCATGCATGTTAGTCTTTTGCTGCATAGATCAGGGCTAACCACACACACACACACACACACACACACACACACACACACACACACACACACACACACACACACACACACACACACACACACACACACACACAAATATGCCATGGAGACTGCACACCTAAGCATTCTAGCAATAAATCAAGTCTTAACCTTCTCATTAGAAACTGCAGTTCTCCTGACCGTGTTGGATGTGGATTAATATGTGGAATAGTTAATTACTGAACTATTGATTATCTGTCGATGGTGTGTTTGAAGAAGCAGTACTTTGTTTGCTGTAGCTGATGAGTGTGGGATGGGTAGAGCCTTTTGTTTGAGTCCATGTATGTGTGTATGTCAGCCAAGGTGCAGCCGCCGCATGAATATGATCACAGCATCTGTGTGTACATTCAGTGCGTGTGTGTTTGTGTGTGTGTGTTTATCTCTGTGTTCAGTCTGTGTGCTTAATCCTCAGATCATCCCCTATTCATCCTCTCATCCTCCTCACTTACAGCCCTAATCCTGTCATCCCTCGCTCCTCTTTTCACCCAAACCTTTATCCACTTATCTCCCTATCCCGTTATCTCTCGCTCCCATCCACTGTCCCTCGGCCCCCCTCTCCAGCCCAGCTCCCCTCGTTTGCCCCCCTTTCCCCCCTACCACTTCCAATCACTTACGCTGCACCCCCCCCCCATCCCTCTGGACCCAGTTCTAGCCAGACTCAGCAGATGTCTGAAAGCTTGGCATCAGGGCTTTTTTTCCGCAGAGTTCAGTCCCTCCCATATGAAAATGCAGTGCAAGGAACTGCACTCTCATCTCTGCAAATTAAGCGCCTCCTAACAATACAGTGGTGGGAAGTGAGGGAACTGAGCCCGAGCCAGAAGGAAAAGGCGCAATGCAGCATGATACAGATTCATGTTCAGGTTGGGGTTTAGATACTGGATCAGTAGCAAGCGCTCCCTCAGTTTTGTGAGACGTCCACCTGGGTGATGAAGGCAGCTGCAGCAGAGAGATGTTGATCTTGGAGCCTACCCGCGCAGCCAGCTACCGAGCTGTCTCCCGACTGGCCTACCTACCACTGTTCTTTGGAGCTGACAGGCTGCCACGCAATAAATAACTCATCAAAAAAAGGCTGCAATGCAGTGGGGGTCGCGCTCGTGTTCTTTACTTTGAGGCAGTCAGCGCGTGGATGGAAGACAGCATCTTATCCCTTCCTGTTCCTTTTCTCTCTCCAGGGGTTTGAGGAGACAGCAACAACAGCTTTCTGACTCCATCCAGACACAGTGTTAGATGGCTTCATGGAAGGATGGATGCTTTGATGAATAGGAGGGACTGAGGCTGAGAGGGAGGGAAAGTTTTAAAAGAGGGGCGGGAACAAGAGGATGCAGGGGGAGCACCGGGACGTGTAACGCGAGTGTGTGAATGACAGACGCAGAGAAGAAGAAGAAGAGAGAGAGGAGAGTAGAGACTCAGGCTGTCAGGAGGAGAGAGACGTAAAGGCCCCGGGGGGGGTCAGAGCAGCAGGGCCAGGGAGACGAAGAAAAGGGAGGCAGAGAGTGACAGGGAGAGAGGGTTGCGTGCTGGAGAAGTGTAAGAAGGGACACCGGCGAAGAGAGGGAGGAGGAAGAGGGAGTGAACGAGGGAGAATTTGAATGTGTGAGACACGGACGTGGACTGAAACCATCGTCGGCTCATGGTCCTAGAGCGCAGACACAGGAGAGGAGGAACTGGAGGAGAAATAGAGACACAGGGAGAAGGGGAGAACAGGAGAATAGTGGAGAGCTGGTCACCAGTTGTTCCTCTAGATCAGACAATGATGGGGCTTTACTACCCAGCAATGCTGCCGGTAAGTTCAGCTTCTTTCCATAAACTACTTTGTGCACATGTAGAGAACTGCAGGATCAGAACCAGAAAAACCAGAGATTGTTAATGATTTTTCTTTTTTTCCATTTGGCTCAGTTAAAATTCCTTGTGCTGTTCATGGTTAGGCCTGTTATGGTTTGCAGTGTCTTGGCCCAGGTGAGGCCTTTTTCAGATAGTTGGCAGGGCGTCGGGCTAACAGCAGGGCTTGTCCCTGCAGCTCTGCTCCTTTCACTTATTAACTCTTTGTGCACAAGAATCTCAAATTCTTTTGGTAGAGAAGTCATGGCTTTAGCGGCGTCTTACCAAGCTGTAAATATGCAACATTTTGCAGCGTTCATTGCAGTGGAGATGACAGCGTGGTTTCATTTTGATAGTTACTAAAACCATAATGTAGTGGATGTTGTGTGCTAGGCTGCACTTAGCATATGGTGGGCGTGTCTGTGCCATTTTAGCTGAAAGACAGCCCGAGGATGAGAGCTGTTCACTGGCTCTGTTCTAGCATGTCCTGCTCTCTGGTCTTCGGTTCCTCTGGGCCTAGAGGGGTGGGGGAGGTGACCGGGAGGTGCATGCATGCAAACATGTGGCAGCAGCCGCTGCTTGCACTGCCGGCGTTGACAGGCATGCACAGGGTATTGCATGCTCTCGCTATGCTGACTGCACACAGTGCACAGTGTCATGTTATATCTGCCATGTATGTAGGCTTGTGTCTTGTTGTGTCTTGTTGTGTCATGTGCACGGAGGGTGGAGGCTGAGATTTTGTCATCCAAGCTGTCGATGCAGTTTAGACCTCATCTGTCCCCTGATTGAGGGAGACAGGTGCCAAGGCACAGTTGTTTCTACACACACACACACAAAAGACAGTAGTCCTTTACAACCCCCACCCCACTTCTGGCGCCACAAACTGAGACATACTTCTTAGTTACTAATAATGAATACAGGAACAGGCCTATTCTGTGGTAAACCACCCATCCACTGGACTATATCTGGAGACTCTGCAGTGTTTATAATGGAGTATATGGACATTATGGTTGAGGCTATAGAACTATAACAGTTCTGCAATTACCCTATAGTTACTGTACAAATTCCTCTTCACCCATTCAGATGCACTTATGCTCATTCAGATTGACCCTCGAGCTTTTGAACCTTAATCAAATATCTGTTTTTCCTACATAAGCTTTCCCTCTCTCCATGTTCTCTGCAGTTTGATACTGGCCTTTTTGGGCCAATGCCAATACTGATTTAAAGGAGTAAAAACATCCGATATTCATATTTTACCAAATATACTTCAGTGTTTTTCTCAGTGCTTTGATCTTTCTGTTCCTCGGCCCACAGACTTCAAATGGAATGTAGCTAGCAGCTAAATTTGGTTCAAAGCATCTTATCTTTGAGACCAAGTTATTCATGTACTTCTACCATTTGTAACTCAATCCCTGTTTTTATATTGGACACCCCCCCCCCCCACCCTTTCTCTGTTTGTTTCTTCCTCTGTTTTCCTCCCCCAGCGTGTTAGAGCGTCTGTAAGCTAAACACATTACTGCTCTTCAAAGAGCCTGGTGCCAAATGGAGAATGGTGGTAGTAGCTACAAGGGTGTGGGGGCTTGGTTCCATGTGGGATTGCACTTTAAAGGTGACCCACCGCCACTCGCACGTCCTGTGTGAAATTTATGGTGCTACTCTCTTGTTGTGGTTAACACATCCAGTGGTGGAAAGTATCTAAGTCAATTTACTCAAGACATTCCACACCACAACATTTGTTCTTGTTGTTTTCTCAACAGCATTAGTTCCCAGTCACCTTTTTAAGAAGACGTTTCACACTGGATAACTTGAATGCAACAAATTGTCACTAACTGCCTATAGCTGCATGGAATAACCTTTATTTTTAAACGTACTAATGACGACCCTTCCCGTGGTGAAGGTCTTTTAGTATCTTTGCAAAAACTGTTTTGCACATTTGGACGTAAACTATATATCGTGCTTCAGTCTTACAGCATTTAGCAGGAAAAATATTATCTAAAGTTATGCAATATCTCTAAAAGATTACATAATTCTATTAAGGCCGCATTCCCAAGTTTTTATCATATTCAGAGCAACAAATCAGTTTAATCGGTAAATTACGTGGCAACATTTTTCTGGTGAAAACTTTGATGACGCTTGAAAGGTTCCAGACTGGACGGGATCTTGTGACAGCGTGGACATTGTCACGGTTGGGTGGACATGGCTGCTGGGCATGGGTCTGCTGATGTGCCATCTACAAACGCTATTTGAATCTCTGCTGTTCCTTAGTGCAGAACATGACTTTATAAAACATTGCACCTATTATTAGATTTTATATTTCACAGTCAAACCAAACGTGCGTCAGTTTAACTGGTTGTGGGAAAATGTGTGAGCACATTCCGTGTTTCTCTTGGTGTGTGTATGAAGGTGTCCAGAGGTATTGCATCATCCCTCTGACTCACCTACTCGGTGCTCGACCCATTAGGGGGAGAGGTGTCCGGCCGAGCCTCTGATAAACTGAGTGGCATCTGAGTATTTAGGCTGCCGGACTGTGCCACCCCCTCATATTATCTCCATAGGACTGGGTGGTGACCTCACGACAGGAGACCTTCAAGGACTCACTAATTAGTTAGCATTAGAGGCCTTTGTTTACGTGTGTGTTGTGGATCTGGACAAGTGCCGGTGAGGTAATTTCTGTTTTGATTTTTGCTCAGTGGAAATTAATTTGAAATGGCCGACTACCTGTGTGTCAGTGCTGCTTTCAGACATGCACTGAAGTCCGGACATTTTCCTAAAAGTTTCCGGACGGCCTACACGTGAGAAAGGAAATGTCCAAGGCAGTTGCTGCGGACCTTTTCCTGCCAGTCCCCTCGTAATATGTCCCACAAAAATGTCCAAGTGAGCCCATAGGAGAAGACGGCAGGAAAACTCAACAGAGTAGGCTAAAAACTGATTTTATATTCCTGCTGTGGAATGTCTGTGTGTGTTGCGGCTCCCACATTAGAATGTGACAAATAATACTGACACGACCCGAACGCCTCTTACCCCGGATTAAACCCTCAACCCATGTTCAGAGTACCTTCTATTGGTGGCGTAATGCACTGTGTGACATTTCTCTACCCCAGGGGTTAACTGTTCTCACACTGCCCATGTAGCCACGATGATATTGTCCTCACACTAATGCTGCTCTAACTGCCGCTGCCTGAGGCTGTGTGCAGTCGATCAAGGTGTGAAAACACACTGCATGTTACCTCAACACAGAGGCCACATACGCACACATACGCACACAGGAGGCATATTGCAGGCAATGCCATGCACAGATGTGGTGCAGTGGAGCCCTTAATGTATGCAGCATCTCCTGGGTTACCTACTCCTGCATGATAAACAGCCCTGTGCACATACTACTCCAGCTCACACTGCAGCAGTACGTCAGCGGCGCTGGTTTTTTACAGTTAGACTTGATCTGCAAAGGATACGACAGCATTATGCAAATAGCCCGTCTCACTGCATCTACTCAGAATTATCGATGCAAGGTTTTAGTAAACATTCCAGACATTTAGAGTCAGCTCGGGCTTTTAAAAGAAACTGATTTTCATTGATCCATCACTGTTGGTTTTATGGATTGTTGGTGGTTTAAGTTGAAAAGCTCATTCTACTGTAACACCCTCTGTAAGTCAGTGTAAGTGTGAGTGTCAGTCAGTGATTTATATTGGTACAATGGAGATCACAGAAATGATTGGAACACATTGTGAAGGTGGCAACACACAGACGAGAGATGCACCTGAATCCTGCCTATGGACAAAAGACAGACTGGATTCCAGAGAGAGGTTAATTGGGTTTGAAATGACTTTTGCTTTTCTCCTCATTTAGCAGAAACGTAAAAGAGACGTCAACATGTTTTAGTTGAGGATTCTTGTCTTAACTGGTTCTCTGAGAGCTTTTCCTCCGCTCCTGTACTCAACCTCACTAAAATATATTATAAGGCGACTGAATTAGGCATAATTATAAAGGAAACCATTTTCTGCTTCTGTCAAATTTAATTGCATTTCTGTTTTACTTTGGATTTATTTTAGTTTTATGTTTTATTTTAAATTGGGCTAAATTAATTTCTTCCAAAAAATTGTTTCCCAAGAAACTGTGAAAAATGACTTTTTACCAGCCTGAGGTTTTTCCTTCAGCTGCCTCTTCAATTCTTCAGACCAACCTCTCTACCCAAACAACCCAACTACACTCGGGTCACTTTCATTTATCACAAGGAAAAGCATCAAATCCTCACATTTCAGATTTGTTTGTTACCTTTGTTCAAGAAGCTTTTCATTCCTGTTCTTTAAACATTGCAAGATTGACATTCACATTTTCACAAAAATTCCCAGGGATTAATTCATGGATCCTGGGGGGGAATTAGCCACATTAAGGGGGCCTGGTATTTATGAGTGTGTTCAATTCGGTTTAGCTTGATTGAATTTAAAGGACTTTTTAGTGCCGTTCTAATTTCATTTGCAAAGATCCGCGTCTGGATGTTTTGGTCTGTTGTACTTTGTCAACAAGAAGAAGAAGAATCTAAATCTTTCATAGGGGTTTTGATTTATTCTAATTGTTTTGGCTGCATTGCTCTGCCTGGGGTTAGCGAGAGTGTTGGAGAAAAGCCTGTCAGTGTGATTATGATAATGATCCTCATGTCGACGATGATCAGAACTGTCAAAAACAAGACGCGTTGCATGTCGGAGATCTCAGCCCAGCCACAGAGCCGCTGACAGTGACGGACAACATCACTTCGGCAAATGTTGACCATGTCTGTGCCACGAGTTTTCTCCCTTTACGACCGTCAGCTAAAAAGTTCTCTGATCACTTTTCTTGGCAAACAAAAATCCATGTGTCCTCTGGATCGGTGCCAGTCGACTATAGATTCACCGCTGAAGGGAACTATGTGTGTGTGTGTGTGTGCGTGTGTGTGTGTGTGTGAGTGTGCGTGTGAGTGTGAGTGATCTGATTGGCTCTTGCTAAGGAAGGAGAGACAGAAGCTGCTGCACACAGGCGGCCGTATAAGGAGATGGGCTGTAACCTGAGCTGTTGATGGACACCAGTGCAGTAAAAGCCTTGAGTGACTTGAGGGGCGGGTGTTGTCGGGTTTAAAAGACAGGAAAAAAAAAAAAAAATCTCCCTCTGGCTTTCATCAAGCGTGGCAGGCGAGGAAGAGGAGAGAAGGGGAAAACAGAGGGGCGGGCGGGGGGGGGGACACTCCTCCAACCACAGGAAAATAATAAGAAAAGAGCATTTCTGTCCTCAATCAGGCGTCTTTTGCTAAATAGTTTCAATAGGAATGATTTTCCGTGATTGATGAGTTCCAGGATCAGCACCACGTGGCCGCTCAGGCTGAGTTTCTGTGGCTGGCCTGGGCTCCAGTTCGGTGGTTAGAGGTCTAAAGCAAGCAGACAGGCACGCGGTGCACGCTTGAAAGGTTTTGCCGTGAAAAGGCCTCTCCTCCCCCCTCATCGTTTCCCCGTGTACGGAAAAACATATGGTGTCTCAGGTAACACAACTGCTGTGTGCACGGAGTGAGAGTGAAGCGGCTTCGGTTGAATAGGCCCCACTCCAGATGGTCCCCATTTTGAAGTTGGTAATATCAGATTGAAGATTGAAGAGAAATGGGGGGGGAAACAAATCTCATCTGATATTTCTCGGGCTCGGCTCAGATCGCTTTAACGCGTCGTTTTTTAATTCGCAGCGAAGACTGTTTTCAAATCTTATCTCACACTGTCAAATTTCAGTCTGGAAAGTTTGCGTCGAGACCAGACATAGTAAAAAAAAAAAAAAAGAGCCTGACATTATTTCCCATAATCCCCTTCCCCCTCCTGTTAACCCCCCCCCCCTTTACTTTTTCCCATTATTTCTTTTTTCCTATCTCCCTCTCTCCCCTTTGACTATATGATGCAGCCATGTAGGGCAGTGCTGCTCCTTAGTGAACGGGTCAGGAATGCATGCGTGGACTTAAGGTTGCTCTGTTTTCCGTTCTGATCCTAATCCACTGACAGCTTCTCATCCTTCTCTCCGTTTATTAGTCCATCAATAGCATGTGTTTCAACTTTGCTGGCACGACAAACCCCTGAATGATGCAACAACACACAATCACTGCCGGAATAGGATTCTTAACAATTGTAAAACCTTAAAATGTTCCTATTTTTACTGGTCTAATCATGTGAGAGCGTTGTGTAATGATATCCTTCAGGCTTTATTCAGTTAGAAACATGGCGCAGCAAGAAAAACAATGTTGTTGCTTTTATAAACCATGACGCAGCCTCTGCCCTGAAGCCGTGTCTGGAAGAAGAAAACATGATGCGTTCCTAAAAGACATCCTTGTTAATGAAATATCTCGGCTCCAGGAGAACCCAGGCACTTTTACTTTTCTCTCTTATTCAGACTTAAAACGTCCTGTTAAAACGCAGTTAGGCCTGATTCCCACTCTGCACGATCAGAAGCTGTAATTCTCTTCATTTGTTATGTGTGTGACTTTGCTCTGGGCTGTCATTAGACTACAGGACACACCCTTCTGTGGCTGAGTGCAGGCTACTGCATGTTTACATACCTGCATGTCCTAACAAGTACATTTAGGCTTTGATTGAACCTAGGCCAACTAGACCCAGGCCTAACCGGTGAATTCTTATATCTTCAAAAAGGTTTTTGATGGTTCCTCTTTAATCATAGGCGGCCAGGACCGTAGCGGACGCGCGAAACACAATCAGCTCGCACGCGTTCTTTCCAGACACACAATTAGCCGTACCACTGTGAGCGTGGCAGTGAACAAGTTCCCCGGATTTTTCCATCCAGCCTTCTCTCTCTGTCTGTTGGGCCCAGGCTCCAGAAGCTGTCTGCAGATGGGCCTTTTTAGCATCAGCTGGCTGTTTTACAGCCAGTGAGGCAGTCACTGCGGATGAACAATGAGCAATCAGGCTAAAGGATTAGAGAAGGAAAGAGGGGAAAGAGCCTGTTTGCGTTGCGGCATCTTAGTTGCTCTGTCTAATTAAAAAGGTTTTTCTGGAGACTGCGTGTCTCTAGGCGTGACCCAACCTACATCCAGACCACCGCACAGACCAGTGGTTAACGGTGTTGGACGCTCCGTGTAATCCTGCCCCGGCCTCGAGTGGAAGAAGGAGCCCTGACCCCAAATCCACTGGCCTTTTTACCCCCTTTTCTCACACTGTCTTTATCCATCCTCTCATTTTCTTTCACTCTGTGACTTTGCCATAAAGGGATTTTGTTGAACTCAGTCTGCATAGTCACTGCGTACACACACACACACACACACACACACACACACACACACACACACACACACACACATATAATAATTCACTGCAGCAGCACCACAGCCATAAAGAATCTGTAGATAATCCTGCTGCTCATGTAGTTGTAACGGCAGAGAGGACAAAAAGCACCTGAGGCAATGAAGTCCCAGCTGATACACAGTTAGTCTGAATTATAAATGACCTCTAAAACACAGCCAGAAATTCAGGAACCAGTGTTCCCACAGTTCACCAGTAGCTGTAAACACGTCACAGTTAGTATCTAACTTTCTGTATGTCCACACATTACATAAGCATCTCTGTGTCTCTAACTGTGTATCAAATTTGAGTCTGAGTCTTAATAATAGATGTGTTTTCTGTAAATATTTCATGGTCGGCTGACTGAAAACACATGCCTGTCAGAGATATGGAGGTGGAGGGCGGGGGGGGGGGGGGGGTCGCATGCAGGGAACGGAGTGAGAGAGAGTGAAATTTAATAGGCTGGATTTTCACCCCCTCATTGTGCCTTCATGGGGACGCAGCAGCAGCCACTGTAAAGAGCCTCACCGGGTACATATGTTAAATCGTCTCCTTCTCCTCCCCCCTCCCCCCACCTCCCCGCTCCCGCAGGGCTCTCAGGATTCGACAGGAGGACAGGAGGGTCTGGTGGCCCCACCCTTTGCAGCATTCCCCCCTCCACCCCCACCTCAGAATGGGCTCCCGGGGACGGAGTTTGTTCCGGGGGCCATGTTTGGTGCCGGGGGCCCAGGAACAGCAGAGGTGGGGGTTGGCGCTGATGGAGCAACCACTGCAGCCATCATCAACAGCAGCAACAGCGTAAGTCTTTATTCACTAAACCTTCACTAGTAGTTCAGTGAAATGTCAATGGGATTATTTTGATTGTTAAACAAAGACATAGAGTATTTGTTGGGAAAAGAAACATCCTCCCCTATTCAGCTTTTCCCATTTGTAGGCTCTATATTTGAAGTTGTGAAATATGTATTGTTACACTATTAAATCACTTTAATCATTAAGTTCCTTCCTCATCATGTCTTCTCGTCTCCCCCCCCCCCCCCCCACACAGGTAAAGGCAGAAGAGGAATCACAGGGCGAGGCCGGGGTACAGTGTGGTACAGGAGGCACCGGAGCGGGCGGCTCCACCGGCGACCCCTCGGAGGCCAAAGGGACCCCCAAACGCCTCCACGTCTCAAACATCCCCTTCCGCTTCCGGGACCCAGATCTCAGGCAGATGTTTGGGGTAAGAAGTGGGGAAGGTTGTGAGGGGGGGGGGGGCTAAGGTCTATTAATCAGTCTAGACACCCCGGGGTCTTCTGGGGCAGAGGGGCTGCCTCTGGTTGGGTGGGGGTGCAGAGACAGACAAAAGAGTAAGCAGCGGGTCGCTATGTGTGTCAGTGTGTTAGTATAAGTGTCCAACTTGGAGCTGGGCGACAGAGAGCTGGCAGAAACACACAGTGGAGGAAGTTGTCTTTTGTATAACAGTGACCCCTAGTGCAAACTATCTGTAACTTACACAGAGCGTCTGACTTTGCAGTAAATCCAGATCTAAAGCAAAAGTCCAACAAATTAAAAATACTTCATCATTCAATCATTCATTCCCATGATTATATCTTTGCTAATTTCTTTTTCCTCCCAATTTCCTTGCAGCAATACGGGAAGATTCTGGATGTAGAGATAATTTTCAATGAGAGGGGTTCAAAGGTAAGATCACAGACATCCTCTCCTGTGGACTGTTGATAAGTCTTGCTGCTGTGCATGTCCCCCCCCCCCCCCCCGGGACTCTGTGATAGTGGTATCAGCACGGCCCACTGATAATTGTGAAGCTTCAGTCATCGTTACACGTCCTCACAATGGAGCCCAAGTGCTCAGATCTGCAGTCTTCTCTGTCGCTTCCCTCTAACCTCTGCTCTGCACCACAGGGCTTTGGCTTTGTGACGTTTGAGACCAGCGCAGACGCAGAGAAAGCCAGGGAAAAGCTCCACGGCACATTGGTGGAAGGTCGTAAGATTGAGGTAATTTTCCTCTCTCTCTGTCTCTCTTCCCTCTCTACTGTCTTCTGTCTGTACTCCCATCGTAATTCTGCTTGAGCACTCACTGCTAGCCAGCTCCCATCCTCCCTTTAGTGATATGCTCTGATGCAGCCCACTGGTATCCCACTCCCTGGTCCTCTGCAATGTTTTTTTGAATTTTAAAAAAGATTTGTTTCCTCCTTTTTTCGTTGTTGTGGTGAGAATGATTGGGGGTGCAAGAACACTATATAAGGCATGCTGGGTATTTCTCCTCTGCAGCATTTCTTTTTTTTTTCACATTAAGCTGTTGCCTCTTCACCTTTTTTGTTTTGTTTTTCCACTGATTCGCAACTTGTAGCCACACTGATTTAAAAAAATAAAATAAAAAACCCTCTTCTGCAACAATTGGAATGATGTTTGTGTATTTGGCACCGGGGGGGCACAAGAGGAACGCAGTGAAAGGATGATGCATGGCAGATTGCCGTCAGATGCTCTTTTTTGTTTTTGTTTCCTTCCCTAGTGTAGAAATCCTTCTGTGTTCCCCTCTCCCGGTGTTGTGGCTAAGTGGTCGTGACAAGCTTATGGCTCCTGGTGCAACAGCAGCATGCCGGGAATCACACTGACGCATGTTCACTTTTTGAAAGTCTGGGTTCTTGACAAAGATCTGTACACTTCTCTTCATGTGTGTCGAGTCCCTGTGTGTCGAGGTCTTTTATTTTGATATGATTCTGTATTATTTTCAATATGTGACATAAGCATGTGCTGAGTTTTTGAAAGCGGTTCTTCCTCTTTAATTTCGTCTGGGTTTCAATCAGCCAGTCGTTCGTTTTGGATCTCCTGATGCTCGCCACTGTAAGCCGGGATCTCTGCATGGGCTTACTGTGGTGATTTCCTCGTGGTGTGTGTGTGTGGGTGTGTGTGGTGTGTGTTGGTGTGTGTCGGTTCTTGCATGAAGGATGAGGCTGGCTGGACCCTTTTTTAGTTCCGTACTCTGAGTTCTGCTGCAGTGTGGTGGAGAATGAAAGACAGCCACCTGCATCCACTGGTACAACATACTCCCTCCACCACCTCCACCCTCAGTCAATCAGCAAGCTGAATGGATACTGATGGAGCCGATAAACCCTGCATCAGTCAACAACATGTGTCGTCCCTGACATTGCTTTAATCTGATTCTGTGTTTCTTCCCCAAGTTTTGCATGATGTCAGTCACTTTTCTCGATCGGCGAGCAGTCTGTGTTTTCAGTTGTCACTCTGCATGCACTCTGTTGTACTCCAGTAGTGGTGTTGGGCTGTAGCAGCTCACGTGTCGGCTGCATGGTGGGCCAGCAGCAGGAGTCCGTAGAGTGTGTTTCTCTCTGTCTGTTTATGGTGCATGGGCTTGAAGAGACAAAAGGCTGGGGCAGGACAAACCGTGGATTTGTGTTTATACATTCTTCCAAGCGAGGAGAAAGGGCCGGACATTTCTATTTGAGGTGATGCTCTCTGGCAGTTCTCCCTCCTTGCAGACGTTGCTGCAGTAACTCTGGCTTTAATTGGTCGTATCATTTCAGAGTTTGTTGAACTATGTTTTCAGAGATGAAGCGAAGACAACTGGAGCAATCGTATGTTTGTATTATAATTCAGAAACTCTGAAATATAGGCCTATTGTATACCATTGTTATACATAATATTGTGTTTATTGTGTGTGAGTTCACTGCTTTCCACTGGCATGGGTTTAGTTGTTGAAGCCTAAGTGTGCATGACTGGTATTTGACCGTGGAAGTCTGTGTCCTCGCTGAGGCAGCTCTGCAGACAGCTGGATGTTTTTTTTCTTGCATGTTTATTCTGTGCGGCTCTGTAGTCGATTTAGTTTTGGTGATGGGACTGGTTCAGTTAGCATGGAATCAGCTGCACCTGAGTGCCTCACTGACCAAACGCTGATAGCTGAATCCTTAGTTTTTACAAACGTTTGCTGTTCTCGACCTCGAGTGCTGACATTTCTTGTTCTTGGTGCATGCCAACGGGAGTAGTCAGTAGTTATGTAGCTTAGCCGGCCATAGTGTGCATGTGTAGTCCATGTGAAATAGAAAGATAATTGTTGTGTTTAAAGTTACACTGTACTTCTCTTTGTCTGGAATAAAACTCTGCGCTTTGAAGAAGTCAGTTTCCTGTGCGCTTCCAATGTATCCATGTAAGTGGCTCAACTACAGTTCACTTTGTCTCTACCTGCTTCTCTGTGACCCACCCCATCACTATTAATTCTATATATAGAGTCCTATAGGCCTATATATAGGTGTCACTGTGTATCACATACATGTACACATCAATGCATCTCCACCCTGGCTGTCGCTGTGATTGTGTGTACGCTCCATGTCCTCACCCATAACGTCTGTCTGCCACAGGCCCTAACATGTGTCATACACTTCTCACTTTGACTGGAGGACACGCCACAAAGCTAATGATAGAAAAACCATTCAGTCACAAAAGTGTAGTCGCATACGTGCACACGTTTCCTTCTTTTGCTGCAATTACTGGCTGTACAGGAAGTGTTAACAGGTCTCTGCATGGTCTCAAGTGGTGCAGCTGTTAACCTTGATCTAACATCCTCGATTTTTACTGTGATCACACAAAACAACATCTCTTCTTTTCCAGGGGACAGGTGACAGTCTGAAGGTCCAAAAGGAAAGATGTAAAAGAGTAAGGTGTATGCTGGCTAAATGATATTTAGTTGAACTGTTCCATATCTGGGAGTGGCAGACTGTCAAGATTGAGTTTAATATATACGGGGAGAATGGTGAACTCAGGTTTTAGATTTAGCCACAATCAAATGATCGGTGTCGTGCAAAAGAATCCGCTGCTTGACTTCGTTTTTCTTCTTGATTTGTCCACGTTGCAAACAACGGTGTGGAAGGACAATGTAAGAGACGGCGCTCACACAACCGCAGAGGAGATGGCACGCAGGCCGAGACCATGCAGAACCTCTAACACACCCGTTTACTCACTGCTGCGCCAAAGTTGTGTGTCCGTGGTTGACCTCTTGTGGCCCGGAGCGTTACGGGAAGTGACAGCTCCTCCTCCTCCTCCTCCTCCGCGCAGAGTTTTAGTCAGACATCACAACACAAGAATAGCGGCGAATAGAAATATAAAGTTGTCGGCGTGTAAAAGTGGTGCAGCTCTGCATGCAAGGGGGGGGGGGGGGTATATATTATATAAAGAGTGTCATCATCTCTGCATGGATGTGTTGAAGAGGATGAGTGGAGAGTTGTGTCTGTGGATCTGCATGCCTGACCATGCACACTCTCACCCACCGATGCTGCTGCCATACACTCTTCAACTCATTCTGGCCCGAGCCCTTTTTTTTTTTGACCATTTCCATAAACATTCAGAAACATCTCGACTGATTCACTGCAGCTGTGTCATCGCAGTGTGAGGGCTTGAATCGATAAGAGCTTGTTGTCGAATTGGCGACGGCCCGAGGCGAAGGATTACCAGTGCATTGTGTCCCAGTTTCACAGATGAGCCCCTCCAACCTCCCCCCCCCCCTGCCCGTTTGCTTTGGATTTGACCAGTCCTCTTTTTGTTTTTGTCGCTATCAGAACTTTTGTGTTACTGCATGATATGGCCCCCGGAAAAAAACGAATCAATGAATGACACGTGCGACTAATGAATGACACGTGCGAGTATCCGTGTGTGTGTCTGCTTTTGTACATGAGTGAAAACGTAGATAAGGTTTGTAAGAAAGGGGGAAAGAGAGTTTGTACTTTGCCCTTTCCGAACCCTTCTGCCGTCTTTTTGTGTTTTTGGCTCCGTTCTTTCTCTTTCTCATCCCTTCATTCTCTCATCGCCAGTCGTGTTTGTCTCTGTCACTTTGTGTTTAATTTGCAAACTGTTTTTCTAACTATAATATTCTTTTTGCCATCCTCTGTCTGCCGTACTTAGTCTCCACCTCTTTTCATCTGTTTTGTTTTTCTGTCTTGTTTTCATTGTTTGACCCTCCGTCAGTGTGATCTTTTTGTGGTGACTGGTAGAAATTAGAGCCTCTCTCTCTCTCTCTCTCTCTCTAGCCACAGCCATTTTTCAAACACACATACTTCTCTTGTGGCCTAACTCCACCACATAAGAATGAGTCTTGCAACATCTAACCCAAATACCGACCTTGACAGCATCAAAGCAACTTCTGCCATTCTGCTCTTGTGATGGAGGGTGGTGGGGATTTGTTTCTGCTCCTCTGACACATCCTGGGAGGTGTTTTTTTTTTTTTTTTAAACTTGCTGCATCTCAGTCCCTCATTGGACTCACTAGGCTAGTTTTTGGGGGGTTTAAAGGCAAGGTTGCCCCATATCTCCATTCTCCTGTACCATGTCTTCTGTTTCTGTAGAGCACCAAATCCTGTCACTGTTCTGATTGTTGTACTGATGCTCAGAGCATCTTCCTCCTCCTCCTCCTCTCCCTCTTCTTTCTCTTAAACTCTGATCTGAGCTGTGACACTGCTGCTCTCAGGTTTTTTATTTCACATGGCGGGGAGGGGGGGGGGGGTGGGCATTTAGGTTTCATTTGTTACCCGGATTATTTGTTTATTTATTATATTTTTTCTGTTTCCCTGACGACTTCTGTGTGTTGTTGTCAGTCTCCACGGTAACCACTCGCTGTTTCTACGGCAACGGTAAGTTGTGTACAAACATCTATCACTGAACTGATCCCCTTCCCACCCCACCCCTGAAATGGGCCTTTTGATACAGTACCATGCACAATCTACAATATTAGTCTTTGCATTCCTATATTAACCAAATGTAACCGGCCCAGTGTAACGCCCTGGGACAACCCTTGGCATTATGTAATTTACAGTGCACAGCACAGTAGCACAGGCACACAGACAGATGGGCCCAGCATCTTTCAACACGTTGGGTCTTTTAGCCGTAATGTCTTCTCCACATGTCCGTCCCCCACCACGTCATTAACACCTCACTGGGAATGAACGAATGTAATCACCCTCCTCTGTGCAATCACACGGCTACTATCTTCAATACATCTGATTAATTCTCCGTTGGACTCGATGTATGTAGTTTCCTCCTCCTAATGAATTAAAATCAGCAGAAATGACATGAAGCTTTGCTCCCTGTTGCTGCCTACGATTGCTTTGAGTGAATGCCGACCCCCCCCCCCCTCCCCCCTCCAGTCCCGAGCTGCAGGGCAAATAACGCTGCTCTGGTTTTGAATTTCTTCACTTCACTGACCTGCCTGCTTTGAGCCTCGTACTTTGTCAGAAGTTAGCCAACTGGATACAAAGTGCATTTGAAAAAAGCCCCGTTTTTTTACCACCGAGACAAAGGTCTTGCAAATGTCTTTTCATACTCAAGACGATCAATGTGTCTAATAAAAGTAAAGATGTTTAGGAAGCATGTTGTTGAAGATGTGGATTGAGTTGCACCAGCTATTCATAAATCCATCGCTTAGTTAGAATAGAATGTTCTTCCTAACTTCTTGGGAACTACTAACTGGTTTCAAACTAGTCATTTACTAAAGGAGTTTGCCCCATTTGCACTTTGGACACATCTTGGCTTGTAAAGACGTTAGAAACGTATAAATTGGTCACTAATATAAACAGGAAGTCACTGTAGCATCAAGCTAAATTCCAAAAGAGGCAGATTTAGAAGCGTAACAGTTGTATCTTTTTGTTTTGTTTACTTTGTGTACTATAATAATATAGTTTAGATCAGAATGTTATTGCCACAACATTTTGTAACTTGAGGTATTTTGTAATTTAGTCAAATACCATTTCAAATCTTAGGGATTATATGGAATAGGGTCAATTTCTGTGATTCTAAACTTGATAAATTCTTTAAAATAGTGATGTAAATTCTACTTTTCGCTCGTATCGGTTCAGGTATTCGAGAGCAAGTTATTTTTGCCAGTTTGCTGCACTTGGCTGCAGCATCACGTCCACTTGAAAGTGGCTGTAAATATTTGGGAACATCTCATCTCCAGGAAAGAATCAGTTTGTTTTTTATTCAGTGACAGTGTACAAAAAAAAAACCTCCACTTAGTCGACACTCTGAACTTTTATGAGCCGCTGGTGCAACTGGCTGCTCGCGTATCAAATCAGCCGGACCGCGTCCCAGGTCATTCCCCAGTTTAAAAGTCCTTCATCAAAATGAAAAATGAAAAATGAAAAGTGCCTGTTTGCATGTATCGTGCCGTCTGTTTAACAGTCCCACAATGCATTGCGCTGCGTTGTACAAGTTGACAAATGACTGTTGAGCGGCTCAACAGCTGACGGGGGGGGTAATATACATGATAATGACAATCATCTCAATGCACTGCTCCCTGCACAGTGTCTGTTAAACAGGGAGACGTGAATGAGGGAGTGGTCGTGGACACCGCCTCTGTGTCGTGTCACCATATGCATCTCTAAACCGATATGGGGTTTACCTCGCAGTGTCCCTTTTGCGGGGTCTCTATTACGCTGCCATTTTGTTTTTCTCTTTTTTGGTTTGTTTTTCTCGTAGTGGACTGTCTGTGTATCAGTAGTCGTAGTTGCAGTGTACTGGTCTCAGTTTGTGACACACAGTTCTAATGCCTGGCATAGTGACTCATGTTTATTTTATTTCTCTCCTTTTTTGGGAATGAGGATTGCTCTCTCTCTCTCTCTCTCTCTCTCTCTCTCTCTCTCTCTCTCTCTCTCTCTCTCTCTCTCTCTCTCTCTCTCTCTCTCTCTCTCTCTCTTCCCTCCATCCTTTGGTGCTCTGTTTCTCAACCCACCACATATAATGATATTTTCAGGAGAATGGTCACCAAATCTAATTGCTTTATTTGAATGATGCACCTTGGTATATACATGTTGTGTTTTTTAAACAGTAATTGTTCTTAGTTTTTATTTATTTTTTTGTGTTGCTCATGTAAACTCTCTCTCCCTGTTTTCTCTGTCTCTTCACTCCATCTCGACATCCCCCCCCCCCTTGTTTTTATATACGGACTGGCTCTGTCTCTTTCCCTCTCACCTGCATCCCTTCCTCTTAACTTCCCTGTCCCATCTTCGTCTCGTACATGTTTGTATGTGGGAGTTCTGCGATTGTTTTTGATTGGTCTCTATGCTGCATCCAACGCTTGCTGATTGGCTGATTTTTTGATTTACTCTTTTTTGGTTTGTTACTCACTCTTGGTCATGTTATTCGCCCATATTTGGCTGCGTGTAATTTCTGTGTTATATGATTATTAATTTTGTCAAACAAATGTTTTTGCACCCCCTCTTTCTCTCCCTCTCCCTTGTATTTCTTTTTGAATATTTCTTTTTTTTTTAGGTATGTAAACCCCACGAGTTTGGTTTCATATGGAAATGTGACTTGATTTTGTCCAGGTTTATTGTTCAGACTGGACTGGGAGGGCAAAAGTGGGATGAGAAAGGCTGAATGTTTTATTAATTATTAACCCTTTGAGATTGGCCTTCCATATACTCTCCTGATTTGCATGTGTTACTGTCAAACCATTCACCCAATTTCATTTAATGTGCATCACACGAACACAGGTACAAGCACTGTACAAACACAGCTGATTGCCCAGTATCATCTAAGATATGATAGAGATACTTAAGTCATCCCTCAGTGGGGAAACCCGGCTCTTCACTGTCAACACAAATAATCCGTGTGACACAAAGAAAATCTTTTGACGTTAATTTGATCATTAGCTCGATCCACGTTTTTTTGAAATGCCTCAACCTGGATGTTGTATCACGTAGCTCGCCAGGCTAATTGAATCGTTTGCCGCTGACCTCGTCATTTGCAATGATGGAAAAATTAGGCAAACCTCATTTCCATTTCAATGAAGCTCGGCAGATAAAGAACATGAGTCAGAGCGCGAGGCGATGCGTGTGGCAGTCGAGGCTCTAATGCTCTTCTGAATGAGGGTGCTGCTGTGGGTATGCACACGCACACACACACACACACCCTCCCCCCATCTTGCCAAAAGGTCAATAATCTTTAGCTTGTCACACAGTCGGATGTGGAGCTTCCCCAGCACACTCGGACGGTCTGAGCTACAGTCTCCTTCTCGTAAAGCCCATCAAAGGAAGATGAGGATAGATCGAGGCGCCGCAGTTTGAGCCTTTGAAGCTCAGGAAGGAGATTAGCAGCCATCTTGAATTGAAGGGGCCTTAGCATTAGTCTGAAATGTCAGTCAGCGTGAACGGAATACGCACACACACACACACACACACGAATACTTTCACCTGCGCATGGCAAAAATAAAAGTACAGCTAAGTTTGCTTTGCTGTGCCTCCAACCCATTAATGTGCAGGTCCCTGCAGCGACGTAACCAGCGTCACTCCTGGCAGCCATCACATCTCTCCACTGTGAATCACCAAATCTCTACTGGGCAATTAGTTTTTAATTGCATGATGAATAAAAAAAAAATCCCCTTAACTGCCTCCGTCCACTATTACATTTACACAAATGGATATGTAGCATTAAAACCACACACACACACACACACATGCACCGATGTGTCGTCATCCACATAATAACCAAGAACCTGCCGGTACATCGTCACATCCATGTTGTTGGTCGGCTTTAACTTTAAAGCAGCTTTTACACCATCAAGTTTACAGCTGAACAAAAGGAGTCGGTTAAGTTACGATCAAATTGGACCATAACATTAAAAAAAACACCACTAATAAATTCTCCTCTAATAAACCAGTAGGAATAATTGAATAAGTGAAAATACAATATCAAGATATATATAAATATATAAACCCAGCACATCACAGCTGTAAATCAATATATTTCTCAGCCTCGGCCTTGTTATCTAGTCAACATGGAGTTTATGTGCTGCTTAACTTTCCTCTGCTGTAATGTTGTGTCTGTGTGTTTGACCGTCTGCTCCTCCATCCCCAGGTGAATAACGCCACCGCCAGGGTGATGACTAACAAGAAAATGGTCAGCCCTTACCCTAACGGAGAGGCTCTCAGCACACTGCCTTACGGTAACGACCAAACTGACACACACTAACGATGCACCGCGTCCTGACTAATAATCCAGCACAGGTACACGGGCGGGGGGGGGGCAGGCAGGGTAGACGAGCCCTGTAGGCTCCTCTCTGGACCTTCAGCAAAACTCCTGCATCTTATTTTAGGCTCATTATTTTTGCTGCCACCTACCAGCCGTGATGTCAGCTGACTTTAAAATTCCGCTCACAGTTGGTTCCAGATTCAACACGACAGCGTGCATGGGGGGGGGGGGGAGAACACGTGGTGCAACAGACAGAGGTTGATTTTGTCGCAATAATAATCTTCCATTAAAGGGGCCTGTTACACAGTTAGCCTGATTAAATAAAAGGGGAATTAGATATGAATAATGTTGTTGTTGTAACTGAATGTGTTTGTATTTAAAACGCTGTGTGCATGTTGAGACATATATGCGCCGATGCTCCCTTATTCATTCTTGCCCCCCCCCCCCCCCCCCTTCTGTGTGACTGTCAGCGGGGTGGAAACTGAGTCCGATGGTGAGCGCCATGTACGGACCCGAGCTGTACGCAGGTAAGAGCACCTCCTCTTCTTCACCCCCACTTACAACTGCCTCTACGACCCATTTTACATTTGAGTCACGTTCCAATCTTTTATTCATATTAATGAATTCATCGTTCTTTTCCTACCCATCCTTCTTTTCTAATTCCTTCGCTGTCACTCCACCTCTCTCTCCTCCTTGCTTACCCTTTTTATCCTCCTCTTCCTCATCCTCCTCCTCCAGTCCCTGGGTTCCCCTACTCTTCAGCAGCAGCGGCAGCCACAACAGCGGCGGCAGCGTTCCGCGGCGCCCACCTTAGGGGCCGGGGTCGGCCCGTCTACAGCGCCGTACGGGCCGCTGTGCCTCAGCCCACCCTCCCTGCGTACCCTGGGTAAGAAGAACAAGAGTCAGGAGTTGACTTTACACACTTATAGAAAAACACACACTGGAAACGAACCGGTTAAAGTCGGTCGTCGTGTTTACTGCCTGGTGAATCCACCGAGGAAAACTTCATGAATGCATTTTTCAAAATCTGTTTGACCAGGTCTCTGTTGAATACAGCTGTGCTCATACACCTCTCATGCTCAAACATTATTCACACTCGGCTCTGCCGCGGTCCAGCTGGCACATTGTCAGTCAGTTTACAAGCTATTCAGTCGACTATGACACACTGATGGGATTGCACCATTTGAAGGGTTCATTTGAATAAACACACAGATACCAGCCTCGGCAGATTTGCATAAACACACGCGAACCGCATTCAGTCGTTGTGCAGACGCGGTCGCCCTGCTCACAGATTTGACAAAATCACAAATTATTCACATTTACAGTGATGTGTTTTCCTGTGCCTTCAGTACTTGAACTGTGCATGTCGTTGCTGTGCTGTGATGATTGGCTAATGGGGTTTTGACTGCCGCGGTATTCACACCAGAGCGGGATTGATCGGTTAATGGCAGCGCGGCCGCTCGCTCTGACGACATTGAAATCAAAGCAGAACAAGGTGAAATTGGAAATACCCTCTCCATATCTGCTCCGCGGAGAACTGCACCTCTCAGACATTATGACATTACGATAACGATCCATTCAAAGTGGCCTCCGCTGCGGGGGAATAAAAAGCACTTTATGGTCTCAGTTCGGCGCGATGAACTTTATCTCTCATCCCCGCGAGTCTGTTGTTTAATGTTTTTAGCTGCAGTTGTGGAGCTTGAATGGAAACTGTATTTCCTCTGCATGCTGCATGGGTGTGAAATAATCTCTCTCTCTCTCTCTCTCTCTCTCTCTCTCTCTCTCTCTCTCTCTCTCTCTCTCTCTCTCTCTCTCTCTCTCTTCATTTTGATTTTGCTGTGACATCATCCACTCTCTTTTTTTGGGACTGTGCACCACTCCATTTGCACCCCACCCCCCTCCTCTCTCTACCGGTTTCCTCCTCTCTCAGCGTGGTGTATCAGGATGGGTTTTACGGAGCTGCGGACTTGTATGTAAGTAAACTCACCTCCCGGCGACACACCCCCCCTCCCCCCTCACACCTCTCTCCTCCTGCTCCTCTTCTTCTTTTCCTCTGGGGGTGATTCTGCATGTGCCGTCCAGTCATGCCCTGCACAGAGCTGCCTGCATAAAGGTGAATGAGCCCACGATGACAAAAGGAAAACGAGCACAACACACCACAAAGTTATTGTTTTGGGTTTTTTTTTTGGTTTGTGGCAGAAACATCATTATCATGCAGGTTGGAACAGGTTGATTTAAAAGTGAGGGTGACTGTGAAGCACAGAGGGACTCACCACTACACAGGCTGCTCCGTGGGCAGATGCCACAGTGTACGAGTGTGCGAACATATGAAGAGTGTGTGTGTGTGTGTGTGTGTGTATCCAGGTTGACGACGGTTGTTTCTGTTCTCCCTATAGACTAGTGTTTCAGGACTCAGTCCTTAGTCCCAGATTACCTCAGGTAGGCTCAACTCAACCCCGAACCCACAGTGTGCCTTGTTTCACTGCTTCCTCTGGTCTTTTAAATCATCTGCCGATCTGATCTGGAACATCTTGTGTTTTTGTCGTATAAAAAAACAATGTACCACTACTTTGAATTTTTTTCTTTCTACTAACTCACTGAAGTGTGTTTGTTCCTGGTCGTACGGGAAAGGCTTTGTTTACTAAACTACTAAATTGCTCTGAGTGTACATTGTTCCGTGTGTTCAAAGAGAGCCTGGTCTCTTCTGTCTGTTAGTGTTTGGAGAAATACGACACCCATCCTTAAAAAAGAAAGAATACGCCCACATTTGATAAATATAAATCAGAAAAGAAAAAAGCAATTAATTTTTTTTGACATAATACCTTTAAAATTGGAGGCTACCATTCTGCAGCAAAGGTCCAGTCTGTGTCAGCCCCGGGTGCGAGATGCTCTCAAATCCTTAATGGCTGAAACGGAGAACATGGTCTCTTCCTGAATACCCCCCCCCCCCCAGGATGATCACTGTAGCATGTGCTGATCAGACCCTTCTGCCTCTGCTCCATCTCCCTCATGCGTCTCGGAGAATGCCGGCGAGGGGGGGGGGGGGTCTGTTGTGCTTTGCTGTGCTCTGATCAGGTTCAAATGCAGTGGTGATGTGTTGACGTATGATTTGGGGCGTGCATGCTGTGCAGGTGACTTTTAGTGTCAGTACAGGCCTGTGTGGGCGTGTTTGTTCGTGTGACCCCCCCCGCCCCACCCACCCCCCACATCTCTCTCTGTCTTCTATCTCCTGAATTCCAAGAACATAATAACAGTGCTGTATATGTCATAAACATGTCAGACTCCAGCTTCCCTCGGTGTCCTCTGACGTTTCCCTTCATTACTCGAGTCTTGAGGCGTCTCTACGACCTCAGCTGGGAGAACATTTTGTCTTCCACGATTTCTACCTCCCCTCTCTCCTGCAGTGATAATAACACAATCTTAACTCCACCTCCACAGTTTCCCCTCCCCCCCCCCACCCCACCCCTCTCTCTCTCTCTCTTCTAATCTCACATGCAGCACCACACCACCTCCTTCTCTCCCCACACAGAAATGCAATATACTGTATTTTATTGATAAGTTATGTCTCAACACAAGGAGTATTTCTAAGAATATATCCATAACGTACACATGGTGTTTTTGCAATATAAATCAAATATATATGTTTAAATATACAGTAGTCAATGTGTAATATCCACAGAATTAATTCAATTACATATTTTTGAAGGTAGTCATGTAATGTTTCCATATGATTAGTATTAAATGTCAGTATATTGCATCTTTATATTACCCCCCCCCCCCACACACACACACACACACACACACACACCAACCTCCTCATCTACATCTCAGCCCAGGTGTCTTGTTCCCTCAGAGACATGTGACTAAGCTCTGTTGTGTGTGTGTGTGTGTCTCTAGGGAGGCTACCCTGCTGCTGCTGCCGCTGCCGCCGCCGCTTACCGCTACGCTCAGCCGGCAGCCGTAACTGGAGCAACCGCCGCTGCTGCCGCCTACAGTGACAGGTGAGGTTAACAGACACACACACACACACACACACACACACACACACTGTACAACAGAGCCGCTGAGGTTCAGTTTCAGTTGAGATCTGAGGACTTTTTCTTTAGTAGAAAATCTAAAGATGAATCAAAGGCTGAAGGTTTAATAGATTCCAGTTTGCAGTGGTTCTTTGATAAGAGAGAAAGTACTGGTCACAGATTCCAGTGACGTATGAGGATATGTATGCATCATTGAAGATAATTATATATATACTGTGTAAAATGTACCTAGATTGTGATAAAGTCTTGTGTTTTAAGATTTACACACTGTGGGAGACATTTTTGAAAAGCTCACTTTGTACCAGAGGGAACTGTCGTCTGATTTTGAACTGAACCTGAGAAGCAATGAAGTGTGTAACGTGTAACCGGCTCAGCGCGGACACACTCTTTTGTGTTTCCTCCAGCTCTAACAAACACATTCAGTGTGTTTCCTTCCCTCGCACAATATTTGCAAACCCGATTCTGTTTAATTGCCGGCAGTTATCGTCCTCCCTGCTTGTACCAGTGGACGAGTGCTGCAGTGTTTACGTGTGTTCTCATGCTCAAAATCAGCCTTTTGTTGTCATTTAAAAAAAGCTCAGATGACTTATCTCCTTTGTGTTTGTGTTGCTAGTTATGGCCGGGTTTACACTACAGATCCATACCACGCGTTAAGTCCAGCTGCTGCTGCTTACGGAGTCGGAGCCATGGTGAGAAAACTGACTCAAGCTCTACAACACAAACTAACCTGTGCATCCCTTGTTGATCACTTTCTGTTGTGCTGGGTGTATAAGTACGGACGTTATTTATAAATGATACTGAGCTAAAGCACTTGGGAAGACGGAGATGTTTCTACATTTAAAGCGAAAGTGCGTTAGTGTGGATGAAGCCTAAGTTTTGGTTCACACACACAATAATTGTGTAATTTGTGGAACTGTAGTGGAACCATGTGTGGACTGTGATTCATTAAGAAACTCCAGAAACAAACATACAGCTGCCATCTCCTATTGTCCCACTTAACGACTCTGCTGTTCCTCTCGTCTCTTGCAGGCCAGTTTGTACCGGGCAGGATACAGTAGGTTCGCTCCGTACTAGAAACCACAAATCACACCCAAGGAATTCCACATCGCTCCAAAACACTTTTTCAAGCTCTTCGTTTGGCCGGAGCTCCCCTCCAGTTTTCTGCAGGTGGACGATCGTGACAACTCATGTGTTTTTAGTTTTTTGTTTTTGTCTTTGTGTGGCGAGAGAGGTCATCGCCACATCATCAACTCCAACTCTGTTTCCACTGTCTGTCGCTCACATGGAGACAATGAAAAAAAGAAAAATAAATGAAAACCAGGAGCGTCTCTCACATAACAAGCTGGAGGCTTCGACTCTGATCTACGTGGCACAATTTAGAAACACTACAGGACCTGGAGGGAGACGACTGTTCCTGTGTGAATCCTGAACTCTACACACCCTTTCCCCTCTGAACTCTCAGTATATCCACTGCCCTATAAGACCTGATCCCACCTATATACACATACTTTACATTTACACTCAACACCCAAGTATACAGCTTCCTCTAGTTTACATTCGCCTTTTTACGTTGACCTGCACAGAACGAGAGAATTGCCACGGCATCACTATAAAAAAGGTACTTCTGTTTTTAAACACTACATCGATGTAAAAGCTGCGCTCTCAGAGAAGAGGCGTCCCTCTGGTTTGACTTTGTGGTAGAAGAATGAAAAAAAAAAACAAGGAATGAAACGGCTCCACGAGAAGAAATATGGTTTTGTAAAGCTGGAGAAGCAGGTTTCAGCTGGAGGGGAACCGCGGGACCGATGGAAACCACTGGTAACGCCGAACTCTACGCGGGGGGGGGGGGGGGGGGGGGGGGATATCCTGTTTATTTGTCATTTCCCAACTTCCCCATCAAATGTAAAAGGAAATTAAAAAAAAAGACACAAAATAATGTTTAAAAAAAAAAAAGAATTTAGAAAACGTGAAAAAGGACAAAAAAAACCAAGTGACTTTTGTTTATTCTGCAATACCTCAGTTTTTCTTTGGATTCTGTTTCGCCGCCATCGATAAGAAGTCGTGTAGACGTGTCAGTAAATATCTACATCATGTGGACGTGGTAAAGCTGTGCATCATGTTCACTGACCGACTCGCCTCGCCTCTTTTAATTTTATCACTACAAGTGCAACACTAAGACGGGACACGCCGGCTCCAGCTGGGAACCGACCCCATGTCCGTCTCTGTCCATTTTGGGAATCCGGTGCACTCCCCCCCCCCCCCCCCCCCTCCTCTCAGAGGTTCGACCTTGATCTGCTCTTAGTTCTCTTTCCAAAAAAGGACTCGCTGCCTCTCTCTCCACGAACCGTCGGAACACAAACAAACATAGATTTAGCAAAGCAGATCTGAAGCGGGGGGAGGGGGGGGGCACCCACATGGGAAAGTAAATCATCCGCCAACCGGGAACCCCTCCTGGCCAACTGAGATATTTATGCCTGCAGGCTGCTCCCTGTGTGTGTGTGTGTGTGTGTGTGTGTGTGTGCAATCTCAACTCAGCAGAACAGTAGATCCCTATAGAACAGCCCAGATGAGAACACGGCGAATCAAAGTCGACGTCGCAAACCGTGTAATAGAGTCTTGAAGTAATGAGAAGTTTCTATTTATATCCATTGTTTTCACTCGTCCACGTCATTTTTAAATCCATCACGCTCTCTGAGAGTTTCTGCTCTGAATACTTTTAAAGTTCTCTTTACCGGTCTGTCACTCTACAGACCCGGTCTCTGTCCTATGTATTACATCTCCATATACTCTCACTATGTTGTTATTGATATTATTTTTGCCTTTCTTTTGGTTCCAAAGATTTTACTGAAGAAGCACATTTTTGGTCCTGATGTATTTCATATTTTTGTGGTTGCCTTTTGTTGTTTTTTGCCTTTAACTGTATGTTATGTTGTGTATCTGTGGGTAGAAGCTGTATCTTTCAGTACAGTGTCGAAACAGCACCCAGGGAAAAGTCACTGACGCTCCAAAAAGACAGAGGAAATGTCGGAAGTATTGCAGCAATTAGGGAATTCTGAACGTTGGTTTTGCTCCGGACACTAATTTATTGTCTCTCTCTCTCTGTTTTTGTTTTTAAATGAACACGTGAAACCGCTGTAGCTGCAGACAAGAGAAATCAGAGCAGATGGAGACATGAGGGATTTGCAGAAATGCAGAGGTAGACACACGAGGATGTTTTGCGTTGGGGTTTGGCAGCTGGGGCCAAATGACAGGCAAAGTAAATGTGGGAGAAATGTCCGCACAATGAGGAACGGGCCCTGTTGCCCAGCAGTGGCCACCTTTAGAACAATGCGGTGAGTCGAGGGACATTGTGGCAGTGAAGGTGAGAAGCTGAGCCATTTATCATTAGCTGACAGGACAACAACATCCCCTGCCCTCTGTTCTTTTTTAGTTTTTCCAGGGGGATACAGTGCGCTCAGGGCGGAGCGGACAGTGTGAGGAGGGCTAATGTTGTTTTGTATGATTGTGAACTGTGTGCAGTAGGTCCAATAAGTATTTTCAATGCCCATTACCTCTTCTTTTTTTTTTTGTGTCTTATTCTCCCTTACAAGTATTATCATACGTGTTGCTATGCATGCTTTTTCTGAGAGAGGAAGGGTGTCGGTCAGAGAATCTTTTCATTTGTGCATGAATTCAAATCATAGTGCTGGAGGAGGACTGGTGTGGCGTTTACATAGCAGGAGGAAGGCCGTTATGTAAAGTGAGGTGACAGGAGTGATGGAGGAATCTCAGTGAAGGTCCAGCACAGTGTCTGGGTGGAGGGGGGGGGGGAGGCAAGCGCCTGCGGTCGCTTTAGTGGAACTTGATTTGGTCCACTTCAATAATCTGGGTTATGTCTGCTCTGCGCCTCTGTGGTCGTCGTGATTATCACCAGTCGTGACAGATGTGTAAAGTTTAATTTGGTGTGTCTGGACCCCTGTGGTTCGCTTTTTATAACGAAGGTAAATCTCAAATTGAAACGACGACGACACTGGGCCCGCCAAACCAGGATTCTGCCTTAAGCTTGTCTGTTAAAAAGTGTTTGTGCGGCCGAGACGAGGCTGCCGTCGTCTACAGAGAATTATTGAGAACGTGCCCGTGGAGAGAAGCTCATTTAGCAACGTCTCCACCTCACCTGCCCAGTCGGCAGAAGCTGGTGTGGAGGGGGGTGTACTGGGCGACTGTGGTGCAGCTGCCGCGAGTATATCTCCTTTGCAAGGCTGCGAAACAACAGGCGCAGAGTTGTGCTGGAACGCCACAGAGGTCCGGCGTTCTCCTCGGCCGCTGACCCCCGACTCGCTGCACCGAGCTGGAGGTGACCCAGTGGGAGTTTTTGTACAGGGATTTAATAAATGGGTTTGAATTGCATGTGGAGGCTTTTTTTTAAATGTCACATGCTCTTAAAAGCTCATTTATCCAAGTGATTCTTTTTTTTTCTTTCAATAAGTGACATGTATTTTTCTCACAATGTTTTATTTTGCCATCCTTGTGTCTGCCCTCTGTTTATTCTCTTCATTATTATTGAATGTATATAATAATAAATAAACTGTTTGGTTTTTACTCTGGTCTCCGTCGACTTTATTACCTGTGTGACCCTCGTGCATTGTCCAGATGTTTGTGGCTATCGGGAGGAGATGGCGCACGTTCCCACACGGGTTTGATTCCAGCTGGTAACCATTAGGTTATTTCCTTTCCCATGATTGTCTGGGTCTTATCATTTTCTTTGCAGCTTGTTCAGTCAGGGCAGAGGCGGCTGTAGATATTCGATGGTGTTTCTGATGCAACCGGCTGCAGGGATGTGGATGAAACAACAATCCGAGTGTCCTCAGACTCTCAGCATCAGCTGGTGTGAGTCACAGGGCCGCTGAGGGCCAGCGATTGCACATGATTAACACGGCTCTGCTGGGCCTGCAGTGGTGTCGACTCTTGACTTTTGTTCCTCCAGACTGAATCCGCCGCTCACATCGCTGCCGGGGGGGGGGGGGGGGGGCATACAATCTGGAACAATCTTTAATTGCATCTGCAGTTAATGGCCGTAAATGTGACGGGAAAACCTCATATCCCTGCTAATTGCTCGGATGCACAAGAGGCCAATTGGCAATTTAATGGCACACGCTCTGTGAGTAATTGAAGTCGGGCTAATTGGAAGAATAGATTGAAGGCTGTGAGATAAGAGGGGGGGGGGGGTGAGGAAGTGACCTTAGTGGATCAGAGAGGCACTACAGGTCCATGTGGGCGGAGCATAAATGCCCAAACTGAACATTTACTTTAACAACATGACTTATTAATGTAGAGTTTTAAATATTAAAGGTGAAATCTAATGATTTCCTGTAACGAGGCCGTAAATCACCTGGAAGCAACTTTTACTACTTCTGTTCAGTTTCACTCTCTTTCAACTCGTTACGCCCCGACATTGCCCCCTGGTGGTTTAACTTTGCCACTACTCTTGAGGTGGAGGCTCCAGTTTTGCAGCAGGCGTCGGGGGAAACATGGTTCTGGTTGAGAAGGGAAATTATCCTAATATCTTTCAATCCTAAAGGTTCAGTGTGTATTAATACTTTTATTAATACTGTGTGAGGTTTAATACTCAATGGATCAACCTCAGATTTGTTTTGTCATGAAGCAGAAAATACGATGTGGCTTCAACTAGCGATTATTGAGTTTAACCAACAACATCAAACCAAAGATATTAAGTTTACTTTCTTAAAGGATTAACAACTATTACCACTTTATAATTAAACATTTGGAGCCGGAGAACATTTGGAAAAAAGGTTAAATAAATCGATTTAAGCTGATTTGATTATCACACGTGTTAAATCTGTGAATTATTTCCTGGGAAAAGAATGAAAATAGTGAAAAACTATATTTCTCTATTTCACTTTGTTATTTCTGGAGCTGATCCCGGTTCCCTGACCTATAACACATCTGTCCACCAGGTTTCATTCTAATTGGTCCGGAGAGTTTTGTGTAATTTTGGTGGACGATAATAACTCCAGGCTTTTACAGATGAATCTTTTATTGTCATCACTTGTCACACAAATGTATAAAATTACAAATTGGGATGAGTCATACCTCGTATTCCTCATATATTTATATATACACTGAACACGTGTGTTGTTAATGCTGCAGCACAGTGACTTTGAATATGTCTCCTCCTCTGCTGGCTCCTTCTCTCCGTCTCCTTTCTGCTCCTCAGCAGTTTGGCACCTTCACAGCGACAGTTTCACGCCTCCTCCACCACCTCGGGGCTTTTATATACACACACCATCTCAGCCGGACTCACAACGTGCACATCGTGATCATCCACTTCTGCTGAGGTTCTGTCATGTGAATTTCCCATCAGGAGCAAACAAGGACAATCTGACCCCGTCCGGCCTCCGTGAAGAAACTCAGATGAGCCACATGCTGCCGAGTCTTCTCCTCTGGGACGAAGCATTTTACGTCCACGTGGGTTTGAAATGACATTCGTTTAAACACGATGCAGAAATATTTACATTTGCAGGAGAAAAGATTCAAGGCGTTTGTGGCGAGTAGTTTAATCTTCTTGGGAATATTCATCGGAAGGTTCCCTGTAGTTGGCCTTCGGGCGAGGGATGGTGTAATCCTTGTCAGGGTCGATATCCTGAAACAGACACACACACACACACACACACACAGTTTATCACATCACTGCAGTAAATGTTCATGATAAATTGTGCGTTCGTTAACTTCACAATGCAACGTGGCTATAATCGTCTCCAGTGGTGAAAAGGTCACGGAGCCCTAATTGCAGAGTGTGTGGAGGCACATTGTGAATCCTGGTGGTTTATTACTCACTGTCATGGAGAATCCAGACTCGTAGGGCGAGCGCAGCGAGGCGTCGGTTCTCCTGCCTGAAGGAGGAGGAGGAGACGCATGATGCAGTTAATTATCGGTTCATTACAGACGATTCATCACAGAGAGCCGACTGATCCCCAAACTCCACATTCATCTGGCTCACGGTTGTGTTTTAACAGAGAGGATGTGGATGTGTCGTCCGTTGTCTGTCATGATGTTTCTCCTGCTCTATTGTTGTTTGTACAGGAAATAAAAAGAAACAACACTTTCCTCCGTCTGCAGATGAAAATCTAACACACCCCTGTTCAGTTTGTTTTGCAGTTAAACCTTTTTCTTTCGACCAGCAGCTGGGTTGTGTTGTGTGTTGTGTGTTGTGTGTTTGCAGAGTCTCGTCATGTTGAGCTGCTGCTACACTTTGTGCTGCTGCTGCTTCATTATTTACCATGACTACAATATTGCCTCCACAAGGGATGTTGTGTTTTCACCCCTGTTTACGTTTCTGTTTGTTCGGATCAGGGGACGGATCCAGGAAGGTTTTCACTTTCTTTAACATTGTGAGATGAAAAGTTCGTGGATCTGATACAGATTTTTGACTTTCTAGTCTTAATTCGCCCTCTAGCTGCTGTTCGGATGAAGTTTCATACTCTCGCTTAAATGTAATTTAATCTGTAGAGGGTTAAACATGGATTAGATGGATCCTAGGCTCCTGCTATTAGGATACTTATGGTAATAGGATAAATGATTAATTGATCGTCAGAAAATCAATCAGCTTCTTTTCCTGGAATCGACTAATCATTCAAGATATTTTTGCCAAACTGTTAAAATATAAATAATCCTGGTTTTAGCTGTTAATTCTTTATGAACTTGAACTGATCATCTTTACTTTCAGGTCGGATGTTGATGATGAGGAATGTTTCATTATTATTTCTCTGCTATTTTGAAGGATTGAGTTTTGTTCCTGAGTGAAGGTAAGAAATATGTCCGATTATATAGTGAACTTCCTCTTCTTCTTCTTACCTCTCCTGTTCTCTCCATCCGACTCAAAGCTTCCGTTTTCTCTTCCCTCCTTCGGACTCCTCAGCCCTGGGATGTCGGCGCTGGGGCTGGTCCAGCCGGCGAAGCTCAGCGGGAGTTCCTGTGCCTTTGCCTCGCCCCTGCAGAGGAAGGACACCTGGGACAACCCGTGTCCCATCAGTAAGGCCCAGCCGTTGGCCACTAGCACGATGCTCAGCACCGGGTCGTCCCACTGCGGCCGGCGGCCCAACTTCGGGTTCCCTCTAGTGAGCATGGTGATCCACACCACCCAGATGCCGGTGGACAGCAGCAGTGTGAGGAAGACCATGGCGGCCTGTTGTCTCCCCTGCTGGTTCGTGGGCCCGGTGTAGCTGTAGCTGTACGTGGAGCAGGAGCGGCACAGGAAGTGCATGGAGAGGATGAAGCTGATGGCCAGGAGGCACAGCACGTAGATCTGCAGCATGACAAACTCCTCCTGGCTGTACTCGCACGGCCTCTTGTCCCGCACCAGCACGAGGATCAGCCACTGTGTGGAGATGATGACCTGCACGACGAAGAGCCCCAGGGCCACGGCGGGCTCCCCCCAGCCCCGGGCCGCCGCGAAGCCCAGCAGGGCGAGACAGCGAGCCAGCAGGCAGGAGAAGGCCAGGGAGAAGAGCACGCTGAAGAGGAAGATCCTGGTGGGGCAGGTCTGAGAGGTGAGGCGGATGATGAAGGCGAAGGTCAGGCCGAAGATCCCGGCCGTGGCAAACAGGAACATGGACATGCAGGCCACCGTGCCCCCGATGCTGCTGCGCTGAGTTTTAGATGAGACACAGATCCAGAGGGACCAGAGCAGCAGGCCCAACAGGAGGCCCATGCTGAAGAGGAAGCCCGAGGAGGCCAGGGTCTCCAGTACGATCCCCCATGCCGCCCGGCGGTCACACAGGTACCTGTAGACGGGGTGCAGTCCGTTGCCGCAGCCTGGCACACCCTTCAGGGAGGTGACGTTGGAGGAACCGGAGGATGTGGTTGTGGTGTTGATTGAGGGACCGGTTGAGCTGCTGTTGGCCGACTGGCTCAGGCAGGTGAGGTAGAGGAGGAGGAGGAGGAGCGAGAGAAGGGATTTGTGCTTCACAGATAAAAAGGCCATGTTCATCTCGGTAATCCACGCAGGGATTCAGTCCTTCCTCTAAACCCCTCTTTGATAAGGCAGGTGGTTTTTACTCTGCTGGGACAAAACAGCACAAAATATTGAAGCTGTGTTGATGGAGGACAGATGAAATGGAGGACAGGATAACTGGAAAATACAGAAAAGTGGTTTGACAGCGACGGTGCAGAGAACAGGAGGAGGGAGTGTGTAAACATGTCAGAACAAGGCAGAGGAGAGCGTGAGCCAAGGCCCTGAGTGGAGGAGGAGAAAAGTGCAGCATGTAGTTCAGGCCGGGACAGAGCGTGAGCGCTGGTGGAGTAAAGTTCATATGTGACAGGATAGAGATGTTCACCCCTGATAAGTCGACTGTCACTTCCTCTAGCCGCTGACAGAGCTGTTGTTTTGGCCTCAGAGATTCAAAGATGAACATCTGTAGGTTTTAATATGAACCAGGCCTGAAAAACTGTATAAAACAATGGCTGCTCTTCAATTTAGTCTTATTTCTATATTAAATAAAAGAGAATGGAGGATTTGAGGCTCTGGATGTGATTGTTGTCTCATTATAAAAGCTGCTATAACTCCAGAAATGTTTTACCATAAAGAAAACATCTATATCTGAGTGGTGACTATGACATAAACTATTAAAGGTGCACACCTCAATAACAGGCCGAGTCCCAAAACCTCTATTAGAAAACAGCCACTTACCTTTTCAATCCTCTGGGATGTGAGTCTTTAATTTGACGCCTCGCTCGCTGTCTCTATCCCGACGAGGTAACAGGAAGAGCTCGGGATGAGGAAGAGCGGCGAAGCTGCTGGAGCCAACGGGGAGAGAGAGAGGATCGTTTTCACCTCACGTCAACAGGTTGGACAAGAGCAAGAGAAACCTGCACCCCTTACTCATACCTTCCATTCAGACCCCTCCTGTTCCTCCTTCTCCCCTGTGCCCCTCCCTCAGAGAATAGGTGGGGCACATACACCTTCAGGTAAGGATCCTCACACACACACACACACACACACACACACACACACACACACACACAGGCAGGGAGAGATCACTCCTCCCCCAGTTTATGGATCCAATTTCCCACAAGAATTTGCAGAGATGTTCTGTCAAGTGAAAACAAAGGGGTGAGGAGCAGGCTGCGATGGGGGGTGATGAGTAGGGTGAGTCCAAGTGACTCAACAGAACAGGACCGGTCCGTCGCCGTAGTTACAGGTGAATCACAGCAACAACAGATTGACCTTGGTGCGTTTAGCCGCAGGGGGAGAAGCTGTCAGGAGTAGAGAGAACCGTTTGTCTTTTTTACAAGTCCACACGCAACGCCTCGACTCGTGCCTGCACACGCACAGAGTTTACAAGCTGCGCTCACTTCCATCTGAAGTCGACACTCAGGTGCTGCAGCAGCCACGAGGGACGGAGCTCGATCTCTTTTAAACAAACAGAAACTCGTGTGTCTTACGGAATATTCTAAAAGCACTAACGTCTCCCCGGTGTGTCGTTTCAACGAGCTGGAGGAATTCAAGCATGACGGGGAAACATTTGTGTTCCGACGCCCCCCGGTGCAGATAGGGGATCGTTATTTTGCAGAGAAACCATGGCAACCTGGATGGGGAAGGATGCTGTTGGACAATAGCAGCGTTGAGGGACAATGGCCGACGCCATGGGGGTTTCGGGGTTTGATGAATGTTGTTTCTTGTTTTGGGGCCACAGAGTTTACAGATGGTAAAGTTCGTCCGTTTTCAGTCTTCAGAGGATAAACCCAACTGATTTCATTGTCTCACAGTTGCCGCTGGTAACTAAGAATCCTCATGTAAAGCTCACCAGGTGATTTGTTGATTCATGATCCTGCCTCGTGAAGACGGTAACATCTTTATGGATGTTTTAACGGCCTCTGACACGGGTAGGATTTCCCTCGTTATTTGTTCCTGTTTGCTGAGAAAGGTTGTGAAGCTCAGACCTGTTGTGTCTCCAGCCGGGATGTGTGTGATACATCCTTCCTCACCTGTTATACCGCCCTCTTCTCGGGTCTTACCAATGTCTTATATCCATGTAGAAAATCCTTATATCAAACCTAACTACGATATAATGTCAAGATGATTTACTTTGAGCACAGAAACATAACGTCATGAAGCCTGGAGGATGTAGTCAGGTCTTCATTCGACTGCACTGTGTGATTTGTGAGTCGGATCTGAGATGATAAAGAGAAGTTTCTTGTTTCATTTGCAATCGGTTTGTTTCCCGTTTCCATCAAAGAGCTTAAAGGCAGCTTAAAATCAGCAGTAGTTATTATTAGTTCTCAGAAAGAACCGTAAGTGAGACGTAGAAGAAGCAGAGTTAATCTAAGATTAGTGATATCGTAATGTTAATATTTTCATCCTCTTACTTCTGATTTATTTCAAACCCAACGTGTTTTATTTATTTATGCATTTAGGTGTTTGAGGAAATAAAGAGGGACGGCATGATTACTAAAAATAGACACATTTTACTGCAGCTATCAGAACAAGTCACAGTACATCTCGTGTGTTATTGTGATTGAAATACAAAACCTACGGAATATACCTTTATTTCATTTGTTCTCTAAGGAGGAATTCAAACAGCAGTAAGGAGAGAGGGAGGTGGAGGGAGGGCGGAAGGGGAGTTCCTCCTCCGTGATCATGTGAAAGTGCATTGTAGTTTGTTCTTGTTTTTTGCCAATTGGCGGCGTGTCGCACCTTCTCCTTGCATCTCGTGGTGTTTACAGCAGCCGTGTGCACAAGGAGTAGAAAATACAATGCAAAGACAAAAAGAGGGAGGAAGTACAAAAGGTAAGACGGATGACGAGGTCAAAAGGTTCAACTTAGCGCAAAGATATTTACATTTTTATAGACAGCTAGAGGCAAATACAGGCTAGTGTTAACTTGTGTTTTGCTTGCGTCCATTGCCGAGGATGAGGAGGGGAAGAGGGGTGAGGAGAGAACACTCGTAGAGGGACGAAGGGGATCAGGTGTGTGGAGGTGTTTTTCTCGTCTTCTCATTTCAAGTATATATATATATATATATATATACATACTGTACACAGTATCATATCATAATAATATCAATAATAATGATATAAAAATAAGAACATTATTATACCTCCACTCAGTGGAGTAAAGCATGAGGTAGACAGACGAGAGGGCGTTAGGGGGTTTGCTGGCGGCCTTATCGCGGCGTGGCCAGCCGAGGCGGAGAGAAGGCCGGGTAACGAGGACGAGACGGAGGAGAGGTGCAGACGAGCGAGGAAGGCAGGAGGCAGCAGGTTTAGATGATCCCGTATTTGGCCAAGTCGCTGAGCTCCATGTCGCCGAAGGCTTCCCATGGGCACACCACCGTGATGTCTGTGCCGAGGCCCTCCATGCCGGGGATGTCGTCACCGAAGCTGGAAAAGAGCGAAGAGACACGTCAGGACCAAAAGAGACTCGACATCACTCCAGTAAATATCATGGTTTATGTATGTAAATGACGTTAAAGGGTCTTTACCCCTTCTGGCCTGGTTTGGGGGCCTTGCTCTTGAATGTACGAGCCTGCCTCTGCTTGAACTTGGGGGGCCCCTTCTTGGGTGTGGTGGGGCCGGCTGTTGAGCCGGGGGCCAGGGCGCTTCCTGCTGGGGGGCTGGCGTTCATTTCTGCTGAGGGTCTCTGAAACACAGGGGGGACATCTTTGAGTTTGCATCATCACACATGCGCTTCCTCCCAGTTTCCCTCTGTCCCAGTTTCACTCTCTCCCCTCCCTCCCTCCCTCCCTCTGTTAATCCTGTTTCCTCTCAGCTCTCAATGCCAATCACTGGAGATTATGCAGATTAGTCTGAGCGGACAGATTAGCTCTAATCCCGCTCCGATCCTCAGCGGACTAATTGCCCTTCCCGAACAACGGGGGTGCGGCTTCTGTTCTTAACCTCAAACTTTGTTTCTGCCGACATGTGACGTGGTGGAAATCAAACATTAAGTTTAGGATTATGACTGAATCGTGAAGCGCTGCAGTGACATGATGGAGGACGACCGTGTTGGGTTCAAACTGTATCTTGCCTCATCTCCACTTCTCGCCCCCCCCCCCCTCCTCTGACGGCTGACACTGTTAATCCCAATCAGGTAGTTCTGTCCGAGGTGGAAAACTCTGCTCAGCGCCAGCAGCAGATCAACGCTCCCTGCGTACGAAGTGATCGGCCATCTGCTGCTGATTGTTGCCCTCAGTGTCAATCCTCTTTCCTGCAGGCTTTAGAAAACACACGCACCTGTTCTCCTCTCCGAGTTTCTCTTAAACTATTGACTCAATCTGTATAAATCCCCTCAGGATGCACCAAGATTTGTATAACTTGAGTTCTTCTACTCCTCCCTGTCGTGTTGTTTTATTTAGCGTCGAACTATGCAACTGTCTTTGTTGTAATATAAAATAAAAATTAAAAAACTGAAGTAAAACATTTGTCTTTTGTAAAAAAGGCTGCCAATAAAAAGCAAAACTAATTTTTCAAAGTAAAAGCACTTTGAAAGCACAGAGAAAGCATAAAATGTCTTCTTCACTCCTTGAATATTAGTTCATCTTCGTCATCAGGGTCAAACTCATCCTCATCAGTCAGTCAGTGTCTCACTTAGTAGTTTGTATAACGAATCCAGCACCGAGGACATTACATACATAAATATAAATACACATGTAGGAGCAGTGTCCCGGTGAGTCAGGTCGTTCGGGTCGAAGCAGCAGAATTAGTTCTCACCTGTTGTCACAGATTTCCCGCGAGGCCACCGCCGATCTCTACTCACAGCTGCTTCTGTCCGACTGTGTGAGGATGTCCTGCCTCCGCCGGGCTTTTATATCTTCATCGGTAATCCCCCCCCGACCTCCTCTTTCCAGTCACATGGAGTCAAAACTTTTCCACCAGGCCAACCCCCCCCCCCCCTCCTCAGTGTCCATCAGCCCTCCCACCTGTGAGGGCAGAAGTCACAGATCAGTCTGGGAGGGTTTTACTGGGCTTATCCATGTGAAGCTCAGCGGCCTGCGTGAAGCTGAGGAGACGACCTGCTGCTCGCGTTTCACGTCCATGTGAGACGTTGATCTCACATGTGCCGTCGCTTGTTGATCTGGTTCTGATGAAACAATGACAAACGTGCGTTCAGAGACAAAGGGACAATCGTGATAAGAGACAAATATACTTTGACATAATCCTGATTAATAGCGGCTTCTTCTTTCTGTAATAGAAGTTGGATGTTTAACTGCTCAACTTATTTGCAACTTACGTAATTAATAACCCAAGTTTTATCAGGTTCTTGTTTTTGTTGTCGCTAGATGTTCAAATGATGATGAAGGAATCTCCCTCATCTCCATCGACATACACGTGATATGTGATATGATTGGTTTCTTTCAATTCAGAGTTAATCATGTGCCAATTTGTAATTTCACTGTGGGAGAGCTGCGGCCCGAGCGGGAGGACCAGTGGTGTCGTGTAATCAAACTGAGAAGTCACGTGTTCGCTCCTGACACGAGACACGTTCACACGGACGCTGATATTCTGACATTAACTCGATTCGAAACAATAATCTGAAGAAGAAAGCTGACATTTTCTGATTAGCTTAAAGAAAGAATCCTCAGAATATAACAATACAATAATCAACAAACAACAAGCAGGTTTGGACTTCGGACAAATGTGCTTCACTCCGTCCGACATGTCGTTTTCATCATGAGGAAAATGATAGATGATGAAAATAAAAGTTCTTTGTCTGCACTGGTGTGAAGTAACAACTTGTGTCTTCACATGTGGAGGATGCTGAGGGAGGATCCTGGATTAGCCGGTTTGGCAGCCGGACAAATTCTGACACAACCTGTTTCTATTGTTAGATTTTTTTTATACATGCAATTATTTATTTCGCTCTATCTTGAATTCTTAAGTGAAACATTATTTAAATTTTGTAGAAATGTGAAGAGAAACAAATCCAACGTCAACACATCCCAAACTCAAACCCACAAATGCCGACCTGGTGGTGGCGCTACAGGGATAATTAGGGTATGATCTAAATCAGTAGACGGGAAACATTAATATCTGAAAAACCACATTTCATGACAACTAACCGACCAATCGACTGACGCTCGCTCTGGCACTGCGACGGAGATTTATCTTCTGACGAACGTCAACTCTGACACGTCATGGATTAACCTTCAGATAAGATTCATTAAAGCTAAAGCTGTGATTAACAGTCTCAGTATAGATCTGTTTGTAGCTCCAGTGGCCGAATATTCCTCCAATTCATTACATTTACATATCAACAAAAGTACATACTTGATTATAGCTTTTTAAAATGACAAGCAATTTAGATTTGTATTATGATTTGTTGTATGAATTTGGTTTTGGGGTCGTTGGCTTGATAAGCTGAGGTTCTGGGGTCAGTTTGTAAGAGCTGGGAAACATGTCTGCTCCTGGAAGAGGACGGAGTTCAAAGCACTGGATTCAGAGTCTGCACATCGAGGAACCAGAGTCTCCGCCTCAGATCCTGAAGAGCTGCGTCAGTGTCTAAACACCTGATGTTGGGTTTTGTATCAGAGCAAAAAGCAATTCTCGTTAGCAGATGACTAACTAACCTATGTCCTCAGTTTAAATGAATACCAATGAACTGGGTTGATATCTGTGGATATTTAGGTCAATGTGTCAAACCTCAGATTTCACCTCCTCCTGCGTACAACCCATTAATTCTTCCACTAACGGGATTAACGAGGCAGCTCGGTTCAGAGAAACCGGTGAAGGAAGCTGACGTCAGGCTTTTTCACCCGAGGAGCCGAGTGTGTGTGGAATGTGCTCAGCTTCAGGGGGTCGAGAGATTTACAGCTCGTCAAATCCATGTAAACATCAGCAAAGCATGATTTCAACAGACGACTCTGTCCTTTCATGAATGAGTGTGTGTGTGTTGTCATACTAACATCTATGTGAGGACAATTTGAGAGGGTGGGGACATTTTTCAAAGGGCTGTTTGAGGGTTAAGACATTGACAGTTAGGTTTAGGGTTTTAGTTGTGATGGTTAATTCTAGGGGGGGGACACGTGATGCCGATGAGTGTTATCACTCAGATGCAAGAATGTGTGTCTCATTACGTCTGGAGGATCATTGTCAGGACCAGTAGACGTCATGGGGACCAAAGCACAGTCCTAATGAGGCTCAGCGTTAGTTCCAGGGTCCTGGTTGAGGTTAATGGTAAGATGTGAACTGTGGTTAGCTTCAGGTTAGAGTCAGAGTATGTACAGTATTAATAACATTATGCAAAGTGTGTGTTCTGAAACCATACACAGAGGTTTCATACAGGACATATGATCTATGGGATGTATGGAGCTCTGTGTCCAGTCCACCTAAAGCTCAAAAAAACCTTGAGGGTTTATTCCCGGCACATAAACACAACTTTCTTTCTCACTGTCAGACGAGACCAAACCGCCGACTCTGCAGCGTCACTCGGGTGCTGAACCCAGCTTCTTATTTTGAAGAAAAACTCGGTCATCTCTTCCCGAAAATAGGAAGAAACGACCATGAACACAAACAGTCTGAAGTATTTAGACAGAATCGGGGACGAGGTCCCGAACATTCGGGTGCTTTGTTTTTCTTTACTCTCAAGGCTGAAATATAAAATAAGCCGTATATTCCCAGAAGCCTTGCACGAAGAAATAATGACTCCCATCCCACCAGTTCGGTCTGGTTTCATGATTTCATCGGGGGAAATGTTCTAAATGAAGAGAACTATGGAGACTTGTTATTTATTATTTCTGCAAAGACTAAAGACGAGGCTACTATCGGAGGTTTAAGGACAGATGAGCTGCACGTAGATGGACAGACTTGTCACAGGTTGTTTTACAGCAGAGAACTGGGTTGTGCTGGAGGAGGAAGGAGTCGGTGCCTCACAGGAAGAAGGTTCCTGGTTTGAATCCCAGTCTTTCTGTGTTGAGTTTGCATGATCTCCCTGTAAATGTGAAGGTTCTCGCCAGGTTCTCCGGCTTCCTCCCACACTGCTGGTGACCTGTCCAGGATGAACCCAGGTTCTCGCCCAACCTCAGCTCCCCATGACCCTACAGACGGACAGACGGACAGACGGACAGACGGACGGATGAAGGAGGAACCTATGAGAAGACAGCTACTGCAGATATTTATTGTTATTTGATTGACATGCTGGGAGAGGGATCCCTCACATGTTTCTCTCTCTGAGGTTTCTATGTTTCTAAAAACCTCACAGCTGATCTCTGATTGGGCCTTTTTGGTGACCACCTAGTGTCCACTGATTCGTAACCCTTAACCCCCCCCCATCCATTATCTCTATTCATGTTTCTATTCATTTGAGTTAGGTTGTTTACTTCATTACATTCAGCTTCTAGTTCCCAAAACTCTAAGAGAATCTGAACGATTGTTGCTCAGATATAAATAATATTTCTGGAGTGAAAGGTGAATATTATGTTATTATTCTATTGCTCAGTTTGACTTCAGCATGGAGGTGTTTTGTATTCGGGTGAGACGAGCGGATCCTGCACGAGGAGCTTCTGCTCCACTTGAGACGTTCGCTGTGGCGATGGCGTTCAGACGCTGCGGCGTTTCTCCTGAGCCTCAGCTCGGGTTTATCTGTGTGACTGTTTGATTCCGGATGTTCTGACTGCTGAAGCTAATCAAGCTTCTTTTTTAAAACAAAGAATCGTCTCTTTCAGTCTATTTTTAAAATCTGCTTTCGTGAAGTTTCTGTTATTCTGTTTGATCTGATGTCTGACGTTGGCCTTTGTCCCAGTACACAATATAAAATAGAATAAACAACATGTCGGCATTATTGTTTATTCTATTTTTTATTGTGTACCTTGTTATTATCCAGATCTGACGTCTGCCTCCTCTTTTATGTCTCTTGAAGAAGAAGAACATTTTCAGTTGGTGCTGCATGAATATGAATATTAATTAAGAGATAACTGTTGTTTCTGTGACTCGATACCAAAACACCTCTGATTCGTGTTTTACATAAGTTCGCCTCCTCTGCCGCTAGGTTGAAATTCCTCGCCACGGGCTCACAGAAATTCACTTCAAATGCAACTAATGACTTTTTTTTCTCATTCATGCAAAAACATTATGCATTTCCATTTCCTATCTCCACGCTCCTTTAAGCTTTAAAGAGCAAAATCCCTTCAGTCTCACCAGCTCCAAATCTTTCACTTTTACAGCAACGGGCAAATTCCCTCGGACGTGGACTCATCTGCAGTAAATAAATGAATTTTCTCTCTGTTTCATTAACAGGATTTCTTTTTTCATATACTATATATTTCCATTTAAAATTATCTCTCTACTGCTGAACAAGCTTGTAAAGAGTATTTCCGTGCACGTCATCATATTGTCGTGTTTATAACATAATGACCGAGGTGACCGTCTTTGTTTTCAGGAACTTTTATCCGCTCGTGTGTGTTGTGGTTTCTCAGGCTGTTTCCGTTGTGCGTCGCTGTTATGTAAGACGCTAAGACGCCATCGTGCTGAACTAATTGGACCCTGGGTAGAATTCTCTGAAGGCCAAATTGACCTGAATCTCACTTCACAGGCTTACACGAGGTCTGCCGTCAAGGGCGCCACTCAAAACATTTTCAGGAACTGTTTACGTCTTCGCTGAACACGGATACTTAACCCGGATCTCGTGTGTTTTGGATTCCTCCTGTGTCGTTGTCAGTAAACAGACCCAGAGGATGTTTGTGAAAATATTCAATTCATTCCAACCTAAATACAATACAATCCTTTATCTATAAATACACCAGGAGCTATTATTCCATGTGGGAATAGTAATAACAATAAAAGACTTTATTTAAATTGCACCTTTCCGAACACAAGGTGCTAGAAGCTAAAAGCTGACGTGAGTGGATGTGGAGTTTTGGACGAGCTGTAGTTTCTGTCCACTCTGTTGGATCAGGAGTGACATTGCTTGTTAACGTGGAGCCTTGTTTCAGTCTGAGTTGTCCTGTGAAGACACAAATGTCTCACCCATCAACACACTTGGCTCTTTTAGAATTTGCTGTAGGCTCCTCTCCACTCAAGGCCAAAAGATTCTCACTGTGCAGCGGTGCATTGTGGGTGTTCAGCTCCTCCCTGGCTGGTGCATCCTTCTCCCTCTTTCCTCTAAAACTCCTCAGCGAGTCTAGAAACTCTGATTTCAGTGCATAGCTGCAGAACTTTTTCCACAGAGGAGTTATAGCAAGGTCCCCTCTGCCATGAAAGCCGGTTATTCTTCACCTCACACACACTGAGGCGAGCTGTGAGCTACATGTGTAGCAGCAAGAACGTGGGCGTGCAATTATTAATCTGCCATATCTCATTTGAGGCAGGAATGAAAACACTGAGCGATGGAGAGCGAGGCGGCGGCGGCGGCAGTGGCGGCGGGCGGCGGCGGACAGCTCAGATATAACCGGGAGCCATTATGGCAAAGTCAGAATATAAAAGATGGAAATAAACATTCACGCTGCACAGAATTGGCTGTTTTTTGGAACCCGACCTTGGCTTTGATGTTCTATATGAATCAGAAATGAAAGCAAGGACAAAATGAGACACAGTTGAAAAAACGTGTATTTTCTTTGGAGGAGAACTTCCACTTCACTGGTTTTACAAACCCAGTCCACACAGTTACTGTTGGTACAACCTGTTGTTCTGAAGTGGGATCTGACAGAGGATGATTGGTTTCAGTCTCAGTGGAGGGAAAGAATATTAAACAGGAGACAGAACTTTGCAGAATCATGTGAAACTGTGAGAGAAGAGTTCTCGGAGTTCAACAGGAACTTGCTGCAGAACTCGGGGCCAAATCAAACTCCAGCCACACAAACTAAAAGATCTCATAGAAGCTGCAGGTGAAGAGTCTCAGTGACGGGAGAATCTCACGAGCACAGAAAATCCACCGAGTCCCAGAGCGACAAACAGACGATGTTATTTCTTTGATTTGTCTTTCAACAGCTTCGCTCATTGCATTTGAATAGATTACACCCTGAGGACTCATCAGACTGTGACTCGGCTGCAGTGAGAAGCATCGAAACCTTTTTTATATATATATATATATATATATATATATATATGTAACACTGTGCTAATGAGATGTGAGGAGACAGAAAAAGGCCCCAAATTAGTTCTGAATCCTGCAGGAGAGGAGAGAGAAAGGGACACGTTTGGTTTCCCTCCTCCTGAAAAGAGAGGACTCTCTCTCTCTCTCTCTCTCTCTCTCTCTCTCTCTCTCTCTCTCTCTCTCTCTCTCTCTCTCTCTCTCTTCACACTTTGCCCACACACTGATAGTAGTCGAGCCAAATGCTCAGAGTGGGTGTCGAGCAGCAGAGGAAGCTCCAGAGCGACGACAGAGAAAGTGAGGTACAGTATAGACGGGAAAGGGCGCGAGCAGGTTGGAATGGGTGGAGGCTAAACGAGGGAGCGGCTGGAGCTATAATCTGGGCTTTAAGGCTTCCGGTGGTATTAAGGGAGGACACTTATTAGATTGGGGCCCTTTCTCCTCAGAGGCAGAGACTAATTGGATATCACCAAATCAGAGAGCTTGACATCGTCGTGACGCAGGACGGGAGGTGGATGACGCTCGAGTGCGACGGAACCGCTTTAAAGGTGGTTGATGGAGGCTGATGGCGCTGAGGCAGTCGGGAAATCAGTGCGAACTAACAGTCAGAGGCCTCTGTGCTAGTAGCATGATGTCGTGAGTACATGCAGCACAGCGACATGTCGACATCCTGAGGGAGAAACGGGGGGGAACAAGCTCAGGGAAGCATGCGTGTACATGAGAAGAACAAATGCTTTCTCTGTAATTAGATGGCTCCATATCACGCACATCTCGGGGCAGAGGAGCTGCCAATCAGATCCCTGCACCGCTATAAATAACAGAAAGGCAACCGAAAGGGTTATAGAGACGGAGGATGGATATTTTTTTTCAAAACGTCTAAATGTAGGGGAGAGAAAGATGAGAGATTAAAGAAGAGGAAGTTGAGTGGTGGAGGAATAAAGAAGTAGAAGGTTATTCAGCGTAGCAAGTGCTCAGAGGCGTCCCTCAGAGAGCGACGCAGCTCGGTCCCGCTGAGGGGAGACGAGTCTTTTGAGGTGATGGGATGTGATTTTACATTCTGCACTGTCACTCACACAGCTTCCCTGCATCCCTGCTTCATTTCACGCATGTTTCCTGTGTTTTGCTCTCTCCGCCCGCAGACCTGATGAATGCTGCACTCATTTCTGGATTCAAATGAAAAAGGAACGAGACATTAAAAAGAAAAGCTTGTTTATGAGTATTTTCTTTATTTCCAACAGCCGCGTATTCGCTGGATAAAACATAAGCCGGGAAAAACACTGATGAGTGTGTGGGTATCATGGGAAATAAATGCAGGGATGAAATAATTAATTGTTTTACTGCTGCACTCATCAGGAGCAACACACACACACACACACACACACACACACACACACACACACACACACACTGATTAGGTCTGATTGGCCTATTTCTTCCACATCCGATAATGAACATGATTAATCCATTCATTTATGGTTGTGTCTTTGACTGCAGCCCATTAATTCACATTCTGTTCAGCTGTATTATTCAGTCCCGTGTTCGCTCCAGGCCGGTTTCGCCCTCGGCTAACGGAACATCCCATCTCCAGCACACAGTGTGCTCATTAATACTTAACGCACTCTGCAACAATGCCATGTTGTGATCATTAAATCCCAGAATACACGTTATAGATCGTGTATGTTTCGAGCGGCTGTGAAATAATAAAACTGATGACATGCTGAGCACTTTTAAAAACAAACCCTGTGACCCCGAGAACACAACAACTGGATTCTGGTCCCTGAAGTTTTCGCTCCAGCTCCACAGAAACCTGGTTTTCTGGATATGATCGGAGACATTGACCTCGTGGACGGATCAGTGAACAATGGACCAGAGCCTCTGGTCGAAGGGACTGTTTTCACATTTCTTGTTGGAAAGTGACGGAGCTCATTTAAAAGTAATTTTTTAGCTCCTGACCCTCATCAGAGTTTTTTAAGTCCACAGAGAGAATTAAAAGTTCAGCTGCAGATTTCCAATCAACATCAGAGTCTGACAGTTCTGTCGCAAAACAGCGACACAGGGCTACAAAGACACAAAACAAAAACAAAGAGACACAAAACGACTACAAGGAGACACGGAACCACAAAGATACAGAACAACAAAGAGACATAAAACCATGATATACACAAACAAGATGCATAAAAACCATTAAAACACACAAAATAAAATAAGAATGAGAAGCAAAACAAGTGCAGAGATGGAAAACAACTCAAATGTGTAGGAGTTTATTTCATTCATTGACCAAACAAAACAATCACAAGTTCTCGAATCAGGAGCAGAGAGAAGAATTAAGCTTAAACAATCTGCCCCTTTTTCCAAAAGACATTAATTAACAATTGAAATAATTCAATCAAATTTAACAAAGAGACAGAAAATCAATGAAGTGAGACAGAAATACAACACAAGACACAAAAGAGATTCCAGAAGCTACACAACAGAGACAGAGGAGGACGGCAAAGACACAAAACATAAAATAACTACAATCACAAAAAACAACAAAAGAGATGCAAAGCAACTACAAACAAAGACGTGTCTCTGTCGGTGTCTCGCTCATCAGAGACCTCCTGCTGCTGCACCACAATGTGACTCCTCATGAAATAAAAGTCCAAAATAACATCAGTTTCCAGATCAGAGTGTGTCCAGTGTGCAGTGTGTTCATGTGTGTGTCCAACGTGTGTGTCTGTGCAGTGTGTTAAATGTGTCAGACACAGATCCGCTGCAGTTTCTCTAGTTTCGAATGCAACACGCTGAACAGCCTCCTCTTTGCCAAAGGTGGAGGTTTCACTTTGGTCCCTTAACCACACACACACACACACACACACACACACACACACACACACACACACTGCTGCAACTGTGCACACACATCATAGCAAAGGAAGACTGTGTGAGGAAAGTGGTCCCAGGGAGGATGAAGAGAGGGAGGGGATGGGGGTGCGAGAAAGAGGAGGACAGAACCGAGTGAGGAAGAGTTTGCAGAGAAGAAGAGAGGAGACGAGGGAATAGTTCTTTCCACCCCCTCCCGAGTTTTCACTGTCAGGGCTAATATCTCATTAGCAGTGTTTGCTGGCGGCTCTCCTGCAGTCAGGGGGAGGTCAGAAGCTCCAGAGAGACGGACTCACTGAGAGACGCTCGTTCAGCTTAATAACATTAAAGTCCAGAGACGTGGAAAGACTCCGAGGAGCCGTCTCTCCAAAGAGCTTTCATGAGGAGACGCTTTCATGGAGCTAATTGTCAGAGCTTAGTATCAATATATGTATTCAGAGGGGAGGAGGGGATGGAGGAGGAGGAGACAAGAGGAGGAGAGGACAGAGGAGGAGGACAGAGGAAGAAAAGAGAGGAGACAGGAGGATGAGGAGAGGAGAGGACAGAAGAGGGATGGGAGAGGAGAGGAAGAGGAAAAGAGAAGGAGAGGACAGAAGAGGAAAAGAGAGGAGAGGAGACAAGAGGATGAGGAGAGGAGAGGACGGAAGAGGAAGAGGAAGAGGAGGGCAGAGGAGAGAAGAAGAGACGGGAGGAGATTAAAGGGCCATATAGTTGTTTTCATTGTATATATTTAATTCAGTTTATAATCAGTCTGAAAAACAGAAGGAAACAAAAATAGAGTTTGTTGAAGCATCATATTCCACAGTGGGGGTCATCCCTCTTTCACACCAGCAGGGGGCAGGTGAGTGTCACTCAGCAGAGCTCAAACCTTCTTGTTCAGTAGCTGAGGCCCAGAGGAAGAAAGAGGGTTTCACACTGATGTCTTTATATCTATATATACGGTCTCTCTCTATATATATGGTCTCTATATATGTCTCAGCATCACACACACTTGCAAGCGTCAGATAGTAAAGTGTCTGTCTTGTGGGCATTGAACTCAGTGGACGTCAGTCTCCTGCATCATCTGGGCTCTCGATGCTCAGTGTGTTTGTGCTGATAAACATGACATGATGTGAGTAGATGTTTTATTCCACATGTGCAAACCTCTAAGTGACTTGGTTCATGACCTCTTGGGTCAAAAGTCACATCTGGATTCGATCTTTGATTGACTGGCGTCGCTGTCTCACCACCTGACCCATAAGAAACCCTAGTGGTAGAGGAAGTAACTTTATTTTCTTAGGTTAAAGTGTTTCTTGCCACGCTACTACTGCTACCAACAACAATAATAATAATATTAATAATAAACTTTATTTATACTGCACCTTTCATATAAATATTGCAGCTCATAAAATCAAAGACATGAAATCAGATGGATCAATAAGAACAAGTCAGCAATGAAACAAAACTTAGGGTAAAAGCATAAAACTAGTAAAACGTATAAAAATAAGTTTTATATGAAGGCACTGGTGGTTAATTAATTATAAGTAAGATGGAAATAAGTCTTGAGTTGTTTGTTGAAACTCTCAACAGAAGAAGTCTGATATGTGGTGGGAGTTTGTTCCAAAACGTTGGTGCGTAGCAACACAAACTTTGTGTACTTCATTTTTGGGATATTTAACAAGCTGGCAGGAGGAGACCTGAGGTCGGGAACAGACTTCCATCAACAATCAGAAATGTACGAGGGTGCTTCACCATTAAGAGACTTCAAAACCAGTGAAACACGTTTAAAATCCAAACTGGAGAAATGTGATGATACAACCATCCATCGTGTCCACGGTCATCCAGGGATACGGCTCCTCGTCGGGGTTTGGACCTTTTTTCTTTTTCTACCATCCTAAAAATAAAATGACAGCTGAGAGGACGTGAGTCTGAAAGAAGCTGAAGGGGTCGTCGGGTGCAGCCGCTCGTCCCCGTCGCTCCTGCCTTCGTGTCACCAGGCGGTTCCAGGCGCTGGTTCACTGCTCGGCCTGTTGCGTTGGTGGCTGCGTACATGTGATTACTCTGACCGCCGCCGACAACCGCAGAGAGAGAGAGACAGAGGAAAGACAGAGGGATGGAGCGAGAGAGAGGGAGAAAACTGATAAAGAGAAGGAATCAGACACGAGAGGAGATGGAGGTTGTTATAGTAGGGGAGGAGGAGGAAGAGGAACAGGGGAGGTGAGGTGACTAAGGAATGATGAAGGCAAGAGGAGGAGGAGGAACAGGGGAGGTGAGGTAACTAATATGAAGGTAAAGGAGGAAAAGGCCATTAAATGATGGCCCAAATTTGAAGACATTTCCTCGAGGTGTTCCAGAGATGTTGAATTCACAAGTGTTTTAATGTAAAGTCAAACCGAACTAGACCTTTGACCTTTGACCTTTAACCATCAATTCGTTCCTCTTTTTCGCGCTGAGAAGCTATGACAGGTTCGGGGTCACTTTCTGAGTCATTTTTGGTAAAAGTCATGAATTTGAAATTCCAAGTTGAACTCAAATAATTCAGATTCACTGAGCCTGTAAATAAATGAACTACTTGTGTCTTTTTCATTTGAATGAACTGAATCTGCCACAAAATGTTATTGTTTTAACTCTTCTGTGACCAAACCTTTTCTATACCTATATAGATAAGTAAAGTAAATATATACTTATACACACAGTTTATAGATGTAGTAAATATATTCATGTACATACAGTTTACAGCCATGTGTGGATGTTTACATTCTGTATTTACTTGTATGTACCTTGTCTGCTCGTGCAGCGTCAGCTTGAGGTCCAGCTGTAAAGTTTAAGTTTAGAAAAAAAAAGAAAAAAGAAAAGAGCTGATGTGGAATCTGAGGATTTGGATAATTAGCAGGAGTGTGAGGCCAAGAGGAAAATATGCAGAACAACAGAGGAGAGAACTGCACGGCTCAGTTTAACCAAACAAATGGAGGGACGGAGGGACGGAGGGACAGAGGGACGGAGGGACGGAGGGACGGAGGGACGGAGGGATGGGTGATTGATGATAAGAAACGAGGGAAAAGAGGAATGAGGGACTTCATGAGGGGAAAGAGAGAAGGTGCAGATAGTTATGTATAGATGAACAGATTGTGGCAGCGGCAGCGTGTTTGTGGTCGAGCATAAGAAATCGTGTGAGGATGCTGGGGGGGGTGGGGGTGGGGGGGGGCAGCTGTTCCTTTATATTGTTGCACTCGTTGGCCTCTCGTGATCCGTGCCTGCTGTTTGTGTTTTGTGTTTGTGAATGTTAATCTGATGTGTGAGTCAGTGTGTGTGTGAGAGATTCCTGTCAGGGGGGGTGGTGGTGGTGGGGGGGCCGGGGGGGGGGGGCTGGTCACATGCTCTGCAGGTCAGTTTGTTGGAGTTGGCTCCTCAGAGGAGCAGCGAAGCACCAAAGTAAACACAACATGAAACGACAGAGTTGGATGAAGCTCTCGTGAGAAATAGAAGCAGGTTATACTGAGCAGCAACATGCACACACACACACACACACACACACACACACACACACACACACACACACACACACACACACACACACACACACACAGGGAAGTCTCCTCAATTGAACCCGACGATCAACACGCTGAAGACATGCTTAAATCATTTAGACTTTAAATTGAACAGCTCACGTCCCAAAGCCCAGATCCTGCACCGTGAAGGATCAGAACCAAACTCTGAGATTAAACTCAAAACGATGCGAGATTCAACTTGATCGCTCAAATTGAGACAAACGATTTCCTAATTGGGATTATGTGTGTTTATGTGATCCCTGCGTAATAACAGGGTCGGCTGCAGGAGGGAGAGAAGTGAGACTCTGTGGAGCTCAGTCTTCAGGTGTGAAATACAGACGAGGGGCTCATGTTCATGCAGTTCAATCTTTAAGCTTCACTTCACTGGAAGATACGATGTGAAGATCTCTCCAATCTCAACATCGGCCTCTTCTACGTGGATTCTCTTTCATCCGGAGATATTTGTGTTCACTTTGCTTTCTGCGGTTTGGCGTCCATCACGTGTTTGAAACGTCATCAACGTGCCCAAATCGCTCAGAGATTAGCGTTCTCACGTTCAGCCGCTCCGGAGAATGTCAGGAGATTATCCTGAGTTCAGAGCAGGTCTGACAGCAGCTTTAACGTAACGTGAATAAAGCTTTAACACGTTACCTCAGCGGTGGACATGATTTGCGCCTCAGTCCCGTCACGAAGATTCGAGCGATCGGAGTTAAATATTGTACCTTTAACTTCTGAAACAAAATATTTACGTGTCTATGGTTTCTGAAAATTTGAATGAGGGAGAAGTGGATGTTGTTTTGAAGCCTGCTGCACAGAGTTGCTAAAGATGAATAATATTATTTCTGTTTCTTTCCTCCTCATTTATTCAGAAAGTCAATAAACGCCCAAATCCGTTTATTTCACTCAATGGCCCCTGAAATCAGGAGAATCCAGCCTCCTCTAGTTCAATGACAGTGTTTTTCATTTCTGGGGGTGTTGCATGATTAAATCAGAGATTATATCCCCCCCCCCCCCCCCCCCCCCCCCCCCATCCTGGCGCCAGGTCTGGAGTGGAGGCGAGGATGATGAGGGTTTATAAATTCAATGAGTCACTCGTGGTGGAGGATCCACCTGTAAACACTGAGGGAGGATTAACTAATCCAGAACCACTTCATGTAACAGCAGGACTCGTGTTCCTTCAGCGATCGTCACAGCAGAAGTTCGTCTTCGTGGTCATTATCGGTAAAGGTGTCTGATCGGGGGTCGATGCGAGTTCTTCTCCACTTTGTTCTGAACAACCCTCATGAAGCAGAGAATTGTTTTGGTGCAGATTAGATCAGAAAGATATGAGACAGCGAGTTTGAGTGTTTTTCCATTTCAGGGCCGGGAACAGCTGTTTTCAGTGTTTAGGCCAAACTGAGATAAAGGAGTGCTCATACATTACAGAGGGGGGGGGGGGGGGGGGTGTTGTCAGGTAATGTGAATTTAAATTTGTGTTTGGTGTTTTTTTTGGGGAGAAAATATGATACAAGAGGAAACTCCGCCCCTCTCCCCACCTCAGGAATTTCCAAACAGTCCCAGACAACAAGTTTCATATTTATCGTACAGACTCAAACTTCATCATCTAACTAGTGCAAGAAAATGTCTGAAAACTTTTAAACCTGTGCAGCTTCTCCTGAGGCAGAAAGTTGGAGAGAGGTCACTTTGAAACTGAACAGGCTGACTTTTATATTCTCTAACTTTTCCCCCCCCAATCTCTCAAATAACTTCCCCGGTGCGTCAGGTTTCCTGGAAGTGTTATGAATTACTTTTTGTTCTCTGTATTTCTGATCAGTGCAACCAGATATGCGGCGGGCGTGGAGGGCGTGGAGGGCGTGGAGGGCGGCGAGGTGAAGTTCAGCCTGATAAAACAAGCGGTGCGTCTGTGTATCCGAGGGTTTTCTGGTGATCATCGGTAAAAACAAGCCAGGACACAGAAAACTTTTCATTTCAACTGAAAATAAAAATAAAAACATCCACAGATTTGAATCTCAACATCAAGTGCAACAACAACAAAAAGATCTTCAGAACCAACGCGCCAGAACCCTTGAATCTGCACGAGGTCTTCTTGGCGTTCACACGGCAGAATTCACAGCCGCGGGACAACAGGCATCAGAGGCTCGGAGCAGGGTCCTGAGTAATGTCTGTCCTTCATCCAGTCTGGCCGGATCCTCCTCCAGCCCACGGGCCGCCGGAGCCAAGGAATGAGCTTACATGGTCGCACGATGTTTTCACCGGCTCCCTCTGAGTCACTCGCTCCTTAACGGGTCCACTGTTTTCAGATAGGATATTACAGTGACTCACCCGTTTAGAAAATAAACCGGGAAAACAAATCTGACCTCGCCAATTACAGCTGACCTTTGCCTTTTTTGTTGTTGTTGTTGTTGGACTGAGTTTGTCCGCAGAGCCGCAGCGCAGCCTGAGGTACACCTGCTCAGCCACCCGGGGAAACTCAATCCTGCCCAAACTGGTCAGATGTGTGTTTTTGCAGACATTATTTGGACAGTTAACACATTTGTGGTCGAGCCCTCGTTATGAAATCCATGCCCTTTCCTGCAATCGTTTTTACCTGAGCGTGGATTTCTCCCGCCCAGAGCTCTTTCTTTCCTTCCCGTCAGTTGGTGCAATCTTCCACCCGTCTCTTCCTCCTCCGCTCTCTTCATCGCTGCTATCACCAAATCAAGCCAGATGCTTCCCGCAGGCCACGACCATGACCCATCCTGTTTCTCATTTATCACTCATCTGCCACACGGTTATGAAACAAACGTCTCTGCGGTGCAGTCGTAACATTTGGGACGTTAACTGCATGAGAAGCAGTGAGAATAAGAACGAGAGGTGCAGCCGGAATACGACTTTACAGACGAGCAGGGATTAAAAACATTATGCATTTGACTATAGTTTTCCATTCAATCACCGTCTCCACCTCCTCTCATCCACCGTCTGCGTCTAAGTTTAGGTACAAATGCTTAAATGACGCTGTCCACTCGTAAATCAAATCTGGAGGAAGCCGACCCCTCTCTTACATCTTCGCTTTCCTCCTTTGTGTTGGTGCACGTCTGTGGATATGTGCAAACAGCCTAATATAACCACATCACTGAGAATGTCTGCAGCCCCGTGTGCCAAAAACATCCACGGCTGCAACAACATGTGCTTTCTTCTCAGTCTCGTCTCCGTCAGACTCCATCTCTCTCTCCCTCTGGATCCTGAGCTCACCCCCCCGGCCTCCCTCCTATCTGTCCACGGGGTTTATCTCCATCTCTATGTCTGTCTTAATGTTTATCTTTCTGTCTGAGTCCCGCCGGCTGCTGCCATACACCGTGCTGCTATTCAGGTTTTGTTTACTGTTGGTGAAAGTCTGCCCTCGCGCACAGCCATTCGCGGAGCGTTCGGCTGAGCCAGACGTGATGTGGCGTTATGTAACGCTCAGATATACGACACCAGATGGTTGTTGCTCCGTCTCACGGCTGCATGTTCTTTAATGTGTCTGCTGAAGTGAAGCACGTGTACGAGTGAATGATTAACCTCAGTCCTGCTCACGTTTACAGATTCAAGTTGGTGCAGCTCAATAATGAAAGTTCCCCTGATGCATCAAAACTGTGAGTTAACACAACTTTGTTTTTCACTGGTCGTCTTTTAACATCTGCTTTAAGGACGTATGAAAAAGGAAAAACACTCCGCTGGCCAGTTGGCGAGTTTTTATTGTAACGCATAACGTCAGTAAGCGTGACTAAACGTACAGTAGGTAAAACTTGAATACGTTACCTCATCGGTGATCATGTTTTGCGTCTGAGTCTGAGTCTGCAACGGTGGTGAAGACGCAACAACTCCCATGATCCCACGCTGCTTCACGATGTCTTCGAACCAGATCTTATCTTGTCTTCTTCCACAAACAATGCATGCTGGGAAATCGGTTAACACGCTGATCATATTTCTTTTCAGGAACGTAAGGAGTGAACTCCCCGCAGGACTTTCAATCAGCTGAGATAACAAAGTCAGAACCACTCATCTTTGTTTGTGTTTCCGAAAAAGACATTTTAAAATAACTTCAGACCATAAATATGTTTTTAAAAATTCCGCCATTATTCTCATACAGTGCAGAGAATAATGTGAATAAAGATGGACGACATGTTTCCACTTACGGATACGAACGCTGCCATCGTGCACGTATCGAGTCAGAGTCTGCACAGCTGGGATCAGGAGATGAAGAACTACCTACAATTGACTTTCTAGTTTGGTCCATGTCCCAACCATTAACATGGCAGGGTGTATGACCTATACTGCAGCCAGCCACCAGGTGGTGATGGAGACACTACATCTTTATATACAGTCTATGATGTTCACCCTGAAAGACGCAGGTCAGGGCCTGAAAGACCTTTTTATACATCAGAACCCTGAGTTTCACTTTCTTGTCAGATTCATTATCTGTTGAATCAGCCTCCTCCACAATCATCTATCAAATGTTTACAAGCTGCTTATAAACAGTTTGAGTGTTTCATGTTTCTCAGACGTTCAGGGCTGAAGACGCTCCGTCCCAGTTGTGTCTGCGTGCTGGATGTTTTTCTCATGTATTTGCTGCCATGCTGGCAAACAGCAGCAAATATTCTCGTGTACCTGCGATGAGGTGAGTCTTCCCTGTGCCAGGCCTCCGTCACCTTCCCCTCCGCTCAGCCCCTGCTTGTTTTTCTCCCCCCCAACCCATCACCTATGCTTCTTCGGCGAAGGCGTGGGAGTCACACATAGAGAGAGAGAGAGAGAGAGAGAGAGAGAGAGAGAGAGGGAGCTAATGTCCACGGTTACGATTAAGTGTTGGAGAAGAGAGGGCTGATAGAAGGAGAGGGGAGGAGAGAGGGCGAGGGCTAAAGGGGGGGTGGGGGGAGGGAGTCGGTGGGTTAGAAAATGAAGGGGTGGGGGGAGATGAGGTGAGTATAAAAGCCCTGCTCCCAGGAATTAGAAAATATTCCCCGGGAGAGATATTTTCCAAGACTTTCATAATTATCTTTTCACGGTAAGTGCATGAAAGCAAATGGAGTCTTTACAGTCAGCGGCAGGTGAGAGGCAGAAGAAGAAGAAGAAGTTTACAGCCACTGAACAAGTTTCTGCTGTCGCTGCTCATTTTCTTTACGAGGTTTCTCAGATGCATGTTGAAAATGTTTTTTAGTGGAATGCTTCATCCAGTAGTGTGGGCCTGTTAGTGTTCTGTGAAGCCTCGGCTTGGCTCCGTGCACCAGCATCATTCCAGTGACTTTTTTCCAGTGAGGTCGGCACATTCTGTCTGGAGGGAGGAACGCTGCGAACCCACCAGGACCCCAAAGACTCTGATGGTGTAAAACTCTGGAGACGCTGTTGTCAGCACCTCTCACAGACACACACACACACAGACACACACACACTTATACAGCTGTGTCAGTCTTTGGCCGTTTCTCTCTGAACCTCGGGCCCCAGACTTTGCTGTGTCTGTGCCCACTGGTTCCACTTGATACGCCCGAGGGCCCTGATGTAGATGTTGTGAGTGTGTGTGTGTGAGTGTGTGTGTGAGCATGTGTCACGGATTTGTGTGCGTGTGCTTATATGTGTCATGAATGCAGCTATTGATGGTGAGAAAAAAAGGAGGTGCGCTGAAACGGAGTCTCGTCCAAATCCCACAAACAGAAGATGGGGATGAAAGCTTTCATGCACTGCAGGCATGTGAATACTGTGTGTGTGTGTGTGTGTGTGTGTGTGTGTGTGTGTGTGTGTGTGTGTGAAACATCTGGCGTTGGCTGTTTGTACAGGTGTCACACACCTTACCCAAAGTCATACATGTGCACTGCGAGGGCGTATGTGTAGATCAGACCTGCTTCTTCGTAATTACACTCAATCTCCCTGCATTAGACATAAGTGCATTTGGATTAGTTGGCAGCGACACGATGATTCTCAGCCACAACTTCTTCTTCTTTCCTACGAACTGAGGTTCCAGCTGCTGAGTGTGTGTGTGTGTGTGTGTGAAGGAAACACACAAACCACTCATCTCTCATGATCTTAATCTTTGGTTTGTCACACAGATGAATTCTGCAGCCACGTGTACATGTATATACACATACATACAGGAGAGTGTGTCTCCGGCTGCATGCACAGAACCACAAGCACAGACATAGAGACTTTCAGCCGACATCTATCTCTGCTTGTGGTTGTTTGCCCAAAGGTTCTGAGGCATCTGAGCCAATTTCTCTCCCCCTCTCTCCCCCTCTAGTTCCTTTTAACTCGTATTTCTCCCTCTTTGCCCAAATCTGACGCTTGTTTTTGGTGCTGACAGGTCTCACTGAAACACCTCCTCTCTCCTCTCTCCTCTCTCCTCCAGCAGACAGGCGGACAAACAAGCCCCAGGATGAGGAGCCTCCTTCAGTTTCTGGCGCTCTGTGCAGTGGCGTCTGTGTGCCTCTGCTACGGTACAGATCTGGCCCCTGACATCCTCACTCGGCTCTCGCTCATTTATAACCTCTAATACGTCCGAGTTGGACAGTGATTCATCATTTTATGCTTAACCCGATTCCATGTTTTTCCCATAGAGTCTCATGAAAGCACAGAATCCATTGAAGGTGATTAAATGTTGTCTCTCGTTCACGGAAAAACATGCATGCACTTCTAACACACCTGACTCAGCCTGCTCCACAGTTTGATGTGTTTAATCCTCATCTCACCCTTCACTAACACACACCCTCATCCTCCACTCCACGCCGGACACAGATCAGTTGCATGAGGGGCACGACTGACACAATTCACCGAGGGATGTCTGTCTAGTAAAGTTTTTTTGCGGTTCCAGATATGTTTGTGCCTCCGAGCCGAGCCAACTCCTTCATCTCACCGCAGGGGGGCAACGTGTACAACCAGCCCAGAGGGAACGGCCTCAACAATTACAACCTCATGAGGTAAAACACACGACCACAGACATGCACACGGAGCGCAAATCACTTCCTGTATCTAATGCCGATGGAAAACCACACTGCAGCAGGCGAGAGAAGCCACAGGATTGAACCATAGACACAAAGCCTAATTAGAGCATTAAACATTCCCTCATGCTTGAAAACAAACACAGGGAGCCTGAAGCTGGAGATCAGTGCTTGACTGAATTAAGTTTGTGATATTAAACAAAACACAAGCCACTGTCTGTTTCATTGGTGACATTTGACACCTCCACCCTGTCCAGGAAGTACAAGTCTCCGTTGGAGCGGCAAGCAGAGACGTGCGAGGACTACTCTCCCTGCCGCTACTACGCCTATCGCCACGGCTCCCAGCAGGCCTACCAGAGGTTCTTCGCCTCCAAGACTCAGCCCCAGAGACCGGCTGCCGCCCGTCGATACTAAACTCCGAGTAGCGGTCTGACGAATGCAGCATCGTCAACATCACCATCCAGAAATCAATGTATCACTTCTTTTATATACTGTGTGTGTAGTGTGTGTGTGCGGCCTCGTCTGGATGTGCAGTAAAAAACACATTTTCTAAACACTGAGGTATCCGTCTCATGACAACCCGTCATTATACCCGTGTAGAAATTCATGGCCCATCTCTCGTGTAATCTCAGGATAACTTTAATCCCTTATTATCACACCTTCCCAGCATTTATGTGCTTTACGTGATGTATGCTCGAAGTGTTTTGCTCACTTTCCACTAACCTTTTCTTACGTTATCTGCCTACTTATCCAGGCCGGCACTGCTGTCAGTGATTATTCCCACTGCTTTGGAAATAAATACATGAAATAAAATCCCCTTCACTGAGTTTTGTCTAAATCCGGTTTGTGCAATTTCTTCGCCACAAAGTTGTGTGAGAACATTTGGGTTTTGGTGCCAGTGTTTGAAATGAGTGGCAGATGTTGACAATGATAGTGTCAGTCCGTCGTCTGTGGCTCCTCAGATGAGATGGATAGTCTCAGTAAGAGACGACCGGGGGGGGGGGGGGGGGGGGGGGGGAGGTTGGAGGTGTAGATATTACACAAAGGTATTTTTCCTACTCGTTTTCCAAATTAACAGAATGGAATGCGAGAGCGGCCTGGAAATTACTGAAGATTGGACTTTACAGAAAATTAAGATTTGTAGTAAATTGGTTTAGCAACACTTTCATGTTTTCAGCAAGTTGTACTGGAAATATCCAACAGTTAAGTTCTTGTTTTTTAGGAAAAACACTGATGCATCAATGCACAAGCAGCGTTTTGTTGTTGTATCTGGTGGAAAGTTGAGGCGATGGTGGAAGAAAGAGTTCAAGGTCCTACGTTTAGGTGCTTGCTGTGCAGTAAAATGTCACCTGAGTGATATATCAAATATGATTTTTATTAGATCGTTAATTCTGATGTAAATGTAAATGAAAGCTTTGCCGCTGAAGCTAATTTTAACTCTTATTTACAGTTAGGTAGCCGATTCAGTCCAGTGGTTCACAGCTTAAGGGACGAAGCCCTCAGAGGGTTTCAAGATGAATCTGAGGAGCAGGAGATGATTCGTGTGAGAAGAATGAAAATAAACAAAGTTCTGCTGCATAGATTTGAGGAATAATAATTTTTCAGTTGTTTAAATGAAACCACATGAGAAGTTTAGAGGAGAACAAAGGTCAAATATTATGCTCTTAAATGTAGTGGGGTGTGTATTAGGGAGCATAATGTAGAAAGTTTAATTTAAAGTATAAAACTACGTGTATTCAGTTACTTGCAGCCTCTCGCCTGTTGTGGGGTTGAACAAGGACACAAACTACTGGAAGCACATCAGCTGCATGTCTGCAGTCACAGAAACAAAGACAGGTCGCTGCAGATGTCAGCAAGGCTCAGACCTAAAAAGTCATATCACATGTTGGTTCTTTTGGCCACAGATGTGTGTAATTAAAGTCGTCCCGAGGTCGAATCCTTGAAGTTTCTCGCTGGGACGAGACAAAGCACCGAGATCGACCCAGACAGTGAAATTACAGCTCATGTAAAAGTCTAAATGGGACGAGCAGGAAAGAGGCAAAATCAACAGAAGACATATTCATCATAAATAATGTGACTTCAAAGAAACTGGTAGCTGCAGAAATGTGTTGAATATGGCGACGACGCGTCTCTAACTCATTATAGCACAAACATTAACGATGATTGTGTCAATAAAATACTGAATAATTACATGTTTTAAAAAACGCTCGGACACTTTTCATGTGGAACATTGTGTCTTAATCCAAATTGAACGTTTCACTCACTGTTTGAGGCTTCATTGGCAAACCAGCCACTGGTTATGGTAAAAATATCTCTCCACATTTCCAATTACCCTCCTGCAAATCTTCAAACACCCTGGGTCTGTTCCTAAATGTGCCTCCTTTACGCAGGAAATCTCTGCGGCTCGTAATAAAAGAGAAAACCCTCGGATTGAGATCATGTCACATAATGTGGAGCGGTGGTTTCTCCGCCTCGTCGACTTGGGGATGCAGATGTGAGAGTGTGTGGTTCGCTCAGGAAAACAGAGACCTCTCCAGGCTGCCAGCTGGAGGTGCATTCACGAAACCCTTTATTATTATTGTCATTGAGCAGGTTTGTGTGTGTGTGTGTGTGTGTGTGTGTGTGTGTGTGTGTGTGTGTGTGTGTGTGTGTGTGTGTGTGTGTGTGTGTGTGTGTGTGTGTGTGTGTGTGTGTGTGTGTGTGTGTGTGTGTGTGTGTCCAGGTATTACTCATGTTGTCAGGACCTAAATCTGTCCCCATAACTTAAATAATACAATTTTAAGGTATAGACATGTTTTAAGGTTACATTAAGGTTAGTTAAAGATTTGGTTAAAGTCAGGTTAAGATTAGGGTAAGGGTTAGGATCAGACAAGTAGTTAGTGTAGTGTAGGTGTGTGTGTGTGTGTGTGTGTGTGTGTGTGTGTGTGTGTGTGTGTGTTTGTGTGTGTTCGTTAACTTTTGTGAAACATATATATATATATAAAAAAATGATGTTTTTGTGGAGGTGTGTATTTCTGCGTCTGTGTGGGTGTGTGACACATGATTCCCTGACCAATCACGTGTCCATGTCACCGTGAGGGATCTATAAACCCAGAGTGAATCTATGTATATATGTGTCCGAAGAAGAAAGAGAGAGGAAGAAGTTCTCTGGTCTTAGTTTACTGCTTGATTCAGTGAAGAAGAGGAGGTGAAAGATGAAGACTCTGCTCGTCCTGGTTCTCTGCTCCCTGGCTGCCGTCTGTCTGGCCACAGGTAAGAGCTGCACACAGCACAGAGTCACATGTTCTTTAAAAAACACTAAAGAAACATTAGATTATTTCAACTTTAAAGGTTTAAAAATCTGATTGACTTCACTAATGTGAGCTGCGGTGACAGGAAACCTTTAAAGAAGTGACACGGTTCACTTTCTCATAATTAAATCAACAGTCATTTTGAATATTCATGTTTTAAACAGAAGCGGCACAGCCTGTTGGTGACCACCCTGCTCAGGACGGTAAGATCCCAGTTCAACCATTTTCTATATTTAATCTAATTTATGAAATCATTTCTTGTGTAAGACAGAATCATCACTGCTTTTCTGTGGTGGTGTCTTCTTCTTATTTGTATCCTGAAAGCACTTTGTAGACACGGTTTTTAAAGTTACAACACAAATGAAGTTTTTAAGGCTTTAAATTCCACAGTTAACCTGGAAAACATTTTCATAACTTTTCAGTTGCTACTTAAATCAAATGTTAAAGAAACCTTGATAGTTTGTTTGTTTGATATTTTGTTTAATACAACTTTTAAATTAGTTTTTTAAAATTTGTTAAATAGCGAGCGTCATTCATCTTATGGACTCCACAGAACTGTTCTTGATTTCTGCTGAGTTGGTATCTTCCAGATGAACAGACACACACTGATGGAGTGATCCCTCTGTGTTGGTATTCTTCTTTCTTTCTCTCTCTCTTTCTTTCTTCCTTGTTCTTGTGCTCCTGCCTGATGTGCAGGCTTGTTTGTGGAGAAGGAGCAGGCGTCCTCAGTGGTGAGGCAGAAGAGAGCTGCAGGAGAGTTGACACTCACCCAGCTGGAGAGGTAATAGACTCTGAGTCTAACACAACATGTTGTTTTTAATCTAACTCGTCACGTCCTAATCGATTTTCTCTCCTCGCAGCCTGAAAGAAGTGTGCGAGGCCAACCTGGCTTGTGAGGACATGATGGACATCAGTGGAATCATCGCCGCCTACACCGCCTACTACGGACCAATCCCCTATTAGAACCATCCGAACCATCGCTCATCACTACCGTCCCTTCTTCACTTTGCATTCTCACCTCGGAGCTTAACTTTGTATTTGCAGTTTAAACAAGTGAATTTGAAGTATCACAAATTTAAAAGATGGAGTTCAGACTGTGGAGCAGTGTGATGTAATTGAATAAAGATAAATAAAAGCTGTGTGAGATCTTTCATTAGACACAAACCTGAGATACTGGATGAGTGACCTGGACATTTATTAGCAGCCACCACTAGATGTCCCTGTTGAACATGAACATGTCACAGCAAAGAAGTTAAAATGCAGATTTGAGGTTTGTCTCCTGAGAATCACCCTTAAACATTTTCACTTGCATCTTCAATATGAAACTTAATTTTCACATTTCTCTGACCTGCAAACAACAAATCAAACCTTTTGCTGTTGAAATGGACAAATATATTCAGATGATCTAACAAGCATATGAATCATAATCTAAACAACACATACATATAACAAAAAACAAACATACCTACAAACTAGAAATATATAGATCTTCTCCATACACATATACAGTATATGCAGATATTTAATTATTTCATGTATCTGGACAATGATCTGTACTGTTAATGTAACACAAGGGTCCTGGGGGACTTCATACACTTCCTGTCATGAAACATCCAAAAACATAAAATCTCAGTCAGATGTGGGTTTGACGTTTGTGTCGGTTACAAAAGTTTGAGAGCCACTGACAAACTTTTCCATTTGGTGCCACAGCAAAGTTACGTGTAATCACTCTGAAGGTTTTTCACGATGAGCAAACTTTGTCAGGTTGAACTCAGCACGCGAGGGAAAGCACCTGGAGTCTGTGAACAGGCTTTGAGGAAAGTCATGGAAAGTCGCCCTCTCTCCACGGTGCAGCCCCGACAGACACATCTGCAGAGCATACGTTTGTTTTGTTGCAGCGGAACGTGGCTCTGTGCCATCGTGGTGTTGTTTTCATGAAGATCTGAAGCATCTGGTCCGACAAGTCTCCAACTCTGTCACACATCTCTCTGTCCATTATTACAGTTTCTATAATGTTCATAGTAGTATTTCATTTGTATATAAGCACCTGATTCTGCTTTCATTACAATGAGCCCTTTATGATGCACCCCTGTGCCAGGTGAGCCAGTGGGCACAAGGCTTGGGCCCTCTGCAGTGGCCGCAGGTTCGATTCCAACCCGACCCTTTGCTGCATGTCTTCCTCCAAAGGTGCTAAAGGTGGCTTTAACAACCTTATTCACCATTTACCACATAGGCCACTGAAGGTTCATGTCCAGATTACCCTGCATATCAGTATTATTAATCTTCATTCGTTCATTGTCTCACTGAACGTTTTGTCCCTGAGGTTCAATGAGACTGGTTAAAAATACCTTGTTAGGAAAGTCCAGAGTTCTCTCTGTAAATTTTATTTCCTCATCAGAAAGAAAGGAACAGACCAAGCCCTCTTTTTTCCTGTAAAGCCAATGTTTACCAGGAAGTGTGTGTGATTAAATGAAAGGGAGTTTGTTCCTGTTCATGTATTAGTGTCATTAATTATCTTGATTTATTGATGAACAGGTTTTTGTCTTTCGTGTCGACTGTGGACTGAGCTAATGATTCACATTTAAACATCTCCTCCTGTGTCGGCATCACTCCTTCTGTTTTGTGTTGAGTTAGAAGACACGTTTTTACATTATTATATCATTTTCATGCTTATATCAACTGCAAATATCAAATTTTTCACAATTGCTCAGATGCAAACTTTTGTGTTAAATTTTCGTTAAATTTCCAAAGGTGTATTTTATATAATTTTACATTTTTTATTTCATATTGAACATGCCATGCAATGATAAAAACATTTCATCATCATCATATACATGTAACAAGTAATAATCATCCATCAAATAAACTGATTGGAATCAAAATTACACAATAATTTAAGCATAAAATTAAATAAACTGTAAATACAGATTTGCAGATAAAGTTCTTCAAATCTGTAAATCTGTTCAGTTGTGTTCTATCCCTGCTGTTGTGTTGTTTTGTATTTACAGACTGTTTCCTTCTACATATGCAAATAAAGATCAAAATTAAGTTGCCACCCCGGGACTTCTCTTTTATTTCTGGTTTGACATGTTTGTCTTTAACCTCGAACCTCGGAATTTCCCGTTGCGTCACCAGCAACATGGTTGTATAAATCCCCCCCCCTGCTGCTCTGTGCACGTTATTCATTCCAACACAATGGACAAGGTAACATTCATGAAGGAGAACCGTGAGCGTATCCAAGCCGTGGAGAGTTCGTTTGGTCCGTCGGGGAAGCCCCTGTACAAACTGGATCGGGTTCTGGTGGGAGAGGGCCACCTGATGAAGCAGGGCCAACGGAGGACTGAGATGAAGGCCTTCTTTCTCTTCAATGACATCCTGGCGTACGGCAGCATGATCCTGAACGGCCGCTGGCACAAAAAACTGAAGATCATCCCCCTAGGTGAGTTTAAGAAATGAGTGCATTCATAATGTGATTCTTAATGATGGGGCACACGTGCATCAAGAGGCTGCAGCAGTCTTGATGCGGTTATGTTCTATCGGTGCAGACTCAAGGGTTCGGGGTTGCCACAGTACACAAATCCCTTTTTGCATTGTTATCAATATGCTGTCTTCATTGTGATTTCAGAGGACCTCCAGCTAGAGGACATGGAGGACAGTGTGCGTCTGACGAACCAATGGTTGATCCGTACACCATCCAAGTCCTTTTTTTTGTCGGCCAGTTCATACGAGGAGAAGCGGGCCTGGATCGACCACATTGAAGAGTGCCGTGCCAAAATGCTGCAGGGCGGCAGCTGCCAGCCTGGCTCCACCTTCGCTGTCTCTTGGATCCCGGACAAGGCCGCCTACAAATGCATGCGCTGCTTCACCAAATTCACTCCAACGAACCGTCGACACCACTGCAGACAATGTGGCTTCGTGGTCTGCAACTCGTGCTCCAGTACGCGGGCGGTGATTGGCCACATCCACCCCAAGAAGAAGTTGAGGGTCTGCAGGCTTTGCCACAAGAGGAACACAGAAGAAGAGACATCCCGTGTGAGTGGGGACAGCCCAGGAAAGAGCAGCTCAGAGGAGGACATTGTGGCATCATCCAGTGGTGAGGAGGACGAATATGAGGTGATGCCCAGCAGCTGGCTCAACTCCCACATGGGCATGTGGGAAGAGAGCGCCCCCTACACGACCCACACAGCACTGCTGCTCCCCCCAAGCTACACATGATCACACCCAGACTGCTGCAGCATCACTGAGCATCACATTCGACTGTGACTTGATTCATAACAACGAGTTTTGAATGGACTATGGGCTTGTTTAATACAAACACATGAAATCCTTGTACAGTACATCCCTCCAGATCAAAAAAATAAAGTGTCTCCTCTTAAACACAGACAACTGGTTTGCATTACTCTGACATAAAGCTACTGCAGGTTCTTTTTTGCATGGTTTAAGTAAAGTGACTTGTGCACGTACAACAAACATGCATTGATCTGTGATACCGATTCTTCGCCTGTTTGGTTGTGAGGTGGAGAGCGGTGGTGGGGGACAGGAAATAGAGGTTTTATCTTGAAAAATATTCTCTCTCTCTCTCTCTATCATTATATAAGTCAATGCAACTGATCGAGGTCTTTCCTCAAAGTGTGCCTTTGTAAAAGACAAGAAAATACAAGCAATGAAAAGACAACCTGCTGCCACCGCTTCTGTTTTTGACTCTTTGCACAGAGCTGAGGGGAAAAGTTCTCACGAGCAAACTCTCTCAGACTTGTGGCTTAACTGGTTTCATGAGCAAATGATAATAACTGAATCAATGTCAGATCCATTTCAATCGTGGGTGAGGCACTAAACAGTCGGAGTAATTGTTGTACAATTTACCGTATACAGAGTCCTACCTGTTTGATTTCTGGTTGTGAGGAACAAGGAAATGTTCGCTATTTTCTTTCAAAAAGACTTTTAACTGCAGTCCACTGTCTCCAAAAGAGTAAAAGCTTCTTTCAGACCTTCCCTTTCTGCTGCTTCTCATCATTTATTAAAGCACACCAAATATAAAAACAGAAACTTTGAGTCATAGCTCATCTTGTATTATTTAATTAATTTCAAGCAGTTTCTTTTTTTTAAATCTCATTTAGACTTAGTCTATAAAATCCACACTGGGCTATGTTCAAGGCAAATGAGGTTTTTAGACATGAAACCACAGAGACAACTTCACATTGTGAAAACTCACACAAAATTAAAGTTGACTATAAAAATGGCGACATCTGTTGATCAAAACCTGAAGTTGCACATAATATTATGCAGGAGGATTTAATGAAGGACACAATGAGCCCGAATAAACGTAAAGTCAGTGTTGTTTTGTACGATAGAAATAATACACAGAATATATAATGAATATTAATACTTTTTACTCTGGATCTCTTAAACTTGCTGTGTCAGTTGTGTTTGTATCCCCCTCGTCACACTGCCACTGACACCACAACAGACAACCTGAAGTCCTCACACAAATAACAGTGCAACACACTATTATATCTCACGTTGTAAACCTTCCTGAACACCTTCATCTTGACTTCTGGCAGCCCTCATCCTCTCTTCTTACCTGTATGCCTCCTGTCTGACTGATGCACAGTGGCTGTAGTTACTCACTGTGGCCACCAGAGGCGCACTTTACAGCCTCATTTCTTTTAAACTTTTTTAAATAAAATAAATAACTTGTGGATACATATGAAATCAACACACACCCAAAACACCAGTGACTGTTTGTAATTGTAAAACTCAAAAAGATGATTTTGTTTTGATGACGCTGATGCCGTCACTTCCGCTGTGGCTCGCGGCAGTAAACATGGCGATCGGCTAGCGGAGCCTCTGTGATCATTCAGTCCTGAAAGCTTTGGTTTTCTCTCCCCGGGCTCAAACAACCACCTCCATTCTACCCTCGCTCCTCGGGGGGTGTTGTGCGGGGCCGCGGGCTCTTCTGGGTTTTCTGTGAATAAAAGGTAAAGTCACGTTTGGCCCTCTGTGCGGCTGTGGATGCTAACGCGGGCCTAGCTACAAGTGCATGCTAGCGCTGCCCCCGTGCTAACGCACTGCACGAGCCGCTCGTCTACCTCCTCCCTGGCGTTTGAACGTGTGTTAGTCACTTTCACGAGCTAATCCAACTGTCACTGGTGTTTGATTGACAACTTTATGTTAGCCAGTTAGCCGGGGGTGGCTAGCCGTGACACTGCAGAGTTGTGCAGGAGCCTTAATTAGGCTAAATTAGTTTTGTACATACCAGGATCGACCCTGCAAGCATAAAGCAGTAATATTATGATTATAATATATAATAATATTAAGAGTTAATTAAATGTGCTCTGGAACAAACAGGACTTCCTCGGCTGTCACACTATCTGCCCTTGTGCCTTTTAATTGTTTGTGAAATGCAGATATGAAGTTAAACATGTGCTTGAACTGTTCTGTGGATTTTTTTCATATTCTGCAGGGTGAAGGAGAAGCACCGGGAAAATGGGGCGACGTTCAACCTCCTCCACCAAGAGTGGGAAGTTCATGAATCCCACCGACCAGGCCAGTAAGTACTGACCACAACCTAGAGCTGGTTCTGCTGGACAACGCATGAAGAACTTGGATCTGCACCACATTGCACAAACTCATAAATATCAGACCCACAAACATGCCAGATTGTTTTTCATTAAGAACCATGGATTGATGAATCAAGAAATATGTAAAAGGCGAATGGAACAAAACTCTAGGATCTGCCCCCTGGTCTGAATCCACACTTGAATCGATTTTTACTTTAGTTTTGGCGTAATCCTGCTAACTGGACACGACACAGACGAAAACATGTTCCTCCTTTGGGAAGGTGGTAATAATTACTGTTCATCTATTGTTGTAAGACGTCAGAACATTAACTATTGTGCACTTGTCCTCTGCCTCCCTCGCAGGAAAGGAGGCCAGGAAACGGGAGTTGAAAAAGGTACAAACATACTATTCTCCTTCAATGTAATTTTCATAACTAAAACAGTCACGTTACTGTGTTGTTAACTTGCTGCTTTATTTCTTATTGCTCCTGTTAGAACAAGAAGCAGAGAATGATGGTGAGAGCTGCGGTGCTGAAGATGAAGGACCCCAGACAGATCATCAAGGATATGGAGAAGCTGGATGAGATGGGTGAGAGGGCAGAATCAGTATGTTGCTGATCTCCTGGCAATTGTGCAGAGGAAAAACGTTTTTTGAATATGTATAAGTATAAGTAAATGTGTATAAATACAAGTTGTGGTAATTGCATTTTTATTTTAAAAAGAATTGACGGGTAACTTGCAGTAATATCTGACACATAATAAAGATTTGCTGTAACACCTTCAACAGAATTCAACCCGGTTCAGCAGCCGCTGCTCAATGAGAAGGTGTTGAGGGACAAGAGGAAGAAGCTCCGTGAGACGTTCGAACGCATCGTCCGTCTGTACGACAGAGAGAATCCCGAAACCTACGATGAGCTGCGCAAACTGGAGTTGGACTATGAGACCAAACGTGGGCAGCTGGCTCTCTACTTTGATTCAGTCAAGGTTTGTTTGTGGGGAATTATTTGGATCTGTTTTCAGTGACTGTGCCTGTCAGGGATTTGTATTGATTAATGTCGACATGTGAGAGGATGTAATTAGCCCACTTCCATAATAGCTGGTTGGGCTAAGATATAAAAACCTGAAGCCCCATACAGCGTGTGTCCAACCAAGTATATTGAGTTTTACAACATTGTAGAACCTTTACACTGCTTTGGTTTTGTGCCGACTTTATTTTCTAACCTGTGTGTATCATCTGTTTTTCAGAACGCAGAGTCAGTGGAGGTCGACAGTATCCCTCTACCAGATATGCCTCATGCCCCCTCCAATATCCACATCCAGGACATCCCACTACCAGGGGCTCAGCCTCCTTCCATACTGAAGAAGGGATCCACTTTTGGGTAGGCCATGGGCTGTCTATGTAAACGCTTTCTACAGGTCAACAGCTGTGTATTCACTGGGCCACTGAGGTAATTCTTCCCCTGCATCTCTCAGTAAAGGTCCTCTCTCGTCATCGACGGGACCCGTGCCGGCAACAGTGCCTGGTGTCCCACGTTTACCACCAGGAAAGAAGCCCCCTGGCCCCCCACCTGGGCCTCCACCTCCGCAGGTCCTGGCACTGTATGGCATCCCATCTCGACGACCGTTTGGCACAGATACAGGTAACACACGAACTGCAAATAACAATAATGATAAGAAATTACTGCTCATATTTCTGCACATTGCTCTTGACTAATTTTTGCTCCCCCCCCCCCCCCACAAACAGAACCTTCCATTCCTGGTTTAGAAAAGGAGCTGATGGACTTGGGAAGAGATCGGGATAGTGGCAGTGACAGCGACAGAGATCGGGAGGATGGGGACGATGACGACAGTGACTCTGAAGAGGACAGTGAAGACGAGAGAATTGAAGCCGGTGATGGGGACCAGAGGATGAGTGTGGACAGGCAGGATGATGAGAGAGAGAGGGACGAGGATCGAGACAGAAATGAAAGGCATCCCAGTGAGTGTCTCAGAGGTTCTGCTGCATATGTTTGGAAGTTGTCAACTTGAAACTGTGCCTTTTTATTTTGTGCTGGTGGTTTCTCTTCCTCACTTTGTTGGTACAATTCCTGACCTGCTTTCATATCCTGAAATGTTACACTGATTAGAATTTACCTTCTTAAACTAATATGTTCTTCTATGTCCAAATGCTTTAGGTCGCAGTGTACGTTTCGCAGAAATGCCCCCACAGTTGGCCGGTGACGGAAAGAAGAAGAAAAAGCGTCTGGTGAAGAAGACCAAAGCCATCACCCCTCTGCAGGCCATGATGTTAAGGATGGCAGGTATAGTAGTTTAAATGATGACACTTCTGGGTACTTACTAAGATAATAAATCTGCTTTCTATTTCTGATAATGTGGTGCGGTGTTATTTCTATTTCTTCAGGTCAGTCAGTACCTGAAGATGAGGAAGAAGAGGAGGTAGAGGAGGAATACACAGACGAATCAGACAGCTCAGACATTGAGGACAGGGGACCGCCAGGGGACAACCAGTCCCACCTCATGGCCAATCAGCGTATGCCCCCTCCGGCTGGGCCAGTGGGACAGCAAGGGCCCCCACACTTGCAAGGTCCACCAATGACTGGGCCGCCACCACTGGGTCCCCCACCAGCTCCTCCGATGAGGCCTCCTGGTCCACCCTCTGGCCCGCCTCCCGGCCCACCACCAGGTTGGACACAATATTAATAACGTATTTTAAGTCTGAGCTGGATTCTGTTGAATGCTGAACCTATTTTAACGGTGTGCTGGTTATACTCATTATCCATATTCAGTATTTATTTAATGCTTTCTGTTATCTTAAGGTGCGCCTCCATTCTTGAGGCCTCCTGGTATGCCTGGAGGCATGAGGGGTCCAATGCCTCGTCTTCTCCCTCCTGGACCTCCACCAGGTCGACCTCCTGGCCCTCCACCCGGCCCCCCTCCTGGCCTGCCTCCAGGCCCCCCACCACGTGGACCCCCTCCCAGACTACCACCCCCAGCACCACCAGGTAGGCATATGGTGTACATACAGTGTGTGAAGACGTATATATTTATTTTAAATGCTTTTGCTGCTGAGTGTTACTTCTTTATGTCAATAAATATATGGAAGCGTTCTATATGTGTTACCTTATGGAAAATGTTCCAACTTAATGGGATTATGAAAAGGAAAGTCTTACATCAGAATAAAATCTGTCTCCCTTCTCCTTACAGGCATCCCACCTCCTCCCCCGAGAGCAGGAGGGCCCCCACGTCCACTCGCCCCCCCACTCTCCCTCTACCCTCCACTTCTCAACTCCAATGTGCTCAGTGCTCCTCCCAACATTGTTCCGCGGCAAAAGGGCTCAGGACCCGGCCCGGACGGTACAAGCAACATGCCACCCCCTGCCATGCCCATGCGGCCGGGTGTCATGCAGATGCCCCCTCCCCCGGGGACTGCTGCCGCCGCCGCAGGCGGCAACCCTGGCAACAACCCCCCCGGCCACCATCACACAGCCACCATCGAAAAACGAGCCAGCATTACCTCTGTTGCAGCCGCAGGAGGCAGCATGGCAGTGGGCGCCGGCTCCGGTGGGGCCACCATCTCTGCCAAACCCCAGATTATCAATCCGAAAACAGAGGTCACCCGCTTTGTGCCCACGGCGCTGAGGGTGCGTAGAGACAAGGGTGGAGCGATGCCAGGGGCTGCACCTGGGCCTATGGAGAGAGGAGGGGGTGGCGCTGGAGGACGGAGGGGTGATGACGGCATGGGAGGTGCCCGGGGGGAGAAACAGCAGGCAACAGCTGCCGCAATGGGCTACGTCCACCCGTCCCAGATGGGTGCTATGTCTCACCCCAACATGAAGACGAAGGACCAGGTGTATGAAGCCTTCATGAGGGAGATGGAGGGACTCCTCTGAGACTTGAGAGGGTGTCAGGGGATCTATTCTGTGGGGCTTCTGAACAACAGGAGTGTGTTAGTTTTATGTATTTTCCGTGCAGAGTAATCAAGGTAGCTGTCCTCAAGGAATTCCACGAGATCAGTTCCACTGGTCTCAGCAGGCTCACCTTCATTTGATCTGGTCTATTATTTGTCGTATCTAGAGAGAATGTGAACTTGATTTGATTAGTTGGAAACATTTCGAATTTGTTGCTCTTCCATTAGAAAACCTATAAAACACACTTTGCCCTGCACTGAATACAAACCAGACTACCAAGTGCTATGTGGTTTTTTTCTCCAGCAAATTGTGTCATTTGGCATAACTAGAAAAAAGCGTTTTGTATGATTGTTTTACTGTCAACTTCTTCTTTTTTTTTATCAGTGATCTCTTTGACATGTTGAACATTAAAACAGAGGCATGGAGTGTGTGAAACTGTTTGAACTGCAGCTAAATAAATTCTTCAGAAACTGTTTTTACTTCATGTTTCCTTGTGATGTTGTATCAGAGACACGTTGACAAAATAAATATACACAAAGTAAGTTATGTCCGGAGGCTTTAAATCGAGGAAAAGATTTCCCATAATTCCACCAGTGAAACCAGTGAAATGTTTATGCTCTGAAAACTTTTGTTTTCTCCTTTAAATCGACGAGATTGTTTTCTTTCATCGTGAGTAAAAGAATCATTTATTTTTCTGATTAATGCTCTTACTGAATTCATTTTCATATTGTGAAAACAACCACGGAAATTTAAATTGTTTTCTTAATTCGCAGTGTGTTGAAACTTTCACTTTACGGAAAAATATAATAAAGGATTATTTCCGTCTTCGCGCAGGCACCTCAGTACTTTTACACCACGAGGATTTTAACGTTAATTCCTCAGTATAACTGATTTTCTTTCTCATGATAAAAGAAAATAATCTCGTAAATTCAGAAATATGTAAACGACAAATCTCTTATTTTAAAAAAATATCGTTAATTAATAAAACAGCAGATTTGTTTCTCATAACAAAATATCAATTGGAGTTCGTCTTTAAAACACCAACTCCCATCAGGCAGTGCGCGCGGTGCCCCCCCCCCCCCCCCCCCCCCCCCCCCACCGTTTCCGCATGTGCGCGCGCGCCTTGGAGCTGACGACACGTGGGTCAGGAAGCAACATGGCGGACGACATCAAGGAGGAGAACGTGAAGACGAACACAGGCGAAACACTCGACGGCTCGAGCAGTGATGAAGATGAGGGTCAAGATGAAGCCGTCGCTAATCGAAGCGCCGGTGACGAGCTTCAAGGAGCTGGTGAGTTCAACACGCTGTTAGCGGTTAGCCTCCCGGGTTAGCCACCGTGTGCTAACATCGCATGTAAACAGTGTGCTGTGAGACGTGTGTCCTGTGTGGAGGCGCGAGGAGCCTCTTGCTCAGGTGTTTACCCGGGTTCTGTGCCTCTGACAGGGGGTCACCGAGGTGCTGTGTGAGGCCTGTGACCAGCTGGGATGGAAGATTCCCACAAAGATCCAGGTGGAGGCGATACCAGTGGCTCTGCAGGGTGAGACATCTGTCTGTCTGTCTCTCTGACTGTCTGTAAGACTGACTGACTGACTGACTGACTGTCTGTTACTTTGTCTGTCTGTCTGTTAGTCTGTCTGACTGAATTAACCAGACAGTTCAAAGTCCTTCGAGAAGCTCTCATCTATATCACTTAAAGACACGAGTGTAATGTGATTTTTGTGTATTTGTACACTGGTGTGTGTATTTATTGACAATATGGTACAACAACACTCCGAGATACAACATCTAAAAGAAGCAAAGACAAAACAGGACACACTTACATGAACTAAAACATTAAATCAACACAAGAATTCAATTTGGAAGGCGCAGCTTTAAGAAACAGTGGCCAGTATTAAAATGAGGCCCAGTCTGACTTCCAAAGCTCTAAAATGACCTTTCCTGGAGTTTCCTCGTCGTGTAGCATAAAGTTTCTGCGTAGAATTCGTGACTTACCTTGTCCTTCTCTCAAACCGCAGGGAAGGACGTTATCGGCTTGGCGGAGACCGGCTCAGGAAAGACGGGCGCCTTCGCTATACCCATCCTCCAGTCGCTGCTGAACTCCCCTCAGAGGCTCCACACCCTCGTGCTCACGCCCACCAGGGAGCTGGCGTTTCAGATCGCCGAGCAGTTCGAAGCCCTGGGCTCCAGCATTGGTGTGAAGTGCGGTATGTGTTGATTGGAGGGTTGGCTGGTGATGCACAGGGCTTTGTGTGGGTCTGTTCTGATTTCCTGTCTCGTCTGTGTTGCAGCTGTCATAGTTGGTGGGATTGATATGATGTCCCAGTCTATGGTGTTGGCCAAGAAACCACACATTGTCATCGGTGAGTCCACGTGACAGATGTCAATATCACTAAAGGAAGACATTTTAAATCAAAGTGAACAACCTTTGTACTTGTAACTGTAACAGTTGTATAATTTCTATCTTTAACTTTCTATATTCCCCTTTTCAATTAGCTGATAGCTGTAGCATCCATGTAATGATAAGTAATGACGTGTGTTTACAGCCACACCCGGTCGGCTGATCGACCACATGGAGAACACCAAAGGCTTCTCCCTGCGAGCTCTGAGGTTCCTGGTCATGGACGAAGCCGACAGAATCCTCAACATGGACTTTGAGACTGAGGTGGGTCGTCACACTGGAAACAACAAAAAAACCAACGTGCTATTTAGAGCTGTAGTCAACCAAAGAAAATCAATAATGAAAATAATGTTGTAATCTGTCTTTCAGGTGGATAAAATCTTGAAGGTGATTCCCAGAGACAGACGCACCTTCTTGTTCTCCGCCACCATGACGAAAAAGGTAGAGACACACTGGATTCACACAGAGAACAGCTTTGTTCTGTGTTACTGGTTGCTAGCGCTGCAAATACACAACACCACTTGTGTATCCTCCTTGATTTCCCCCAGCACTCACTTTCTTTTATTTGGTTTTTCAGGTCCAGAAACTCCAGAGAGCAGCTCTGAAGGATCCTGTGAAGTGCGCAGTATCCACCAAATACTCCACAGTGGAAAAACTGCAGCAATACTACATCTTCATCCCATCCAAGTACAAGGTGGTGCACACAGAGACGTACATTCCCGTTTCAGATCGTATGATGCAAGCACCGTCCCCTGTCGGCCACAATCCTATAACTAACCTTTAAATGTGTGTTTTGTGGCAGGACTGTTACCTGGTGTCCATCCTGAACGAGCTGGCCGGTAACTCCTTCATGATTTTCTGCAGCACCTGTAACAACGCCCAGCGGGTGGCGCTGTTGTTGAAGGAACCTTGGAATCACTGCCATCCCTCTTCATGGCCAAATGAGTCAGGTAGAGCTACACACACACACACACACACACACACACACACTACAGAAGAGTGCTGCACGAGCTTCTATCCACTCGCAGTATTTCTCTCTGTTCATGTGTTTCTGATGAAGCTCATTAACCGTGCTGTTGCTCAGACGTCTCCACAGACAGCCTCATCAATTATAAGACCAGGTTTAATCTGGAAGAACAGCACATTATTATTATTTTGTTTACATTATACTGTAATTTGATTCTGTAAGTGATGACATGTCCTCTCTCTCTCTCTCTCTCTCTCTCTGGATCTTCCAGAACAAACGTCTGGGAGCACTGAACAAGTTCAAGTCGAAGTCTCGATCGGTGCTGCTGGCGACCGATGTGGCGTCCAGAGGGCTGGACATCCCTCACGTGGACTGCGTCATTAACTACGACATCCCCACTCACTCCAAGGTACCGTGCAGCTGACGTTCACCTTGCTGGTTTATTTGTTGATTTCTTTTTTTGTTGTATTGGTTTGATTTGAATGGATCTGTCTTTTCTTCGCAGGACTACATCCATAGAGTTGGTCGGACAGCCAGAGCCGGCCGGTCTGGGAAATCCATCACCTTCGTCACCCAGTAAGAGCTGGTTTCATTTTCAATTCTCTTCTCCCCCCTTTTTCTAACGCATTGCTGATGTACAATGATTAAAATGAGTTTGACTGAAGGAAACTGACACATCTTCTGTCCGTAGGTATGATGTCGAGCTGTTCCAGCGAATCGAAACCCTGATAGGCAAGAAACTTCCTGCTTTCCCGACCCAGGAAGACGAAGTGATGATGCTGGTGGAGAGGGTGAGCGAAGCCCAGAGATTCGCCAGGCTGGTAAGTTGTCATCATCTATATTGAAACTTTCAGCCCAATTCACTTCTGTCTGAGAGGAAAAACATAATCTTTCCCCTCCTCAGGAAATGAAGGAGCAAGGCGAGAAAAGGAAAAGGCCCAATCGAGGAAACGGAGACGAAGACGACACAGAACAAGCGAGCGGAGTGAGGAAGAAAGTGAGAGGTGGAGCAGGAGCAAGTGGAGGAATGGGAGGTGGAGGAGGTGGAGGAGGAAGAGGTGGAGGAGCAAGAGAAAGAGGAGGGAAGAACAGGGGTGTAGGGGCCTGGAGAGGAGGACGCTGAAGCCTCTCACATTAACAGACTGTACATAACCACAACGTGAATATCTGCCCTGTTATTGATGATGACGAATGAGTAATGGACTATTTAATTCCAGAAAACATGTCTTTCCTCCCCCCCCCCCTTCTTTTTCCATTTGTAATAAAATGCAACTGTTAAACCAAAAGCGTGTGTGTGTTTTGTGTTGAGCATTAAAAGCTGCTGTTGTTGCTTTCAGACACAAGAGGTCAGCGTTTCAGTTCACAGCAGGTTGATGGAAATGTAGAGGCCTCAAATGAGTTTTCCTACAAGGACAAACAAGAGAGACATTTACTTTCATCTTTTTACCTTCTTCTTCTTCTCAAAAGCACTGAGCTGTTGGTTCCAGTTTCTAGTAGCTGAGGGTGTAGAGTGGGTGGAGGCGCCTCTGAGTGGTAACGTCACATCAATTAGACGGCTAATGTTAGAAAATCTTTATATTATAATATCTTTGTAGCTCTAACAAAGCCAAAGCCACACTTTGCCTCCACTAATGTCCTTTCTGTCCTAATAGGTGTGTGTGTGTGTGTGTGTGTGTGTGTGTGTGTGTGTGTGTTATTGAGTCCTGACTTTCCCCCCGGACACATGAACAACATGCTACAAGAATAAAACCCGAATTTGTCTGTAAACACCATTTCCCAGTCTGATGATACTCTCCCACAATCTGCACAGTCACAAGTTGGTTTATAAACTTGGAGGAGGAGGTGGTTGATGACGTCACCTGCATCCACACCAGCCAACAAGCAAGATGCAATTGCAGTAGCTGGGTTTCAACCAGTAGAGGGCAGTCACTGTACATTGCTCACCACAATAAAGAGTAGGATTCAAACACTTGACTTGAGTCAATCAACAACTCTACTGATAAACTCAATGCCCAGTGAAGAGTGACTGACTTGACTTCTTCTCACATACAGTTTACTACTATCCCTGGTGATACCTCTATCGTTATGGTCATTGCTGCCTTCCTCATTTATGTCATCATTTTCTTTTGTACTCTTTGGTAGTTATTCCTTAATAACTAGGGCTCAGGGTGGAGGATGTTAAGCCCTATGAGGCAAATTGTGAATTCTGAATATTGTCTAGACATTTTTGATTGAGTACATTTATAAATTAGTTATCAGCTGAAGTGTTTCTGTAAGAATGGACACCTGTGAGAAATCAGAAGTAGATAGATGTCCCTGCAAAGAAGTGTCTGCTACTGGAGATGTTGACAATACAAAAGAAAAAGTTAAAGCCAAATATCAATACAGATTTTAAAGATAAATAACTGAAGCTCTACACAGTTGTGCATTAGACTAACACAGTCTGTAAAATGATGGTACAGCAGAGTAAAACTTAAAATACAAGACTAGAGATATGAAAATGTTCACCGGTGTTAATGCAACTTATTATGCAAGTTATTTGTTATGCATGCGAGCAACAGTTGCAGAAAACCGAGGGGTTGGTTTGTTCCAGCCAATGATGGAGGGGGACTGCAAAGCGAGGGACCAATCCTGCACCCAGGAGGAGCAGGAGGAGGAGGAGGAGCAGGAGGGGGGTGCAATGCATAGATATGTGAAGGATAGATTCGTCCTGACAGAAATATTGCGTTCGCTCAGGACCAGAGGAGAGGAACCTGGAGGAGGATCACCCCAGTGTGTGGTCACTGACTTTCTGTGTGAGCCCGGTGCTCTGCAGGCAGGAGGAGGAGGAGGAGGAGGAGGAGGCGCTGAGCTCCGTGCTGCTGTGGTGGAGCATACCAACCAAAGAACCAGCCCCGGTACATGCCCCAGGTCCCAGTTGCATTCAGGTTCACATCGGGGGTGGATCTCACGGCTGGAGGACCAGGACCTGACCGCTGCTGCTGCCGCCGCTGCTTCGCTCTCTGCACCGGGTGAGTTCATCCACACTGCCCGCCCTGAGGGGGCCGTCCGCGGGGAGAGGAGAGGAGAGGAGAGGAGAGGAGAGGAGAGGAGAGGAGAGGAGAGGAGAGGAGAGGAGAGGAGAGGGATGCAGGATGGATGGAGGTCGCTGCGCAAACTTGAGTCAGGCTTCATTAATCTTAAATAAAACACCTTCTAATGGGAGTTAGCGGTTCATTAGCGGTAAGCTAGCTGTAAGTATAAGGGTTGAACTAAACAGACACACACTAACATCTCTGTAACACATCGTGTTTTATCCTAATTGTCATTTATAATGTGTTAATTGACTTTCAGATTTCCTCACAGTGTTATTCTGGATAACGGGTCACGCAGGTTTATTAGCGCAGATACAGAATTAGCTTGATATTAGTCACCGGGACTTGAGCGCTAAGTTTCCTGGGGACTCGCTGGTGCTCAGTGGTCGTGTGTGTTGTGTGTGTGTTGTGTGTGAGCTCCGTGTTGTGTGTGTGTTGTGTGTGAGCTCCGTGTTGTGTGTGTGTTGTGTGTGAGCTCCGTGTTGTGTGTGTGTTGTGTGTGAGCTCCGTGTTGTGTGTGTGTTGTGTGTGAGCTCCGTGTTGTGTGTGTGTTGTGTGTGTGTTGTGTGTGAGCTCCGTGTTGTGTGTGTGTTGTGTGTGTGTTGTGTGTGAGCTCCGTGTTGTGTGTGTGTTGTGTGTGAGCTCCGTGTTGTGTGTGGACTGTGTGTTGTTGCTTCACCAGAAGAGAAATGAAGGGTTGAGATGAGGTATTCACGACGCCGCTCTGTGGGATGGGGGGGGGGGGGGGGGGGGGCTACGCAGTATGCGCATTGTTATTGTTCAGAGGATCAAGACACTTTCCTCCTAAACCAGCTTTTACATGTGCTGCAACTTTTAATGATTCACTTGTGTCCTGGACGAGATGGATGGAGAGAGAGAGAGAGAGAGAGAGAGAGAGAGAGAGAGAGAGAGATGGATATATAGAGAGAGTGAGAGAGGAAGATGGAGATTGAGAGATATATTGCTAGATGATAGATGGACAGATAGATACAGTAGATAGAGAGAGAGAGGGGGTGGATGGATGGGTAGATAGATAGATAGATAGATAGATAGATAGATAGATAGATAGATAGATAGATCGATAGATAGATAGATAGATAGAGAGAGAGAGAGAGAGATAAAGATAGATCGAGAGAGAGATATAGAGAGAGATATCAAGATAGATAGATAGATAGAGAGAGAGAGAGAGAGAGAGAGAGAGAGAGAGAGAGAGAGGGAGGGAGGGAGGGATAGATAGATAGATAGATAGATAGATAGATAGATAGATAATAGATAGATAGATAGATAGATAGATAGATAGATAGATAGATAGATAGATAGATAATAGATAGATAGATAGATAGAGAGATGGATGGATGGATGGATGGACGGATAGATAGATATCATCCTCCCATATTAAATACGGTGTGCCTCAGGGGTCCAATCTTGGACCACTTCTGTTCTCTCTGAATATGCTTCTCCTCGATGAGGTCATCCACAGACATGGTATTTCACTCCTTATGCAGATGACATCCAGTTGTACCTCACCGTGATGCTCACTGACGCTAGCTCGATTCCCTACAGGACTTCCTATGCAGGAACGATCATAGATGCTTTTATGCCTCACGACCTTTGTTCCGTGTCTGTTTTAGGACAGATTTTTAACTTTTAGTGAATACTTACATGTCCCTGCACCCCTGTCTGTTCTAGGTGCCACGTTGCTCTGGTAAACCAGGAAAGATGTCTCATCGGAGCGGGCAAGAGGACCCGGAGCGCTACCTGTTCGTGGACCGGGCTGTGGTTTATAACCCCGCCACGCAGGCTGACTGGACGGCCAAGAAGCTGGTGTGGGTCCCCTCGGAGCGCCATGGCTTCGAGGCGGCCGGCATCCGAGAAGAGCGAGGCGAGGAGGTGCTGGTGGAGCTGGCCGAGAACGGCAAGAAGGTGGTGATCAACAAGGACGACATCCAGAAGATGAACCCGCCCAAGTTCAGCAAAGTGGAGGACATGGCGGAGCTCACCTGTCTGAATGAGGCGTCTGTGCTGCACAACCTGAAGGACCGCTACTACTCCGGACTCATATACGTGAGTGATTTAGACGGTGTAACAGTTTGTACTTTCCACACATGGAGAATGATTAACCTTAAAACTCACAGCTCTCCCGGGTCTCACTGCTGTGTATTGAATTTCACCCCAGGCTGATATAATTGCAAAACAATAGATTTCTGCTTGCGTGCACGCTGGTCCAAACCTTTAGCTGTCTTTCCTTTTGCACTCTTATATGTAAGAGTGAGTGAACATTGAACTTTCTGCTCCTCTGTGTGAATCCTGACGACACATACATGTGTTCACACAATATGAGTGACAGATGTCACCAGTTCTTTTAACCATTGCCAGATGTTTCCCTCCACGGGATCACCTCGCACAAGTGCCTCTGTGTTACGGGTGGTTACCTTCCCCCACGTCTTCTGTCCCACCTCAGCTGGAGGCAGCCCTCTTCCATAAACACCGCTGCTCTCAGTTTGTTTGTCCTGCTCCTACCGGTGGACTTGTTTAATCACAGATAGTTGACCCCTCTCTCTTATGTGGAACACTGTCAAACTAAACACATTTGCCCCAAGATGCCACGCACTAAATCAGATCAATTTAAAGATGCTTTAAAGAAGCTTGTAATCAGTGTTTTAAAAGCTCAGTCGAGTCCATACGATTTGCAGCACAACACGTGATTAGATTTACCTGAGTCATTACAGTCAGTGATGTGATTTCATTGTCCCTATAATCCCATTTCACTTCAGATGGAGCCGCTCTGTGATGCTGCGATGGTGGTGGTGGTGCGATCTTGACCCATTTAATGACATGTTTTCCAGAAATAGAAAATGGGCTGAGTATTACCGGAGAGACTCTGGTTCAGGGGGCTGCAGGATTGTTGCACTGATTTCTCCACTTTACCAGACATCATAAAAATTCAGCTCTATTCAGTGTTCATGAGGTCAAAGATGAGCCTTGTTGTTTCAGTTTAGTTCTGTATTAGTGCTTAATGCTTCTGTGAATGGGATATTGACATTTGTCAATCTCTCTCGCAGCATAATGTCAGATTTTCTACTTTCTTCGTGGTTCAGAATTGGCTTTGGAGCTTGTTAATTTGCCCCTTGCCTCAGAGAAATTGAAAACATGTGTCCGACTGTGCTGGTTTTCTATCAGGAAGAGAACTGTCCCGTTCGGCTCGCTCCTGGAAGAAGAAATTCCCCAAGATTCCAGACTTCTTCCAATGTGTTTTACTAACCCCCCACTGCTCAGCCACATCTACTGCAGACATAGTATAATGTCTCCCTCAGGCTGTGTTCTTAGTGGAGGTGGTTGGGAAGACGTCCACATCGGAATCACTGTGTTGAGCAGCATAGAGAGTTAGAGAGTTTGTTTTAACTGTGAGTGCATTTAACAGTCCATAACTTACTTTATTACTTCAGGGGCTCTTGTTCTCTTTGTCTCGTGTGAACTGCTTCATAAATGCGACGATGGAAAATACTGTAAAAATTGTCGGCACTTGCTTATTTCGCAGCTGAAATCTCTCGCCGTGTTTTGTGATTTGCTTTTCGAAAGCTGAAAGCATAATTGAATGTGGAGGAGCAAGGCCTTCACGTTGCATTTTCAACGTTTGACTCAGCACCTGCCAAATGAGATGAGTCACTGGTGCTAATGAATACAACACCCCCCTCCCAACAAACACTCAGCAGCTTGTCAGTAATGTTGGCAAACGTGTGACCCTGGTCTCGGTCTGCCTGTATGTTTATTCACACACTTGAACTTGCCAGCATCTGAAACCTGAAGGCCACCACTGTGTTTCTAGCCGCCTGGTTTACAGTGGGATTGGACTGTCGTCTACCGGCCCGTAGCCCACCGGACGGTTCCATCTGTGTGCCGTCAGTCAGACTCTCGGTCCAACTCGTTTATTGTGTCAGCTTTCTGTCTGTGAATCGGTGAGTCACAGGCTGACCACAGCGCTGCACAGCAGGCTATGCCATACGAGCGGGGCTACAAGCGGGCCTTTGTGTCGTTAGATAAGCCTCAGCTGTCAGAAAGCCTCAGCATTCTTCCATGGTAAAAAAGATTGTCTGTCCGTCTGTCTCCTGCCGCCCACTTCAGCTCGGCTGCTGCTGAGTGTCCGTCCTATCTTCACCGACTCTGCTCCGTTTCCCACACTCCCTCCTCCCTGGCTCACTGGTCCTGAACAATCATGACATTGATTTTTATGTATTTCCTTCTTGCATCTTCGCGTTAATTTTGTTAGATATATCCAAGCCAAACAGTTAAATCTTATTTTCTCTAATGGTGGCTCTGCTGCAGGGCCATAGTTAAAGCAGCAACTGAAAACTGCACAGTCACGCTCACTCTCATATCCCTGTAGAGAGAGTATTTACACGTTGGATCAAAAGTCACATGCAGTCTCCCTTTTTGCACGATTTTACCAGCTTATAGCTTTTCTTGATTTTCATAAACGCAAAGCATGGTTTTTCACTGTATTATTAATAGACTGCAGTAAAAATGTTGAACTTATTAAAGCAAGAGAGAAGCAGAAAGTGTCCTGCTGCCGTCAGTATGCACCTCCGCGTATTGGTCATGTTTCAAGAGCCTGGTTTGAAGTTGGCTCTGTTATGAAACCTCTACAGTGGAGCTCTGTCAAGGGAACGGTCAAGGTCTCCCGTCCTCCTCTGCACCCTTCTCCTGCCTCTGCAGTGGAGAGCAGCATACAGACGCAGGCTCACTGCCTCACTGGTCAGCGGCGGCAGATGGGGTCGGCTGTTGTGTCTGCTGTTGCCCGTGTGTTGCTCAGCTGTTACTAGGCCACGGCATCTCTTCCCCTGGATCTGGATTTCACAGTGGAAATATCACCTTCTCTTTCCTGGACAGGGCCGGGGCACGGCGGTTTGGCAGGTGGTGTTGAGTCGGTCGTGCGCTCTGTCACTGGCCACATGTTCTTTATAAAGCATTGATCCTGCAGGATTTTTCAATATGAAGCAGTGGCGTCATCACAGCCACAAGACTGCAGAACGTAGTCCTAGTATTTTGTTTGAGTAAGCAGAACTTTGTGTAATTTGTCACAGAGTTTAGGGGATTAATACGGGATCCCTTACTTTTCCCCTAAATAAAAACCACAATCAAATTCAACCACTGTTGTAATTTTAGAGTTGATATCATGTTTCATAAACAACGGAGAGAGATAAAACCTGAAACTGTTCAAGAGGAGACTTCTTCATTAAGTACTCTGTGCATTTTTAATCATAGAGACACGGAGCAGCAGATTACAATCCCCTCTTGAACTCTTAAGATGCCTGCAACCACGTTGAATTAACAGTTCAGGTATCTCTATCTTTATTCATCACCTCAGTGCTGCATGTGGCAGAGTCGAAGACAAGAGACCCCTCTCCCTATTTATAGCAGCTCCAGCTTTCGGATAAGGTGGGAATTAATTTTTCATAGGCTTTGAAAAGGAGAGTGGGGAGTTGGAATTTCAGCTCAGGTCCTCCCCGCATCTCGTTCTCTCTCTCTGAGCAATTCACAGGGAGGCTGAGAACACGATGCAGGGTTTGTTAAATCCACTGCTCCTCGACTGGACGGCACCACAGGGAGCCCTGTCAGCCGGATCACTGCCCCAAGCTTCATATCTGTCTACCTCTCTCTCCTTCCCCACCGATATCTCTCCCCCTTCCTCATTTCTTCAGTATCAGCAGCAGTACAGAGCATCAGTTGCTCAGTGCTAAACGAGGGCCCTGTCCCAAGCTGTTATGTAACAGCTTCTCTTCTCTGGGGCCCCTTCGTCAACCTATGGGCCGCTGCAGCACTCGTGACATGGTGTCTCAATCAGCCTTGAATGCAGTTTTAATTATGAAGCAGATGTCTTGATGCTTTGATGTGAAAAGGTCGCTTCAGGACAGTTACTCCTAAATATGTCATTTTTGATTATTGTCTACACTGTATTATGGTATGCAACAGATGGGGCAACAGAAAAGAAAATAACCCAGCTCTTGAAACAATTAATCTTTTTTAAAACAGAGGCTCAGTCATTTATTACAGGCCACATTCTGTGGAGAACATGTGCTTTTTTATGAACTTCAGGGGCCACGCTGGCATGCAAAGAGATGAACCCACTCCTGAGAAGACTATTAACTTCATCACGGAACCTTTCACAGATCATGGTTCTAATTTTACTCTATTCTATTCTTCTGTTTTTCACGCAAGTGCTCTTTGTAGAAGAAAAAGTGTAACTGTGCAGATCTATGGTCCCGGAAGAAGACAACAAAAACAAAACGTACTGACCATGTGTCTTTATCCGATATGTGTGAGTCCATGTTTTACTAATTTTCAAACTGACCTCCAACATGACCTCAGTATTCTAATAATTCTCTTTCACTGCTCTTAATAAAGCTGTGAGGTCCAGAACCTACCTATGCATGTAATTGTAGTTCAGCTTTATGTTCAACAGGTACTGTTTGTGCTTGTATGCTAGCGTGGTTAGCTGGGTTGGGCATTTTTGTATATGGCCTCTAGACTAAAGCCCAGCATGCCAGTGATGAAAGTCATACTACTGGTAAGCAGCTCTTTCTCTGTGTCATCTATAGGGGGGAATGCATAGCCCCTATAGCATCTGCAGAATGAAAGAGAGCCACTGCCCCACCAGGGCCTCTCACTCATTCCTGGCTGCCTGGCTGCCTGGTGAATTCAGCCTACAGCATAGCTGAGAAGTGCTCATACCACACACCCTCTCTGGGGAGAGGTCTTCGGGGCTAACTGCGCGGCCAAATGCTGCAAGTCAGAAAATATAGACGAAACGCTTCCAGCAGACGCCACTCGCTGCAGCAACAATATTCAAACACTCACATAAGTGTTGTTTTATATTGTGAGGTTTTTCATCAGGTCTCTCGAGGCCGTTTGCTTTTGCACAAGAGGCAAGAGTCTGTTCAGTGCTTTCGTTTCAGTCACTATATCCCTCAATTCTGCCCGACTCCATCAGTCTGCCCAGTGTCTATCACTGTGGTTCGTGCCCGCTCCGATGACGTAAGCTCCTAAAACATGAGTAATGGCAAATCTCGCTGCTCAGATACAATGCAGGCCAGATGATTTAGAAAGCTAGAAACTTCCATGCCCCTGTTTAATGTAAAAACACTGATGATTTACACTTCAAACTCTAGTGAGAGCTTGTTGTTTCTATTTTAAAATATAATGGTTATTCAGGGGCTGCAAGTCTTTCTGTGTTCCCAACCTAATTTCTCCTGTTTGTCTGCTTCTATCTTTGATTACAGACGTACTCTGGCCTCTTCTGCGTGGTCATCAACCCGTACAAGAACCTGCCCATCTACTCAGAGAACATCATTGAGATGTACAGAGGGAAGAAGAGGCACGAGATGCCTCCACACATCTATGCCATCTCTGAGGCAGCATACCGCTGCATGCTGCAAGGTATACGACCCACACTTGTTTTCTTTAAATTGACCCTTTCATTTTTAGCTTTCACAGCAGTCATTGGCCTTCTGCGACAGATTTATTAAAGTCTAATGTGTCAGTGCTGTTCACTTCTGTTAGTTTAGCAGTGGAAAGAAAGGCTGCTGTGCCACATGCATGTTTGAAAAGGGATTTTATTTTGTCTTTTCATTAGTTGGGTGTGTTTTTGGTGTAAAATTCAAAAAACAATCAATGTGTGGTCTCCCATTCCCTTTAAAAACCAAGTGTTTGCACCTTGGCAGCTGTTGTCAGGGCAGATCTGCCAGGTAGCGAGAGAGAATGATTCTCCATAGAGGAAACTGTTTCTTTTCACACACAGATTAAACGCTCATTGTGCAGTATGTACGTGCATGTTACTATTTGAATAATGGACCCTTACAAAAATCCTACTTTTAGACATGAACAAAAAAAAAAAGAGAGAAATATCTGGAAAATTGGGTCCAGACATTTCCCGGAGTTAATCAGTCTCAAGATAGCAATGCACCAACAATGCGTCTGACCACATCTCATTTAAGACCAACAAGGTCAGTGGGCGGTCAGAGGGGCGCAGGGGCATTTTGCTATTTAAACAATGTGAACACTAGACAGGAAAATGACAACTGTGTCGGTCTGAAACCGGCAAAGATGCTTGTGTCGTGCACAGCTTTGCGCCGGATGCATGATCCGACCTTCAGTGTTTCACAGTGCTACAAAAAAAGAATAAAACTTAGTTAGTTTATGTTGTTGTCATCTCCTGTAGAATACGAAACACTTTTGAGGAAAAGAACGTTGCTTGGATTGGTTGATTAGGATTGTTGGACTTTTGATTATAAGCAGAACTGTGGATTTTGTTATTGTCATGTAGAGATACGCTGGAAACTGGGGCTGGTTGTCTTTTATACATTTGTATTTGCATTTCGCTCTCTCCTGCCACAGAGTTTAGCTCACTTGCTGACAGTATTGGGTTTGGCTGCATAGTCCAGGAGATTAGTGTGTGAACAAAGTGTGCAAAGAGTGTGAAAGGTCACAAGGTCAAAGGGGATGTGACACCAGGGATTATGTCTGAGAGGTCCGCTGTCATGGAGGGTTTCTAATAGATCAATCACCTCTCCTGCAGGTTTTCCAGGTGCATCACCGCCGTCGTCTGGTTAATTATTAATTGCATTGTAATAATAGACTGAGAAGCAGTGGGTAAAGGATTGAAGTGTTAAGTCACATTCTTCATACAAAGTGGTGTTCTGTGCTTATGTAACGTCCTGGCTCCGTACGTCGTTATTTCACCAAACTATGAGCTGATTGGTTTTAGAACCACAGAAGTTTATCCATATTTATGTGGTTAGTCAAGAAGAATAGATTGTTAACTAAATGGTAGATTTTCCTTTATGTCTTTAGTATATTTGATTGCCCTAGTTCATAGATTTCTGCAGTATATCAACCTAGAGCGGCCACAGAGATAGAGAACAGCCTCTCTGTGAGTTTCATGTAAGGAGCTGCACGGGAGGCAAAGACAAGGAACAGGTTCAACTAACATCAGTCTTCAGGTTGTCATTAACTGGACCTGTTGTTCTTATCTCCATCCTGCACACACACACACACACACACACACACACACACACACACGTATCTATCTTAGTGTGTGGAGCAGGTGGGCTCCATCAGAATTCATCCAGCTTTCAGAGGCAAGACAACGTTAATAGAGCATATTGCACTGGAGGAGGGTTGTGCAACCTGTTTGGATGGACTTGTATCGACGCTCACACTGGTCTGCACATTGTTGCATGTGCCTTATCAAAATTTATTTCATGTGAGCTCATTTGCAAACTTAAGAACCACAAGAAAAGGCCTGTGACTTACTTTGGAATTGCTCTGGAGTCTCTGATGCAGAATAATCGCTGGGATAAGCAGAACCTTTTATCGGAGTCTATCAATATTTAGACAGCCTATCTGCTGCGCTGTGTGCCATTACTGCCAAACCGCAGAACAACAGCATTAATTCCTCTCTTTAGTTGCTCTTGAATGTTGTTTCACACATAACAGGGTTTCTGCAGGGTCCTAAAAGGTCAAACAAATATCATTACATGAATTTTAAGGCCTTGAAAAGTCTTAAATTAATTTCATATCTGTCGTCCTTGACTTAGCTCTTGAATTTCATCCCTTATGTTCTTAAAAAAGTCTTAAATTTAACTTTAACCTGCAGAAACCCTGCATAAGAAATGTGTTTTTAAATGGCACGTTTGCCGATGTTTCCCCTGTTATTTACTTTTTATTTGTATATGTCGGCCTTGATGTGACACTGTCAGTGATTGTCTGGTTGACCTCTGCAGCTGCAGCAGTAAAGCTCCGGGGTTTGAGTGTCTGACTGATGTGCCTGAGGCTCCCTGTTATTACGTGCCCTCAGGCTCTGGGTTCTGGCCTGAGCTCTGGTCTGAGCCGGGCAAAAAACATGGACCATCAGCTTTCATGAAGGAAACTCGAAGGTGTTGCATGGGACGATCAGAGCCCGAAGATCCGGGTCGGGAAACTGTATTTGTATCACACAAGAGTATATGTTGTTATTCATTTCCCCCTGCTTGTTTCCCTTTGTGTAGTAAACTTGTGTTCCCACTTTAAATATAGCTTTACTCAGAACCACAAACACATAAAGAATCACACACACTCACATGATCACTATGTGGGATGTCTTTCTGGATATGGGACACCTCTCTTGTGCCACCATTCTTTTCCCTGACCCCCTTTTCTCTGTCGCTGGCCGTTCATTCTTTCGGAGCGCTGTCCCTCACAAGGGGCGGGACTAGGCCGCCAGTGGAATGAGGTCACCACTGTCCCAGCTTTCCATACTGGGCTAAATTCTACCAGCTGAGTCATCGTCAAGTTGTCAGTGTCGCCCCGGCCACCCGTTAGCCCCCCCCCCCTGCTGGGCTCCTGAGCAGGGGTCCGTCGCCATGGATACCCGTGTATGTATCTGTGTGTGCGATCAAAATAACCTTCCCCCTGGGATCTCAAATAGAGGTGTCACTTGTTGAGTGGCAATATTTTAGCTGGCAGCATTGAGGGACTGTTTCTTTTGATATGTTCGGGTTCGGGGTGAGAAAAGCTGTTTCTTTAAAGCCACTGCAAACTATTTAGGAACTCCTACTGTTTTTTAATTGCTTTCCTTCTTCTCTCTGTGACTGGAGCAGCTGACCTCTCTCATTCCCTCCCTGTTCTCTGCTTTACGAACCAGTTTGCTCACGTCTTTCAACCAGAATGTTCTGGCTTGGAAGACGTCGGAGAGGAAATTTCCCCCACATCCTTCAAGGCCTTTCGGTCGCCTTTCGCTTAACATGAAAAATAAAAACCCGCTGGAAGCTTTGCGGTGGCTCTGTTTGCTTTGTTCCTTTCCTCCTCGTGCTTTCATCAGGGAACACAGGAGGACAAGTGTGTGGAATGTCCAACTTTGCATCACTCCTCCTCGTCGAGATACACCCACGGTTGCCATGGCTATGCCTCTGTTCGTCTCACAACGTCGTGACCCCATTTTCTCTTATTTCACATCTCAACTAGGGATGAAAGCAAAGCTAAGTTCTTGGCAGATTTCCTGCTTTGCTTTGTCTGTTTGTGTGCATACACGCAGGTGGCAAGCGCACTGTACAGCACTTTTACTGCAGCTCTGTAGCTCTTGCTCAGGGAAATGTGGTAAACAGGAGAAGGATGAACGGTGAATGGATGTGGTGCAGGGAGTCATTTCCACACAGCGTTGTGTATAAAACATAAAACCACCCTCCTCACCCACTTGCTCATGAACGTACCATCTGCATCTGGAGGTTGTATCGGATCAGTCGGACCACATCTGGAGCAGCTCTTTGTTTTACAGGCATCGGTGCCTCGCTGCAGCTTGACCACATTCTTATGAAAAATGCACAGAACAAACTGCAGGTAGGAGCCGAGGATCCGACACGTGTTTCCTCCTCAGGCCGCTCGCCCCATCTGGCGTATTAATTATTGACGTCCGGTCCTAGTGCGTGCAAATAAATTCAACTTTAAACTCAAATGGATCCGATGTGATTGTGATGAATGATGCATCCACATGCAGACCATAATATTAACACCAGGTGGAAAATGGTGCACGAGAGAAGAAAGAGATGCTGACATCACATTCTGCATCCAACTGAAACTGGTGTCTGTAGGTGGGTTTATGACCTGGCTGTGTTTTCTGGAGTTTATACTTTATAATTAACTATTGTGCTAATGGCCAGTGGAGCAGCAGTGATGAGAGCAATTTCATTGAATTGTTGTTTAGGGGAGATTGAATGAGCCCACAGCAAAAGTTGTGCTTAATGGTTCAGATCCCTAAATATCCCACAACCTACTGCAGAGAGAGAGAGAGAGAGAGAGAGAGAGAGAGAGAGAGTTACATTCTGTATTCTTTGTGTAACAATCGCATGCCCCACTTGGCCTGAGCTGCAGATAACTACTAAATATTAAATGTCTCTTATCCAGCAGAGCAGAGCCGAGGGTAGAGGAGGTAACACAACAGTGAGACACGTGGAAAATGTCTTGGAACACGGAGCCGAGAGGGAGGGTGGAGAGAAGAGGGGATGTTGGAGGCCTTAATATTGAGGGGGTTATTGGTAAAGGGGGTTCATACAAAGACAGACACGATAAACAGGATTGCTAGTGGGCACTAAAGCATAAAGAGGAGAGGGTCAATGGGAAAGATGGAAATGAAGAGAAAGAGGGAGTCAGGCAAAAGAGGGGGAAGAAGGGGAGCGGGTTATGGGGGAAACAGAGCAGACGGTACAGGGGAAAGGCAGAGGGGGGTGGTCAGCATTGTGCCTCACAATGGGGGCTTTGTGAGGGGCTGAAGGGGGCTGGGACCAGGGTGTGTGTGTGTGTGTGTGTGTGTGTGTGTGTGTGTGTGTGTGTGTGTGTGTGTGTGTGTGTGTGTGTGTGTGTGTGCAGACAGGCAGGCAGGCAGGGAAGAAGGCCTAGAGCCACACACAGCTCTTCCCTGGGAAATGGGGCCCCTTGTTGGGGCGGTGAGGGCCACAGAGCAGGGCTGGTGGAGGGCACACACCCAGGCCCTGAGTGACAAGACAGGTGTAGAGCGCCAGGGACGTTTTTATTTTTTGTATTCCTTCAAAAGGACTGTGTGTGCTCTGTGCATGTTCAAGAGAGGACTTCTCAGATGCGTCTTTAATGGCAGACAGCTGTAAAGTTCATACAGGATCAAATCATTTTTCTGTTCAGGGGTCGTACATCAAGTCTGATTTATTGTTATGCCTGGACAGGGTAATAACTGGGAAAGCTGCTGTGCATCAGTTGTCGTGCGAATGTATACGACTGTGTTACCTGGAAAGAAACTTTTATCCTCAGTGGATCCAGTTCTATCCTCATTTGTCAGATGCATTTCATCGGCTGAACTAACAATCTGTAACTTTGAGTCACAAGACTAAATGCACAGTATTTCAACTGTCAACTCGCTTTCTCCGAGGAAGTTGTGTTTTCAATTGCTAGCGAGCAAAAGATTATGGCCCCAACAACTGCCAGAAGGATTATCACTGGAAGGATGTGGTGTGGGATACGGAAGAATCCACTAAAGTTTGGGGGCAAATCTTGATCGGGGATTATTTTTCACATTCTTCAACATGACGAGATCGGTCGTTTGTCAAACTTTTCCTTGATTTCTCAGAGAATATATCAGGAATCTGGATTCAAATAAATAAAATGAGGCTTTATGAAGGAAGTGATATCTATGAGGTTGTGGATCTAGTGCATTTAAATGCTGTTTCGTGTGGTGACTAATGGGCCTTAGTTGTTTGTTGCATTTTTTAAATATAAAAGTGTTGATTCAGAGTCTCCAGCTAATGATTATCTGTGTGTGTGTGTGTGTGTGTTTACTACCACGAAGCCGGGTCCTGACGCACAGTCGTAGGTGTGTGTGTGTGCGTCAGTGTGAGTCAGCTGTAAAACTGAGAGAGGTTGTGTGGAGATGATTTAAGGTGGAGCCCCCGTGATGTACTGCCCTCGTTCTTGGACAGTGCTGTCATGAGAGACACATAGCGGTGATACCAGAAGCGTCGGCGACAGATCGGGTTCCCTGTCTGATGCTGTGAGTGGGACCGGTCGCCCGCTGACGCCCACAACCTCACAACCCGCTGCAGAGCAGGGGCAACGCAGCGAGCTCCACTCCGTCACTGTGTTTAATGAGATAGTGATGACATACATGTGTTTATGAATCTGTGACCACACAGACAAAAACTGGCGATTATCTAAGACTACAAATCTGCAGAGTGCAAAAAGACCTTTTTATTTATGAGTAACACTTTTGTGGTGATGTAGTTACACTCAGATATAGTACTATAATTACTAGAGTAATATATTTCTAGAGGTTTCTGCTGATTCCAATATCACAGCGTTTTCTTCATTGTTATTATTTCTTTTACAAACTTATAAATGGTCATCCATGCTGTTATCTTGTCCAGACTATATTACTACACTGAACTAGTATGTTTCAGCAAGCGACAAGATTATAATTTAGACAAAACGCTGCGGCCACTGCTGAACATCTTTGTAGAACTGTTTATTTACTGGTTAATGTACAAAATGTAATAAACTCATTAGTCATCAGACCATGGACTCAAGATCTAGACCTGGATCAGTGACGTCGACACCCGATTAGAGAATCACGTTAGTACCAAGACCAATATTGTCTCAAAGCATCTATATTTCTTTGACATTCTTTCTTTGATTCATTATATTCCGTCAGCCTCAGTTACAAACTGCCAGTTTCACCCTGATACAGTTTCCCGTCTGTGCCCGGAGCCTCTGCTCCCGCTTGTGTGTCTGGATTCCTGCGGAGCTGCAGAGCTTAGCACTGCGATATTAGAGGTGCCAGCATAAACACACATACCCACGAAAAAACGGCCGGGATTACGGCGGGCCTAGCCATCACAAAGAGCCGCTGTGGAGCAAACAAGCCACCCGGCCGCCGCCATCTGCAATCGATCACACTGCCAAATACTTTCTGCCATATCTCCTGCAACTGCTTTCGCTCCCCTTTTCACTGGCCCAAAGGCAACACCCAACAGCACAGGGCGAATTCTGAACTCTCTCTAGGCACAACGTTCACGTTCTGTTAGGACAGGAGGTCACTGCCTTGCTCACAGGGGATAACCTGTGGGGAGAGATGTGTGTTAAAAGCTTTCTGGGACCTCAGATCAATGATAATGTGTATTATGTTCCCGTGGTAAATTATTCCATGACCTTTGGTGTTTGGACAAAATCCTGAATTCCTTATTTGGATTCATAGCAGGTCTGAAACGAGATATTTACTTTATTTATTTGGAAGTTTATGACGAGCATGTGATTTGTTTTTGTTGAACCAGACTATTGAACAATGGTCTGAATGGTGAAAGAGTGTAAGCAGCGCCCCATCGCTATTGTTGGGAAAATGAGAGCATGAGTGTGTCACTGTTTTCATGTGTTTCTATGTCGTTTGTTCTCTACCTCTTTCTCTCTGTCACTTATTTGCATTCCTCTTCTCTTCCTCAACAACACGCACAGGCTACAGGTAGTGGAACTATTCACGGTGCATTGAACCGTTTAACGCCCCCCCCCCCCCCACTCCAGATGTTCTACTCACTGACTCCCGACTGGGAAGCTGAGCTGTGGATTTCCATTCCATCGTCCCCACTCGCATGTTGTGTCTGTGCCGCGCCGCCCAAAGGGGGCATAGGGGAATAGACTAGATTAGATTACAAAGACTCTCCTAATTAGACCCTGGATGTTTACCACACCAGTCCAGCACCTCTCCATGAGAAACATGTGGGACCTGGTTTTACTTTTCCCCTCTCTCCTCTTTCGCCGCCCCCCCACCACCACCAGAGAGTTTTCTCATTTTTACCCCCTGTCCGAAAGCATTTGGAAAATGTGCATTGGGGGACTTGGGAAAGGGAAAGACACCAAACTCCTGTCTGAATTCAGTGCAGCTCAGACAGTATAACACGGGCCCTCCAAGCCAAGCTCAGGCCCACCGGACACAGAGCTCAGAAACTGGATTTAATTCAGAGGAGACTCTAGCCTCCATGTGTGATGGCGACAATCTATTCCTGTCTGTGATCTCAGCTGCCAACTGTCGTCACCGTCCCCAAACTGCATCAGAAGCACTGAGACGCCCTCAGGAGTTCACTGTATAAGTATGTCAGCAGGTGACGTGATGTTATTTCTAGCTGGAGAGCTTCTTTCCGTCAAGACCACTTTGATCTCCGTCCCTCCACTATCTCCATGTTCCTCTCTTCTTCCTCTCCTATCTGGCCCCTTCCCACCACACCCCTTCTCTCCACGTCCGGCCTGCCAAGAGCTGTCCCCTCTCCTGGGAAGAATTCAGCCGTGACATATGCAACAGGGGAACATCCTGTGACTGTCGGTGGGAATTCAGAACAGTCCCCACCCTTTAGTTAACTCGGTGTGAGATGTTCTACATTAGTTGCCCCTGACGTCACTGGTTTTTGATTGGCACAGAAGGGTTCCGTACTATTCGCGGTTGATGATGAAACACATGTACGCTTATAACCGTAAAAAGCAGGCATAACCTCCACATAGTGACCCCACCACGCCTGCCCCTCGTTTCCCCTCAGCGTCACCTCTGCTGCGCTGCCAGCCCGCTGAAAACAACGCCTGCTCCACGCCCAAGAGGCCCCGGGGCTGGCAGGGAGGGAAACCAGGGGCATCTGAATTCCAGCGCCCACACACACACACACACACACACACACACACACACATAGAGTGGTACATGCAAATGGCCAGTCAGCTCCGTCGGGCTGTTCCCCCCCCCTTCTGTTCCTCGGGCTCATGAATTCCCAATAAATGCCTGACTGGCAGCTGGTACAGCAGCATTACAGTGAATAATGCAGCTGAGCTGTTTGGTCATTCAGCGGCTGGAAAAGCCATTTGTACAGAATCAGGCCTTGTAGAAACTCAAAGAGCTTGAAACTCAAAGAGCCAAAAATATCTATGATCTAATATCTATAAATGATGTTATAAATGGTCCTTCAGCTGCTGACACTCAACAGTGTGGTGAAAATATGGTTTCAGTTTTTGTGATTGTTTCGAGGTCTGCAGGTCGTGACTGCTGCAATAACATGTGTTTTATTTTATCTTCCAGTCGTACTTTTAAAACTGTCTCATTCGGCTCAGTTCATGATTTCATCAAATATCTGGTTCTGTCTGACCTAAAAATAATCAATTTACGACGCTATAGTGCAGCAGCAGTTTATAAAAGACTTGAATAAGATGACTTTAATATTAAATCCACTTGGCAGCTCAGAGGAGAACTGCAGAAAGCAGAAAGTTCACTTTGCGTCAGAAAACCAGGACAGAGAATTAGGGCCACTGTGATATTATGACTTTATTCTCGAAATGTCAGACTTGTTTTTCTTCAATATCAGGGACCTTTGCAAAGTCTGAAAATGTGACATCGTTTTGTAATGGTCTCCTGGAAGATGCTCTTAAACCATCAGATAGGTATTTATTTGATTTGAACTTGTAGACCTGCAAATGAAAGTATCCTGGGGTGATTCAGATTCTTCCTCTCCAGCTGCGCAGTAGATTAAGCGAGGTGGTGTTTAGTGTTATTACGCCATCAGAGGATTTATAGCTCCTTAGCATCTTTGTTATCACAACTGCTGTTGGAGGAAGTAGCAAATTACTCGTCTTCAGCCCTCAACTCAAGTAGGTTTAATTTGCGTCTTATCATAATTGTTCGGAAGCTTCAAAGTGACAGTGACACACTGCAGACACCCGCAGACCACGGCACTTCCCAGATCATGCTAAATGTTTGTTACTTCCACTGTCTGGGAATGTGAATGAGCTCTGTCTCGATTGTGTCACACACACACACACACACACACACACACACACACACTTGGAGCTTTGTTCCTCTGGCTTCAAGTGGCTCTGGACTCAGTCCTGCCTCAGTTTTCATGAGGGAGCAAGACGCCCTTTTTATATCACCTTGCATTAGTTCAATCATCATTTTCAAGTAGGTAGTTTCGTTCGGGATTTCTTAAACGTGGTTGTCATGGCACTAGAACTTTCACTGTTGTTCTTAACAACATCTTTTATGAGGCAAATTGTCAGAGCTTGAGCTGCAGTGTGGAAAAATGTGTTACATCCAGTTGTAAAGACCCCAACAGGCTTTCAATCAGGTTTTAAAAGCCAAATTCCATTTTTTCTAGCCGTATGTTCCGATTGCGTGTTTCCCAATCGGAAAGTTTTTTGCTCCTAATTGGCCGAAAACCTACACGTAAGTAGAAAAGTGTTTAGAGGTCCTCGGAGGGGCTCATTTCAACTTTTCATCCATTTTATCACAAGTGTGAGACTGTGAGAGTGAAATGTAACAGCTGGCTGATCCACACGCAACAGTGGAGTTCCTGGTAAAACACTCCGTGGGTCAGAGTTTGGGTCGAGCTGCAGTGAACCGGAGCCATTTTGCTGAGGACCATTGACAATAAATGGATGTAATTATGATCCTTGCACGGGGAATGGTTTTGAACACTGACGTCTGGTTTCAGATGGAGAATGTTCTTTGGGGAGGTTGTGGTTCAGAGGCCTCAAACCTTCTCAGAAGGAAAGACCAAATGAGAAATTCTGATCCAAATTGCTGCTAATCGTGTGGTGACTGCCAAGAATTTCAAGGACATCCATTTAAATGTTTCAGCTCATACCTACCGTGCATAATTCCTGACCAAGTATTCCATAGTCGATTGTGGAACATGCAGTTTTGGATGGGTTGCATGTATCAGAGAGGGGTAGTGATGCTTTTGTGGAGATGGAGGGAGAGAGAGGGGGGGGGGGGGGCTGCTCTGGAATGTGAAGAATGAGGGTTTGTTTAATCCTCGTGGGGGATAATTTATTAGCAGTAAAGGGAGCCCTGCTGTGCGAGCCAGACCAAAGGAAGGTGAGATTTGTGCATGTTTGTGAGTACTGGTGTTGCACAACCAGTTGTTTTAATTGATGATTCCACCACTTCAGACTATAGCAGAAGCCTGGAAATGAGTGTGAGGTCAGTGGAAAGTATTGTTTTTATAACCGCCTGCTCTCTGTGTAGAGTATTAAGTGATTTACCCTTCAGTGAACTGTAGAATGACACTGCAGTAAAAGCTCACAGCTCGGAAATCTGCCTTTTTCCTCTGCCGTCATCTGAATTTCCAATGTAACTGGCGTCCAAACAGTCAGAGTCAGCTGTGGTCGAAACCTAAAAGTGGACGAATTACTCCACCAACTTAATTCCATCCCATAGTGATGCTACCTAAAGTTGTTGGGGAGGAAATAACCCAGCTCAGTTGATGAGGTGATCAAATTAAAAACATCTGTCGCTGCGGAAAAGCCAGTTTGTCTCCAGTATTGGTCCCACTCCTCTGTGGTCTGAGTAATTTGGCGTTGCACTATTCACGGGGGGGGGGAACACAAAGCCGGGGGAAGATTTAGTGAGAGAGTAATGAGCTACTGGAAAGCAAGAGCACGCTCGGTTCGGCCCGGTCCACCTACGCCGGGGCAGCACGGCATCCTGGGTAGATATGACCCAGCACTTAGTTGCTGCAGTGATGGAGGAAGCAGCCGCTGCCAAGAGGGCCCAGCGTGGCAGCACGGACCAGATGGATGCACGCTCTCACCCACTCAAACAGCTCAGGTCACGGAATCCAATTCAGAGAGATTCTGTTTTACATATTGAACCCAAACAAAACATGCCATATAAATGCAAAGAAATATATTCTGTGTGAACCAAGGGAATGACTTGAGTGGGACGTGCGTTACTGAGCCACTGCATTTAGTTGTTGGACATTATTCTGGATCAGCACCATTACGGGCTTGATGGAAGAGGACACTCTACTCCCCTTTGGTTTTGCCGCCGTAGGTCATATCTCCTTTGTTTTGTCCGACCTTTATCACGGAATGAAATCATAAGCGGGAGGCTACATTAAAGGAATGATTGCCTCTCGGGGGGAGAGAGCTCAGCGGTTCCGAAGCAGAGGTGATGGTGTTTTTGCAGAGGAATAGAAAGTTAAATGAGAAGCTTTGAGAGGGCGTCAGAGGTGTAAGCTGTGTAAATAGAAGTGTGATGATGAGCTTTTCTTCTCCAGTTCGGATGAAGGACATTGGGAAGAAAAGCCAAACTGTGATGATGTCCGATAGCAGGATTGTGCAAAAACAAAAAATTGGTGGAAGGGTGGGGAACGGGCTGAGGAAGAACCCGCTAAAATCTGGCGAATCAAGTCATTTTTGTTTTTCACTTTATTTAATATTGTGAGATATTATCAAATATGTTTTTCAACAGATTCGATGACGGGGGCAGATCCAGTGTTTGTTCATTTTTGTGAACCCAGTAGCTAAGTATTACAGAGTCATTTATAGAGTGCTAATATCTAAGAATCGCTGATAAGAATAGATGATATTGTAAGTCCCCACTGTGACACATGCTCAGCTTTTCTTTTGTTCCGTTCGGTTGTTGAGGGCAGAGCCAGAGGTACAAAACATACTTTGAATTCCTCTGCACCAGAGGATTGTTTTCAGGAACAGTTAACTTGTCGTACAGTATTTTAAAAAGCCACCAAAGCACCACCTGGGGTAACAACATGGGAAGTTGGGCTCACTGCAGTTGTGTTCGGTGCTGTGGGTCTACATGTGTAACACAAAAAACACAGTCACAAACCTTTTCCTCATCTGTCATAGATTGCAATCAGGTGCTAGTTTCATACGCATGAGGTCACACATGCAAACGGCTTCTCTCTGTAATCACGTGAAGCTGAGTTGACGTTCGCTGAGCGTGTGTTTGGTTTTCAGCCTCGTACTCGATTACGCAGCGTCGCGTGCCGCGGCCCAGACTTCACGTTGTAGGTGCATCTGATAAGCATCAGGTCTATGTAGATGTGGGCTGTGAAACACAGACAGGAAGAGCAATCACACTTTGACCCGTGTTTCAAAGGGCTACCTCATCATCGGGGGAGATGGCTCTGGTTAAAGTGAGGAAGCTCATTCATCATCCGCACCGTTACTGTAACCCTCAAGCGGGCGTTATTCTTTTTTATTTCAGCTTGTCTGTGCATATTTGCAAACTTAGGGATCTTTGACGGGAAAAAGACTTAAACTTGAAAGAGAAGAGACTGATTCAAGGTTTCCAGATGCACACACACACACACACACACACGACCAAACCAACTGGTCACCAGCTTTTGTCCTACGGGGAAAGTTCACGCTGCAGCGCAAAGCAAAAGGCGATTTTAGTCTGTGAAGGACGACACCTTAAAGATCGTCTGAGCTGCCTGTGAAAACTGACCCACATCAACAAGGTGTGAATAAAGACACCACTAAAGTTTACCTCCACCAACTGGGTTTGTTTGTCAGTTAAATGACCCAGGAAGGAACACATTACATTTTAAAGTAGATCCATATAAACTGGAGGATCCAGGAGCTGTCTTTGGTGCCTTGGTGGAGGTATGCGCTCTCTAAGCACCCCTCTAGTTTTCATTAGACGTTCTCGTGGCCTTTTCTTGCCCCTGTTACACAAATACAATGGAAGTGGAGCTCACAGGAAACTAGATCGGATCATTTTAAACATTTGAAAAGATAACATATAGGAAGGTACCCTGAGGGTGCATACCACTGCCAAGGCTAACACTCTATACCACAATGTTAATACTCTCCAAAGGTTAATGGGTTGTTTCTTGGTCCGTATCCGAACCTTCCATCACGTTTCAAGAAAATCAGATCACTAATTTGTGCTCAATCCTGTTAAACGACAATCCTGTAGATAATTAATGTTTGTGTTGACATTTCAGTTTCTACTTGCACCTGAATATTTAGTAAATGGAAACTCAACTAATTAATTAAATGAACTCCTACTAAATTATTGAAATAGATGAGTTTACAGGAACGGATGGACTGTTGAAATGTGTTCAAGCAGTTGAAATAGTTAATCAAATATAATTAACAATTAACAGTTGAATTAATAAAAGAATCTCATGAAGCAGGTGATAGATGCATAAATACAAACTTTAAGCCAAACTCAAACCAAAGTATGCAGATATATGATATGATATGATAAAGTAAAACCTGACGTATTAACTGATCTCAGACATGTGACGTGCATGTTGTATATCAGTGGGTATATTCTGCTCTGGTTGTAACAGCATGTGAAGGAGTCTATGGAGTTTCTGCTAATAAACAGGTCAGCTCCCTCTGGGTTCTGGTCTCTGTAGTTCAGAGAGGTCACACACTTCAGTGGGCGTAACGAGTCTCGTCACCTGGACCTCGGTCTGAATTCCACTGTGATGAAAGGTGTTAGAGCTTCAGTTACTGGTCCTGGTGTCAGTTTGTGGACGTTACTCAGCAGCACAGCTTTGCAGCGCAGTGCAGGCTGTTGGCTATAAAATTCAGTCTACACCTACACACTGGATCCACCCCCTGCACCCAGATCAGCACCAGAATTGAACTGGTTCTTTCCTGTCCCATACCACATCTCTTCACCAGGTTTCGTTTGAATCTGTCCAGTAATTCTTGTTGTTATCTTGTTTACAAACCAACCAACATATACACAAATGGACGGTGGTAAAACACAACCTCCCTGGTGGAGATAATGATCGTACAGCATGAGCTCATCCAGCAGAGCTCCAGTATTTGTATGTCGATGCAAAAAGAACTGGTTTAGTGGTTTGGGTCCAACGACTTGACCACATGAGGCCGTCTTTCTAATTACGGTAGTTGGAGTAATTGTTAAAGCCAATGAGGGGATGGAAAGATGCTGACTGTGTTTTCCTGTTTCCTCTCATGACAGATCGTGAGGACCAATCAATCCTTTGCACGTGAGTATTTCAACTCTCTGATTACTCTCCTCCTCCTCCTCCTCCTCCTCCTCCTCCTCCTCCTCCTCCTCCTCTGTCCCCTCGTCTCTTGAGGTCATATCTCTGTTAGGACACAGGGTTGTTCTGTTCTTTAAGGTGGTTCTGCTGATGAAGCAGCTCAATGGGCTGGAAAATGAAACTGCTCGCAAGATGAAAATGATACAGCTCTACCTTAACTGTCTCATGTCTCACCTCCAGTCCAGTTCAAATAAGGGATTATGGGTTATTTGACTTCCTGGTCACTTTCCGTCTCCCGTCATCTTCCTCTCCTCTCGGCTCCGTTGGCCAGCTCCAGTCGTCCTGCTGTGTTTTATTTAAAGGGCTGGTTTCAAATAGCTCTTTGCGGATGCTGGGTTGTGCGGTGGCTCTAACCAACACTGAGGGAGTTAAGAGTGTGGTTTGGTGCCGTGCCTTCGCCCCCACTATGGCAGCGAGTAATTGAGTGCCACACTCTTTCAGTGCGGCTTGGGTCGAGGCTGCCGATGAACACAGAGGAGCTGTTGCATAATCTGAAAACTACGCCTCCTGTTGGCGGCGGTGGAGCGATTTAAATTGTGACACCCCACTGTTAATTAAGTGGTGGGGTTGTGGAAAAAGTGTGTTTATCCAGGTCTGTCCGGTCATAGAATAAAGTGCACGAACTTTACAACAACCACTTTTAATCCAATTAAGTTGACACGTGCCTCTAATTGCATAACAGCACTTTGTTGAACATCCTTTGCAGTTGTGTGGTTTAGCAGAGATGTGTTCAGAAGGGTTCGAGGGTGAAGGACGACGGAGGCACTTCTCCCATAGGCTCTAATTCCTTCATCATTACCTAAAAAGAACAATCCTACACTTAATATGAGAAAGTGAGGCAGCAGATACAAGTGTGCACAAAGTGAGGGTTCTGCCACATGTGACCGCTCCGACCCACATGATCCCAGCTTGTCTTTAATAGTAAAGAATAAGATGTGAAAAAACAACATTGAGTGGTTTTATGTTCAAGAAAAGTTCTTTCAAAATGAGCCAAACTGGGATGTGTAACGGACTTGACCTACATCGCGAGGCCTGCGTCCTGCGTCTGAGGACTCGCCCATCGCATTCTAGCTAAAACTGCAGTCTTTGGTGCAGTCGAGCTAATTGCCAGCTTGCCTAAAGCCACCGGCATGTAGCTAGATGCAGTGTTTGCGGGCCTCAGTTTGTCGTTGGCCCCGGGTTCTCTGGGCTCTGGGAGCCTGATTGTGGGAGCTGTGGACGGGCCCTGCCTGAACACAGCTATCATTAGAGTCGGGCCCCCACAACGCAAGAGACTGGAAACTTCTGGAGACGGGCCCAGCAAACCACAGGGTTCTCCAGTAAAAAACAACTGACAGAGGACTGGATGGATTTAGAAAGCAACAACAACGCGTCGCCTGATGATCGTCCGCTCTCTCAGCCTTTGCTTTTCCCTTTTCTCAGTGTTTGAGTCTTTCCTTGGGAATCATCCAATCTCTCCTGACCACCAAAATGATAAATAAAAGCTTTTTATGTTACGCTTTGACTGTATTTTGTCTAGATTCTTAAATTGCGGACAACTTTCACAGACATCACAATGAATAATGATAATAATATTTACTTTATGGTCTTTTACAAAAATGTTTCTTTGACAGGGCCCCAAAATAAATCGATAATGCACATTTGAAATACGCACTCACACATAGAATAGCAGTAAAACCCCAGAAAGTAAAAGTTGGTAATTCCGGATTGCAAAAAAAAAGGCTGTTGTAATTACTGTGCTCGTAATGATGATGTGTTTCTTTTCTCTCACTCTCTTTGTCTGTGTATGTGTAAATCCATGCTGTTTATCTCCTTGGTTCTCAGAGGTGAATCAGGTGCTGGCAAGACCGAGAACACGAAGAAGGTTATCCAGTACCTGGCCCACGTTGCCTCCTCGCACAAAGGACGCAAAGACCACAACATTCCTGTGAGAGACCATATTTTTCCTTCCCAACCTCCCTCCTCTCCTCTCCTCTCCTCTCCTCTCCTCTCCTCTCCTCTCCTCTCCTCTCCTCTCCTCTCCTCTCCTCTTGTACATCATAATTCTGTTATAAATGAATAGTTTATTCACTTTCTGGCAGAGAGCTGGTTGCACACTCTCGTCTGACCATTAAATGTTATCGGTCTATACGGTCCTGCAACAAAGACAGGAAACAATCTGTCTCTGTCTGTCGGTAAGAGAATCCACTAGAGACTGATGACAGTTGATCATCTATGGAGAGTAATGGGCTGGATTATTTCTAAGCTAGGTTTGGCTCCTTTTAAACAAACACAATATGAAGTGTTTAATAATTAGCTAGGCCAGCTGTGTCCCCGTATGTCCCCGGTCTTTATGCTAAGCTAAGCAGCTGCTGGCTGTAGCTTCATGTTTACACATCGATCTTCTCATCTAACTTTCTGCCAGAAAGTAAAAACCAAGTGTTTTGCCCTAAATGTCAATGTGTATTAAAGTACAGTTAATAGATGTTAACTCTGCTCCTGCCTCATGTCGTCCTGTGCCTCCCTGGGAGCGTGCAGCCGCTGAGCTGGACTCACTGTAACTGTACTGGTGTTTCTGTTTCCTGTGGCTTGTGTCTGACATGAGCGCCCTCAGGACTTTAACACTTGCATTTGTTTATCCATAACAAGCAGCCCGAATCTCCCAAAGCATTCAAGCTACAGGCAAGTGTATCTCCCACTTTTTTACAACAACAACAAAAAAGATTGTGTGGTTCTTGTTGGTGTTTGTGTGTACGTGCATGCCCTCTCTCTCGATTGTTAATCTAAGCTTGTTTCTTTTTGAGGTATTTGTTTGTGGCGGCTCAGTCTTCTCAGGTGATTGTTTGAATCCTGGTGAATCTTCACTTTAACCAGAAGGCCACAGCCAAACCAAACCTCTCTCCTCAAGCTTCATCTTTACCTTTTAGTGAAGTGAAATACTGCAAACGTAGGCGTCAGAGATGATGAAAGATGGTAGAACTCGATCAAATGTTTCATATATTCATGCATGTTTTCCATCCGTGATGTTCTCTAGATGCATGTGTGTAGTTTTAAGCATTTTGAGTAATAATTTAATAATTCATGTGTAGCTTCAGCTGTGGAATTATTACCCCAGTAACCAAATGTGCTTTTGATTCATAAGTGGCTTTTGTAGCCGAGACAATAATCAGACGCAGAGGATTTCTTTGCAGCTGTTAGAGCCTAACGTCAGATTTCAGTCCGTGATGTTTTAGACCCAGAAGCAACACGAATGAAACTCTGCTGACAAACTACTGAATTCGCTCCAAACTCATTTTCTGGCTCACCTCTTTGCAACTCGATTCATCTGGTGGCTGCTTTTTTTCCGTCTTTCTCCCCTAAAGCAATTCCTGATGTTTCTATGTCCTCTGTGAAATCTAATAACTATGGAATCAGAGGGAGCCCTGTACCTTTGAGCACACACACACTCAGGGTTAATGCCCGTCTAATATGATGTGTTTCAGTAGCCGTGAGTTAGAGGCTGTAAGTCGGCTCCTCGGTGCTCCCGGGCCGGAGAACGCCATCCGCGCTGACCTCCTTAATGCTGCGTTCCCTCTGTGTTGCATTACGACTGCCTCTGGGCACAGGCCAGAGGAATGTAAAACCCCGGGAAGATTGGAAAGGGGGTTCAAGGGGGGGGGGGGGGTTGAAGTAGTTGAAGAGGAGGAAAAGCAGACCAGACTTTCATATTCCTGTCAGGAAGAAAGATAGAAAGCCTTTTTAATCATGTAGTTATGCAGGTATGTGTGCACTGGCTCCCGTGTTGGTCCATGTCAGTCAGGAGCTGAGAGATTGGGGGGGAAAATGTGGGGGAGGACACAGTGGATAAAACACATGGGTTTTACTGGAGCTTCATTTTGGTCGTAAAACACAGAGCAGACGGCACCAGAACCTGCTGCTTCTACAAAGGTGCTTAGTTCCACATCTGGCCAGAGATTTTATTTTAGAGCTCCAGCAGAGTTCAGTGACCGTTGTCCGAGGGACCTTGTTTCCTTCTCGTACCAGTGAGTTGAGTTGTTTCTCTCACACAGGACACACATTAAGTATCGTCTCTTTTCCTCTCAGTTTCTTTTTCCTGTCTTTCTGTATAACGGCACATGTAAGTCAGGCTTTAGGTATTTCTGGCAGCAAGTCGGAGCTCAGGTGAAACTTACTCTGCTCCCCCTGGACAGTCCAGATGAACATCTTGGAGTCAGTTCAGTCTGGCTGGTGTTACTCGACGAGCAAGGGGCTATTTCTGTCCTGTCCGTGCTCCGGAGAGACGAGATTGTCATGTGAAGGGGGAATTAGCGGTTTCAGGGGCCCATAGGGAATGTCCCAACTGCCTATTAAGCCAGGTTTTTGAGATCTGGGAGGAAGCCATCATCTGAATAACCGTCGCGGTGGTGAAGTCTTTGAATCGGCAGCGTCCATCATCACGCGATAGGAATGTACAGGCCCGGAAGAATGCTCTCACTCATCCACCCAAGCTGACCGCTCGCTCGTGGGCATGTGTTGGAACACAATCACACAGTACGACGTCACACTGTTCGGTTGTCTTTGCCCCTGAAACTTGTCGAGCTCCCTCGGCAAAAATCACATTGTGCTGCCGTTGACTAAAGTGAAGCCAACAGAGCCATGATAATTTGCCCAGTGTCTGAAATATCGGTTTAGCGTGTTGACATTTTCCTGCTCTGTTGCAAAGACAGGATTTTTGTCTCGCTGACACCAGAAAAATAGTGATAGATAGTGAAGGGGGGAAAAAGATCCAATGCGTGGGGGAAAGGTATTTGATATGTTCGACAGCTTGTTGGATTCTGACCCGTCTGTCTTTCCTCACAGGGCGAGTTGGAACGCCAGCTCCTGCAAGCCAACCCCATCCTCGAGTCGTTCGGCAACGCCAAGACGGTGAAGAACGACAACTCGTCTCGCTTCGTGAGTTTTTACGGCTCCTGTTTAAAGAATCATCCTCCTCCTCGATTTAAAGTTCAGATCGAATCCACATTAAATATCACTGCACAAATATGAAAGTGAAATTTGTCTCCAGAAAGTTAATAAACAGATTTTTCAAAAGGCATTTATTTAATATTTGTGGAACTTTTAATTTAAAGCGGGCCGATGCCGCCATGTGGTGACAAGTCAACGAAATCACAGCAATTCTGAGTGTAAGCGCTTAAAAATGTTTATGCTGTGACTAAGTAAATAATGCGGCCAAGAATAACCACAGTGGCCGTGGTGCTCCATCCTCATGAATCATCAGCTGGCGCACATGAGAAGCTGTGAAGACACATTCACACACACACACACACACACACACACACACACACACACACACACACACACACACACACACACAAACACACGTCTGAGTGTCAGGAAACCACAGACGTGCTTGACATTCTCCCTGACCCCCGTTAACCTGGCTTTTCCTAATATAGACATGTTATTCTCCGCCGCCTTTCTGCCATCTGCCATGAAACCACACACATCATAGGCTTCATATTGAACATGTGGTTTTTTTTCAATAAGCTCGACAGCTGATTTCTTTTGTTTTTCTTTGCAGGGGAAGTTCATCAGAGTCAACTTCGACGTCACGGGCTACATTGTCGGAGCCAATATTGAAACTTGTATCCTCCTCACTGTGACTCAGGAATTGTGTGCTTTATGAGATTTGGCTCAATTTCGGCCAACACAGCAGAAATATAACAAAAACACTGCAGTGACATTCTCGTTGCTTGATTTTCATGTCGTGGTTTCGCGGTGAAGACCCTTAACCTTTGCTCTCAGACCTTCTGGAGAAGTCGAGGGCCATCAGACAGGCCAAAGATGAGAGGACCTTTCACATCTTCTACCGCCTACTGGCAGGAGCTGGGGAGCATCTTCGCAGTGAGTGTCTGACACAAACAGAACAGAACAATGAGAGCGAGGACAGCTGAGGTTTCGTGTTTGCTTTGGGCTTGGAACAGAACTAAATCTGGTTTGAATTAGCACCGGTGAAACAAGTCTGTGTCTCTCGTTAACTTTTAATTGAGCTCGTTACGTAGTTTCACTGACGAAGCAGAAGGGGATTAGACGGAATGTTTCTCCGATGAACTAGTGGACTTAAAGGGTCACGTGATCTCGACCTCAGCTTCTCTCTCTGTTCAATCTGAATTGTCTTTTGTGAAAATTTATGCAAACTCCTTAATTATTGTACTTTTGAGGCAGCACAGTATATCCACCAGAAAAACATAAAACCAAGAAGTACAAATTACTGATCTGGATCCGCACCAAAATGTCATTGCTTCTTCTTCCCACCAAATGTTGTGGTATTCCTTTCAGTGGTTTTTGCGTAATCCTGCAAACAGACAGACCAACGAACGCAGAGGAGAACATAAAGTAACAGTATTGATCAAATTCGCAGTTTCACTAATTGACCATCTTGGTTTTCTCTCCTCCTCCAGCGGACCTGCTCCTCGAAGGCTTCAACAACTACCGTTTCCTGTCAAACGGTAACATTCCCATCCCCGGTCAACAGGACAAGGATAACTTCCAGGAGACCATGGACGCCATGCACATCATGAGCTTCAACCATGAAGAGATTGTCTGTGAGTAGCAGGTCCAGATGTACTTTCATTCATCGCTCTCCATGGATTCCTTTCCTCTATTACCCTGCCATTACCTACTCCCCCCCCCCCCCCCCCGGGGGGATGACTAACCTGTGATCTTATCCCTGGTAGGTATGTTGAAGGTGGTCTCTGCAGTGCTGCAGTTTGGCAACATTATCTTTAAAAAGGAGAGAAACACTGATCAGGCCTCGATGCCCGAGAACACAGGTACACATCCGACGTCCGGTCCAAATGCAGCACATACACACACACACCCCTGAAGTTAGACTGTGTGTCTCCTGGTGATGGAATGTTTGTGATGTCTGGATCATGTCAGCACCATCAGATGTTCCTGCAGTCTGGACTTTACTGTCGACACATACCGTTCAGTTTATAAGAGAAGAAAATGAGATTAAATATATATGATCATGTCAGTTTTCTCAAGGCTGCTGTCTTGGGCCACAGGTAGTCTTAGTCTTCACTTAAAGAAAGCTCCTGTATACTCATATATCCTATGTCCGTGAATATCTATTCATAATAAAGTCATGTACTTGCTTCCTGCTCCCTCGCTCCTCCAGCCGCACAGAAGCTCTGCCACCTGCTTGGAATGAACATCATGGAGTTCACCAGAGCGATCCTCACCCCGAGGATCAAAGTGGGACGAGACTATGTGCAGAAGGCCCAGACCAAAGAGCAGGTAAGGGGCCGCCGAGCTCTACGAACAACGGCAACATCATCATTTCATGTTCGCAAAAAACATCTGTGTTGTTTTCTTCAGGCGGACTTTGCTATTGAGGCCCTGGCCAAGGCGACGTATGAGCGGCTGTTCCGATGGCTGGTTCACCGCATCAACAAGGCCCTGGACAGGACCAAGCGCCAGGGGGCGTCGTTCATTGGCATCCTGGACATAGCTGGCTTTGAGATCTTTGAGGTTCAACAAAACAATTTCATTTCCACAAACCACCAGTCGTCTTGGATTACAGACATGTCACCATAACGAAATATCTTCCCTTCTGCTCCAGCTGAACTCGTTCGAGCAGCTGTGCATCAACTACACCAACGAGAAGCTGCAGCAGCTCTTCAACCACACCATGTTCATCCTGGAGCAAGAGGAGTACCAGAGGGAGGGCATCGAGTGGAGCTTCATCGACTTCGGCCTCGACCTGCAGCCCTGCATCGACCTCATTGAGAGGCCGGTCAGTGTTTCTCTGCCTCTGTCTGTGTGTGTGTGTGTGTGTGTGTGTGTGTGTGTGTGTGTGTGTTTGTGTGTGTGTCAGCTTACGAATGTGTGTATTGAACTGAATGTGTGTCCTCAGAACAACCCCCCTGGTATTCTGGCTCTGCTGGATGAGGAGTGCTGGTTCCCCAAGGCCACCGACAAGACCTTTATTGACAAGGTGCTGCAGGAGCAGGGCACACACACCAAGTTCCAGAAGCCGCGGCAGCTCAAGGACAAAGCGGACTTCTGCATCATTCACTACGCAGGGAAGGTATGTACTCTTTAGAGCTCTAAAAATAAAAGACCTTTATTCATATCTCCTTTGCAGCCTCAGATTTATCGATTGTCTGTGTTTTTCCTTATGTGACCACTCTGCCCCTGGGATGTTTCGTAGACTCTCTCTCGAGGGGAGACAGAGACTTATCTCCTCCCCAAAAGCCCAGTTAACCAGGTCATTGCCTGAAAACAATAGAACAGTTGTCGTACGGCTTCTGCAGGAAACACATCTGGTTCACATCGGTGTGAGATGTGAGTTTGGTGCCTGGTGGTTACATAACGGGAGGTTTTCAACTCTCACCTTCTCTGTGGCGGTCGGCCATCTGAGGAGAAAACAATACTCTACCACATTCCAGGGAAGACGCTCCTCAGTCGTAGCTGAAAATCGGATACAGCCCCATTGAGTGAGAGTTTATTTAGATTTACCTGTCTCAATTTCCTCTGGTGCACGCTGGATATGAGAATCAGTCAGCCGCGTATAAATATCAGTCCTGGACCTGAGCCCTGTCGTGGCAAACAATTGAAAGCCACAGACTCAGCCAAATATTAAGGATCCAGTATTCACTCCTGCAGCCAGGATTCAATTTGAACCTCATCAAATAAATCCTGCATGACATGAGAAGAGGGGAATAAGTACAAACACAGTGAGTTTGCTTTTCTCGGACTCTGATGAAATCCATATGGAGATCTCACATTCCTCGGCTCAGGTTGCCGACCGTGTCAATCACTTGTTATATTCTGCTCTAATCCAACACTCTTCATCGTGCGGTGGACGTTTGAAAAACGCATGCACGTCAAAATTATCATCGTGTTACACTCACTAATCCCATCAACACACTGTGGTCCGGAGAGACCCGACCGTGCTGCCAGTCGAGTTTAATGCACAAATAATACGTCTTTCGTCCAAAGAAACCAACGGGTTCAGGATCCGCACCTGACTTGGACTCTTATCCCGCCCCCACGCCTAAAGTCTGTGTTACATTAACACACATTACAGTTCATTGCACATTGCATATTGCACATTTACATTGCACTCCTGTTTCACATTTAGCATTTTACTTCACTTTTTTTATCTTTATATATTTTATTTTATATATTGTTTTTTATTCTAACGCCGAGTACTTATTGTGTTTTCGTGTTTTCGTGTTTTTATGTTCATTGTATGCACTTTTTCACCAAGAAAAATTCCTGGTAGGTGTAAACCTACTTGTCAATAAAGTACTTCTGATCTGATCTGATTTGTGGTTGTTCGACTGTAGAGTCACATCTGGTGCTAAAACAACGGCCGAGTGGTACTTGGAAACACGAGACTGTCAGTTAAGACATGTGACACAGACTGTTACAGACAGGTGGAGCAACAGACCGGAGACTGAACGCTCATCCTCCAAAAGTGCATTTTAAAAGCATTTTAAGTCCATTAATAAAGTCTCCGGAGTCATTATGTTTTCAGGTTGTTCTTCAGTATTTTCCTAATTTACATTTGTTGTGATAATATTTTATTCCACAAATGCTAAGATAACACTGAGGACTTGCTGTTTTCCCTCAGGTGGACTACAAGGCGGACGAATGGCTCATGAAGAACATGGATCCCCTCAATGACAACGTGGCCACGCTGCTGCACCAGTCGACCGACAAGTTTGTGGCCGAGCTCTGGAAAGACGGTGAGTCTCTCTGCAGTCTGCTTTCTGTTCAGGACATTTTAATAGACATTCATTTAAGGATGTTGAACATTACAGCAGTTGGGGATTGAACAAATGAGATATAAAAAAGAAAAGCACCTTCCTCTTTGTTTTTAAAAAGGAGAAATCCGTCTTTCCTCTTCCACAGTAATTTGCTTTACTGCTTTCTCATATGTGGGATTAAACGTAACCAGTGAAAACATCCATCGAGGTTCACCACAGAGCTGGACTCTCTCCTCTCTGAGCTCAGTGACGGATTCTGTTAATATTTCATTCAGAGGAGAACCGTGGCTTTAATAATGTTAATGTTTCCATAATAAATAATGGAATGTGTAAATGTCAAACTTTCTGAACTCGTCTTTTCCCGACTCTAACTTTAAATGATAAGGTTTTAATAATATGCATGTTCTGAAGTGTTGCTGTGGATAAACTGACCTTTACTCCTCAGTCCTCTTTTTTTTTAACAGCTAATCAATGCCTGTATAAATCTGTGGATGTATGAGTGATGGCTGTACAGTGTGTGTGAGTGTGTGAGTGTGTGTGTGAGTTCTCGTCCTCTCTCACTCTCCTGTCTTCTTCCTGTGTCTGTGTTGCTGTAGACATTCAGACGTTTCAGAGAGCGTCTTTCTATGACAATGTGTCTGGGCTCCATGAAGCTCCAGGTGAACGATAGTGACACTTAAACCTTCATGTGGCGACTGGCTTCTCTTCATCGTCTCCACTGGAGCCCGCGGTGGTTCCCCCGTCTTGTCACGGCTGCCCTGTGCACCCCTGTAAAACGTCCCCTCTGGCTTTGCATGGCTGCACCACTGCTGTATTTTAAAAACCTTGCCATCAATGCTCGTGGCTCATTGCCTCTATAATTATTCAAACAGCTGTCGCCTAAATGATCACCCAGGTTAAGCATTTATTTCCATAATAATCCAAAAAATAGATGTAATGCAATTCTAGGTGACCTGCTGGTGCTGTAAGGTAGCATGTTAGGTAGGACAGAGATAAAGAATATAGAAGGGCTGGGATGTGGCCTGATTTGGTGATGCACGATGCTCAGAGGAGGTGTCACCGCACCTAAAAACTGTGAATGATGCAGTGATCAGTCCGATGACTCCAGTTAAAGATACCTCAGTGACTCTACAACAGGCTTAACCAGAGCATGTTGGAGCCGACAGCAAATGGAAAGAATTCGATATGAGGAAGGATCAGTGGATCATCACATAGTTCTGGCATCTACATGCACGGAAAGAGTGGAGAATAGAAACCTGAATAACAGGAATACAATGTGTTTTTAAACTTCTGGTATTCAAAGGCTTTAACAGAAAATATCCTCAGGGTTGTTTCCTGGATTTAAACAATTGTTATGTTACTGAAGTAAACAGCAATTAAATGTTCTAGGATAATGAAAACTTACAAAGAAATAAGTCACGTAGCTTTGCAGAGTGACACTTCAAACTTCCTCCTTTGTTTCTGTATTTTGAAATCTTTAGGTCGCTCGTTCATGTCCCAGCTGGTGTGACATCATTGTCTGTCTTCATGCTTTATCACAAACATAGAAAAGAGCAAAACCTGCTCAGTTAAAACATCAACATTTATTGAATTGGCTTTCGGTAAAAACCAGCATGACTAAAGTCACATGAGGATCCTCGTATTGTTGACCCCTCCATTGATGTAATTCCCTCTTCCCTTGGTTTCTTTCCTCTGCCCCAGTTGACCGGATCGTGGGTCTGGACCAGGTCTCAGGAATGAACGAGACAGCGTTCGGTGCCGCGTACAAGACCAAGAAGGGCATGTTCCGCACGGTGGGCCAGCTGTACAAGGAGCAGCTGTCCAAGCTCATGGCCACGCTGAGGAACACCAACCCCAACTTTGTCCGCTGCATCATCCCCAACCACGAGAAAAGAGTTAGTCTCCGGTTTCTCACTATAACATTCACTATCATCACGTGTTAGTAGAGTAAAGAATTATTTTGATATTGGTGAGATGCTTTTATTTCTACGTGTATGTAGTGACCACTTCCTCCTCCTCCTCCCACAGGCTGGTAAACTGGACCCCCACCTGGTTCTGGACCAGCTGAGGTGTAACGGTGTGCTGGAGGGAATCCGCATCTGCAGACAGGGCTTCCCCAACCGCATCGTCTTCCAGGAGTTCAGACAGAGGTAAAGTTCATACTTAAACCTGAAGCATATAACTTCACTCCTTCTATATAAAACACCACAAGTGTACATACAGTATATCTGATCAAATAACAGTATTTTATTGCCTTGTCATTCATACCTGGTTTTGCTCTCAGGAGCATAGCAGGACACTTTTTGTTCAGGGTTTAACGTTTGCAGGACTCGAATGCAGCTTATGGATTTAGCAGGAAGTGCAGCAGAGAAAATTAAATATGCAGACAGTCACTGGACGGCAGGAAGGAAAGTTCAAGATCCAAAACTCCAAGAGGCAAAAGTAGTAACGACGGTGAGCACAGCTGAAACTAGAGCACAGAACAGGAAACAGGAACAGACGATTAAACACAGAACACACGTCCAAAAACACAAATATACAAAAGCTCAGCTTAAAAAAAAACCGATCTGCTGCTTTCTGATGTTCTTCCATCTTTGTGAAATTCTTCTTCTCCACAGTCTCTCTGTATCTTTCAAGAGTTTCCCTTTGTCACCTAGAGTTGTTATAGTTTTGGAGCTACAGTAGTCTGGTATAGTGACTGTTTCTGTCCATGACCTCTTTGCTGTTTGTCCAGGTATGAGATCCTCACTCCTAACGCCATTCCCAAAGGCTTCATGGATGGAAAGCAGGCCTGCGAGAGAATGGTAAGGACCTCACTTACAGTGCAGAACTATTAGAAATAGTCTTGACTGCAGCCGCAAAGGTCATGATGCTTATATTTGAAACAAACACATTAGTTATGAAGTTGTCATTGTCTTATTAAGAAGGACGTTGGGTGAAAGAATCAATCGGGAAATACAGTCTGAATAAACATCAAGGAAACACTAATTGTTATTAAAACAAGCCTGAGTTTACAGTAGAGAAGACGATTTATAACTTTAAATAAGATATCTATTCTCCCTCTATCTCTCTAGATTCGAGCTCTGGAGCTGGACAGCAACTTGTTCCGTATCGGCCAGAGTAAAATCTTCTTCCGGGCCGGAGTCCTGGCTCATCTGGAGGAAGAGAGGGACCTGAAGATCACCGACATCATCATTTACTTCCAGTCTGTCTGCCGAGGATATCTGGCGCGAAAGTAAGTGCTGCTCTGCCTCTGCTGTCCGTGTTTGAGAGCCCCTCACCCCCTCAGAGTCGTTTCTGCATATCGATTATATATATTTTACTTTGGTCTCTTCCTTTCTCATCTCAGGGCTTTTGCTAAAAAGCAGCAGCAGCTCAGTGCTCTGAAAGTTCTGCAAAGAAACTGCGCCGCCTACTTAAAGCTGCGTCACTGGCAGTGGTGGAGACTCTTCACCAAGGTGTGTGCTCGTGTGTGTGTGTGTGTGTACATGTTGTTGCCCGTGCCACCTGCCACGGCCGTGAGGATGTGTGTCGTCCTCTGAAGCTTCTCTGTTCATGTGCACGTGCAGGTGAAGCCTCTGCTGCAGGTGACCAGGCAGGAGGAGGAGATGCAGGCTAAGGATGAGGAGCTGGTCAAAGTGAAGGAGAAGCAGACCAAGGTGGAGGGAGAGCTGGTGGAGATGGAGAGGAAACACCAGCAGGTCGGTTATAGAAACCTTGTTCTTTCTCCGTGAGGATTAGCTGAAGGCACTAACGTTATTTATGTGCAGACAATAGAGGAGAAGAACATCCTGGCGGAGCAGCTGCAGGCGGAGACGGAGCTGTTTGCAGAGGCCGAGGAGATGAGAGCTCGTCTGGCGTCCAAAAAGCAAGAGCTGGAGGAGATCCTCCACGACCTGGAGTCCAGGCTGGAGGAAGAGGAGGAGAGGACCCAGGGCATGCAGAGCGAGAAGAAGAAGATGCAGTCCCACATCCAGGTGTGGAATTACTCAGGCAACATCTAAGCACTGGTTATCAAGATGCTTTTTTACTGTTGGATATTTAAAAAGATTCCTATTTGAAATGACAAGAATCTGTTTGCTTATTGTGTTTGCTCAGGACCTGGAAGAACAGTTGGATGAGGAGGAGGGCGCCAGACAGAAGCTGCAGCTGGAGAAAGTGACGGCTGAGGCCAAGATGAAGAAATACGAAGAAGACATTTTGCTGCTGGAGGACCAGAACTCCAAGTTTCAGAAGGTGAGAGAGAGGAGAGAGGACTCGGAGGGGAGACGGCTCAGGGTTTGGAATGGAAAGAAGAATTGTGAATGGTGGTTTTAAAAAGGAGATGGAGCTTTTCTGCACAGTCTTAGCTGCAACTTTCCTCTGTGTCATTATCTCCCCGGTGTAGGAGAAGAAGTTGACAGAGGATCGAATCAATGAGATGGCCTCACTGTTAGCTGAAGAGGAGGAGAAGGCCAAGAACCTGAGCAAGATCAAGAACAAGCAGGAGATGATGATGATCGACCTAGAGGGTAAAAGATTAACGTCAAATACAGAGCGCTTAGATTAATAAAGTGCAATAATTAACTTGTATTTACAATTAAGCTATGATTAAAGATCTTTCTTTGAGTTTTATTAAACCAGTAACTCTTTGTCTTATCCACGTTAAATCAGAGAGGCTGAAGAAGGAGGAGAAGACCCGTCAGGAGCTGGAGAAGGCGAAGAGGAAGCTGGATGGGGAGACGTCCGACTTCCAGGACCAGATAGCCGAGCTTCAGACTCAGACAGAGGAGCTGAAAGCACAACTGGGCAAGAAGGAGGACGAGCAGCAGACGATGCAGTCTAGGTAGGAGATACAGGGACCACCACGCGGGAGAGAATGGAAAGAAACTATTCAGCACTAGAGAGAGAGTTCATACCTCCACCAAGGTCCAGCAGTCCCCATATTCAATTTACTAGATCTACGCAAGTTTCATAGGAATCCGTCCAGTACTTTTTGTGTAATCTTGCTCAACAACAAACAAACACAGACAACATCACCTCTTCCAAAATAAGAAGTGAAAACGCAGTTCTCCAACATAACTGACTAAATATGGGTTTTCATTTTGAGTCACTGAGATGCTGCTTCGTGATGTGAATCACTTTGAGGTAAGTGCGACGTAACAGAGCAGAATAATCATCACAACAACTTCCAGAGCTGCAGTGAAACATTCACAAGCATTTCAATCGGACTGACAGAGACACAAATATACAGCAGGGATTTTATCATCTTGTAAAAATAGCTTGTGTCTGTTGTCTCCCTTTGTGACATGATGCTGTATTTATTCATTGATTGTCACTGCAGTGGAATGTGTAGTGAGGTGTTTGTCAATGACTGGAAGCATCAGCAGCTTTATCGACGTGTCTGCCGCCACCTAGTGGATACCTTACACATCTGAAGGGGTCACTCTTGAATTTGTGTGGTTCATTAATTCTCACAGATTAAAAATAACAAAACTATTGGATCTTCAATGTTCTCTGTGTTTATCAGGACTGAGGACGAGGTCAGCCACAAGAACAACGCCCTGAAGCAGGTGAGGGAGCAGCAGGCCCAGCTGTCCGAGCTGCAGGAGGACCTCGAGTCGGAGAAACAGGCGAGGAGCAAGGCGGAGAAACTCAAGAGGGACTTGAGTGAGGAGCTGGAGGCCCTGAAAACTGAGCTAGAAGACACCCTTGATACAACAGCTGCCCAGCAGGAGCTCAGGTACTGTGCTGTGTGGCATTTTTAATCTGACTAATTATACATTTACATCACAGACAGTATTTCTACAAGCAGCAGGAAAGAAAAGGCTTTTCCGTGTGTCTCTGTTCTCTGTAGGACTAAACGTGAACAGGAGGTTGCCGAGCTGAAGAAGGCCATTGATGAGGAGACCAAAAACCACGAGGCCCAGATCCAGGAGATGCGACAGAGGCACAGCTCGACTTTGGAAGAGCTGTCTGAGCAGCTGGAACAGGCCAAGAGGGTAACGACTCTTTCCACTAGCAGATCTTCAAATCCACCAAAGAGAAAGGGACATCACTGTTTGCTGTTGGTTGTTTCTAGTTCAAGGCCAACCTGGAAAAGACCAAGCAGAGCCAGGAGAGTGCCAACAAGGAGCTGGTCAGCGAGGTGAAGGGCCTGCAGCAGGCGAAGGCGGAGTCCGAACACAAGAGGAAGAAGCTGGAGGCTCAGCTGCAGGAGTTCATGGCCAGAGCCGCCGAGGGAGAGAGAGCCAAGGGAGAGTTGGCTGAACGCTCACACAAGCTGCAGGTGAGATTTAACTTTCCTTAATTAGCGATTTCTGTGATGAAAATCCTTTTTACTACAGTGTTTCAGACTTATTTAACTCACACTGATAACTTGGCTTGTACCTCTGGATACAGACGGAGTTAGACAACGTGACGTCCATGCTGGAGGATGCAGAGAGGAAGGGGATCAAGATGACCAAAGACGTCTCTGGACTGGAGAGTCAGCTGCAGGACACACAGGTGATCATCATCCTCTCTGAACATTTAACTTCAGGCAGATTTAATCAATTCTTTCAGTTCAACTAACTGGACGAATGTTATTTATCTTGTAGGAGCTGCTCCAGGAGGAGACCCGTCAGAAACTGAACCTCAGCACTCGTATACGTCAGCTGGAGGAGGAGAAGAACGCTGTGCAGGAGCAGCAGGAGGAGGATGAGGAGGCTCGCAAGAATCTGGAGAAGCAGACGTTGACGCTACAGGCTCAGGTGGGACATGTGGAGCAAGCAGACAATGGTTTAAAGAACTTTTTGTTGCTGATTTTTTATCCTGGATCCTGTTTGTTGTTTCTGTGCGTAGCTATCAGAGAGTAAGAAGAAGCTGGAGGACGACGTGGGAACAATAGAGGGCCTGGAGGAATCTAAGAAGAAGCTGCAGAAGGACCTGGAGCTGTCCAGTCAGCGCCTGGAGGAAAAGACCATCGCCTTTGAAAAGATGGAGAAGACAAAGACTCGTCTGCAGCAGGAGCTGGATGATCTCACTGTCGATCTGGATCACCAGAGACAGATCGTCTCCGGCTTGGAGAAGAAACAGAAGAAGTTTGACCAGGTGAGGAAGGATTTTTACTTTTGTTAACTTTTCAATCATCAAAATACCAAACATAGTTTTCGTACAATTCCAATTTGTGATCTGATCTGAATTTGTAATCGTCCTCCACAGTTGCTGGCTGAGGAGAAGAGCATCTCAGCTCGCTATGCTGAAGAACGGGACCGTGCTGAAGCTGAGGCCCGAGAGAAGGAGACCAAAGCTTTGTCCATGACCAGAGCTTTGGACGAGGCACTGGAGGCCAAGGAGGAGCTGGAGAGGGTCAACAAGCAGCTCCGTGCGGAGATGGAGGATCTGATGAGCTCCAAGGACGATGTGGGCAAGAATGTGAGTGTTAGAGGATCAATAAAATACATATTTTCATGACAATAGAGTCGTAGTTTCATCAATCATCCCCTTGTTTGTCTCCTGCCCATCAGGTCCACGAGCTGGAGAAGTCCAAGCGCACTCTGGAGCAGCAGCTGGAGGAGATGAAGACTCAGCTGGAGGAGCTGGAGGACGAGCTGCAGGCCACGGAGGACGCCAAGCTGCGTCTGGAGGTCAACATGCAGGCCATGAAGGCCCAGTACGAGAGGGACCTCCAGGGCCGGGACGACCAGAACGATGAGAAGAAGAGAGCCCTGGTCAAGCAGGTGCAGAGCAACACTTGACCCTGATTAACCACATGTTAACGAATGTAATCCCATCACACTAAAGACTTTTACTGGCTCCTCCTTCCAGGTGCGGGAGATGGAGGCGGAGCTGGAGGATGAGAGGAAGCAGAGAGCTCTGGCTGTCGCTGCCAAGAAGAAACTGGAGATGGATTTGAAGGATATCGAGGGTCACATAGAAGGAGCCAACAAGGCTCGAGACGAAGCCATCAAACAGCTGCGCAAGTTACAGGTACAGATTTGATACGATCTGTATGAATCCGTATTGCCTCGTACATATTCTCCATTCATTCCTCTTCATCCACTCCCCCCCTCAGGCCCAGATGAAGGACTACCAGAGGGAGCTGGAAGACGCCCGAGCTTCCAGAGATGATATCTTTGCTTTATCCAAGGAAAATGAGAAGAAACTCAAAAGTCTGGAGGCTGAGATTGTGCAGCTGCACGAGGTACAGGATGGTCCTGCTCTTCAAAGACCAGTCTGTGGTCCAGACTGGGACATTCGATATGTTTGACATGGGTTGTGTTGATTTACGGGTGATATATTTACCGTATATTCCCATAACTCAAACTTCTGAAAGGTCCCTGTCGTCGTTCACCTCTGACCTTTCTGTGCAGGATCTGGCGGCGTCTGAGCGCGGCCGACGCCACGCAGAGCAGGAACGAGACGAGCTGCAAGATGAGATTTCAAACAGCACCTCCGGAAAGTAAGTTACACGAGCACGACATGGAATCTGTCAACAGGAATTCCTTCAACCTGCACCAGAGAGGGGGTATAACTATAGTAGATATCTATTAGTATTACAATTATTTAATACTACTCCCAGGAAATTGAATCAACCTTGTGTGGAGGTTGTAAGATACAACAGAAAAACTGTAAATACTCATTTTAAATGGAAGCACAGCCTGAAAGTAGTTTATCTGTAGCAAAGCCAGGAATATTCCAGTTTACAGACATAGTTTAACCTTTAACAGGCAAATATTAATTTAAGAACGTTCTCATCCTGAGCAGGAGTCACGAGGAACATTCTGAAATCTAATGATCTGCAGTGATGTTACTTCCTGTGTTAGGATCAAAGTATCACATTCTGACCTCATCGTCTGATCTGTGACGTCTCGTGTGTGTCAGGTCGGCTCTGATGGACGAGAAGAGGAGGCTGGATGCTCGTATCGCTCAGCTGGAGGAGGAGCTGGAGGAGGAGCAGGGAAACATGGAGCTGCTCAATGACCGCTTCAGAAAGACAACCATGCAGGTACGGTGCAAGTTTGTAACGGTACCGTGGGTTGGCAGAATTAGAGTACGCCTCATGATTCCTCATCTCCTTTATGCAGGTGGACACCCTGACCACAGAGTTGAGCGCAGAGCGCAGCACATCCCAGAAGAGCGAGAACGCTCGCCAGCAGCTGGAGCGTCAGAACAAGGATCTCCGGGCCAAGCTGGGCGAGCTGGAGGGTTCTGTGAAGAACCGGTTCAAGGCCTCCATCACCGCCCTGGAGGCCAAGATATCCCAGCTGGAGGAGCAGCTGGAGCAGGAGGCCAAGTGAGACACGTTCACTCGTCTCTGAACAAATGAAAATAGGAGCGGATGTATGTTTAACACTGAACTCTTCTGGTACCTCTCTCCATCGAAGGGAGCGAGCAGCAGCCAACAAGATCGTGAGGAGGACCGAGAAGAAGCTGAAGGAGATCTGCATGCAGGTGGAGGACGAGCGTCGCCATGCCGACCAGTTTAAAGAACAAGTACGTCCGTCACTGCTGAAATCCACTCTTGTTGTTTTTAGCTTTTTAGCTTTAGTTCACCGTCTGTTCTCACTTGACTTTAAATAGAAACATTCTATCATTGGATTTTGAGTTTTATCTCCAGATCGCTGACGTTTTCCTGCCAGTTTCCAACGTGCATGTTACACCTCATCTTGTTCTCTGATTACATGCTTACAAGTGGACGAAGTCACAGTTATAACCCACGAAAAGCACAATGATACAACAACCAATAACACTGCCTCATAACCTTCTTCATTTCTCTGCAAACCAGATTAGAAGCAGGTCAGGTCTCTGCAGGTTTTGTATTTATTGTGTGTGTGTGTGTGTGCAGGTGGAGAAGGCGAACTCCCGTATGAAGCAGCTGAAGCGTCAGCTGGAGGAGACGGAGGAGGAGGCCACGAGGTCCAATGCCTCGCGCAGGAAGCTGCAGAGAGAGCTGGACGACGCCACCGAGGCCAGCGAGGGCCTGAGCCGTGAGGTCCACACACTCAAGAACCGCCTCAGGTACGAAAGCATCCGCTGACGTTTACAATTTTATCACATCAGGGGTTTTTCTTTTTCTGTGTTCACACCCTCATTCTCTCCCGCTCCTGCAGGCGCGGTGGCCCCATCAGCTTCTCCTCCAGCCGCTCGGGCAGACGCCAGCTGCAGGTGGAGGGGACGTCCTTGGACCTCGTGTCTGACGACGAGCTGGAGAACAAGATAACCGACAACAACGCCAACGAGACGCCTGTTCCCCAGCCGGAGTAGGAGAGCGGAGGCCTCCACTTTGGCTCTTCCATTCACCCCATCACCTCTCAGCTCGCACAGAAATACCCAGAAACTCCCGTCTTTAATAAGGACCCTGCCCTTCTGCCGCTCCAGCACTTAATGAAAGGCCCCTGCAGCCACCGCCTGGAGAGACGTGCTCTCTCCACACCGCACACAGCATGATCTCACCCTCAAACCCTAAACCTTGGCAGACACCAGCAGTTGGACCTCCAACGCTTCCCTTCTTTGCCTTACACCCCCCCCCACCCCACCCCCTTCTCGAGGAGCCGCAGGACCGTATAAGAGCCGTAACACTCCCTAAACCCCTTTGAGCACACGTTAGAAGTGAGTGAATCTGATTCAGTGTCAGGATGATAATTATCCGGCGGTCTCAAATGCTTCCCGAATGCTAATTTCACTGCATTGTGATATTTGAAAAGGAAAAGGACGTCGACGAAAAGCAAACGACCTTCAGACTCTATTTTTCCGTCGATCCACCGCAGTTTGTGCATCATATGAATTTAGTTTTGTTAGTGGACCTGTAGCTGAATAGTATTTTTCCTCAGTCCTCTGCCAGGATTGTTCGCTTGCCTTTAGAGAAGTGGCTGTAAGCTGCCTTGCTGCCTCAGTGCTACGACCAGTGTTGGTTTCCTCTCATGTTCGACAGTAGGTCAGTGTTGACTTGTAATTATTCAGTACGAGTGCTGCTCGCTCTCTTCTTCTTCTGCTTCTTTTTCTGTGCCTTTTCACTCACTTGAAGCCCATTAACGCCACGTATACTGTTCATATATTGAACCGTGCGTCATATCGTGAAGGTATTTTCATAAAAGATTCATACATTTTGCATATGAAACGAAATATTAGCGGGAAACCTTTTGATTTTTCTTTGATTTTTCTCGTTACGTCCTACAGCTTTGACCGTGTGTTACAGTGATGATTGACATGTGGAACCGTCGGGGATTCTTTGTAGATGGGTGCTACGACTTTTCTTATTAATACCTTTTATACTTGTTGAGTTATTAAGATTTAAAAACAAACCCATAGGCGTCAGCTGTATTTATATCTCTGCTATTATATACAGTGTAAACTCCATTCATATTTCAAAAATGCTCAGTATTGCACAATGATCGACTGAACCTGTGCTCGGTGTCATGACGTGTACGGTTCATGAGATGTTAGAGCGACATAATGCATTAAAGTCTATGGAGCCAATTCACCCCCCTTTGTTTCTTCACTCTTTTGTTATTTGGCAAAGACACTTCACCCTTTTTACACCTTTTTCTGAGAGCTACAGATTCGATAGTTTCTTTTATCGTCTCTTGGGTGTTTTTGATTACTTACCTGCAGGTTTGCTAGTAACATTTCTTTGTTGTTATCTTTCTTTTGCTTGTTCAATTGTTGTATTTTTATTTTTACATCTTTGGGATCTGATTACTTCCTCCACCACTGATGGATACATAGAATTATTGAAATCTTAAACACTTCATTGAAACCAATGTCATCCAACCATTCGGATGCTGCTGCTACAGTCAAAGAAACTAGATAGACAAGAAACAGCTCGTTCACTCGGGACCAAAGATGAGGTCCAGATGAGTTCAGAGCCAAAAGTCTGGTCCTGAGGAACATGAGGCCGAACACACGGTCACTTTCTCTCTGAGTGATGTTCTCTCTGTCACAGAGGAGATAAAGAAACTGTAATGCGCCGAGTTGTGGAAACAACTTCTCTAATCCTCCATCATGTGACTCATAGTAATAATCACTTAATAATGAAGAAGCACGAGAGTCAGTCCAACCGACCAGTCAGACCACAAACCTTCACACCGACACAGTATCCTCAGGTAAGTCGCTCCGGGTGAACATCATCATTATAATTATACTTATTGTATTTTATTTTATAATGTTTCATATTTATCCTGTAGTTTAAGTTCCCTTTAAATTATTTTACTTATTTCTACATGTGAGAGAAATGTGTGCCTCTCACCACATGCAGTTAATTTCAAATGTCTTGAGATGTCTTGGAAAATAGTTTAATTATGAGAAATTTGGTATTTGTTATTTCACCTAAACGTCAGTTGTGCTGCTCCTGAGTCACTGAGCGTCTCAGTCGGTTTTAAAAAGGGTGAAAACCATTTGTCAACTGTGTCTAGAGACAAATAACCAAACCAGACAATGGACACAGTTAATTGCAGGTTTGGGGAAATTGCCGGACACAGTTGTGACCTTCATTCATTCACTCACATCCAATATTTAAATGCAAATGAGCTGGTGAATCACAGAGAGGAGAGTTTTCCTATAAATACGGACTCACACGGTCCTGTTCTCCGCGCAGGGCCTGACGGAGGTGACCCCCTGCGGAGCCACACACACGAGGACAAACAGGGGGTTTTATTCGTGAGGGAGAAGCTCGTGAGATCGTTGTGATGTCTGTTGTGGGCGCGCAGCCTTTCATCAAACCAATGCAGGCGCTACCCTCCGTGTCCCCCGGGATCCAGAGGAGACACACGCTCCCCGCGAGCGAGTTCCGACCCCTCAACACGCAGGATGCCATCAGCGTGTTTGAGATCGAGCGAGAAGGTGAGTGATGAATCTTTAACCCGCAAATCGGACGTTTCTGCCGCGTCGCAGCGATGGAGCTCAGCGCGTAAAAACCACGACACGAAAAGACAAATCTGTTTATTTTAACTTAATTTAGTCATTTACAGATTTGTTTATTTGTATTTACTTGTCAGTGAGAATGTGTTAAATTTAAATTCTGCGTTCAGTCACTTGTTTATTGAGGGATTTGCGCCGCCTCGGCTGTGCGTAAAAGTTGTGCCAAACCATTTTTGCGCACGGGCCAATCTCCCTCTCTCTCTCTCTCTCTCTCTCTCTCTCTCTCTCTCTCTCTCTCTCTCTCTCTCTCTCTCTCTCTCAGCGTTCATCTCAGTGTCCGGGGATTGTCCCCTCCACCTGGACGAGGTGCGTCACTTCCTCACGCTGTGTCCGGAGCTGTCCATGGGCTGGATTGAGGAGGGTCGGCTGGTGGCGTTTATCATCGGCTCCCTGTGGGACCAGGACAGACTCACCACAGTAAGATGTCCTGCTTGTCCTCCACCTCTCAACAATAAAATGCAAAACACTCATCCACTCCACCACTGATCTCTAACCTCTCTGCTCCAGGACGCGCTGACCCTCCACAAGCCCCGCGGCTCCACCGTCCACATCCACATCCTCGCCGTCCACCGCACCTTCCGGCAGCAGGGCAAAGGTCCCATCCTGCTGTGGCGCTACCTGCAGTACCTGCGCTGCCTGCCCCGCGTGCGTCGGGCGGTGCTGATGTGCGAGGACTTCCTGGTCCCCTTCTACCGCAAGTCCGGCTTCAAGGTGCTGGGCCGCTGCGCCATCACCGTGGCCAACCTCACCTTCACGGAGATGCTGTATCCGATCAGCGGCCACGCGTACATGCGCCGCAACAGTGAAGCAATCCGCTTCCCCCATCACCCCCTGACTCTGCCCCTGACAAAGACTGATGAGCATGATGGTGTATGACGAGCTGCTGCTGATGGTTTCAAACCAGTGAAACCAGTGATGTGAAACCTGTGTGTGAGGGTTTCTTCAGTTCTGCTCTCTCTTCTCTGTTGGACTCTTTTGTCCCCTAATCCGAGGCTCATCGGTTTGTCTCGTGTGAAATTCTCTTTCTGTGTAATAACTATAATAATGATGTGATGTGTAATGAATACGTGACTTTGTTAGACTCTGTTCTGTGAGAGTTGTGTGTTGAACTAACTGGAGCTCCAGTGTTTGTGATGAACATATGGATTTGTATAGTAAAGCCGTCTCCTGCTTAGCACCTTTGTGGACTGACGTCAGGAGGCTTTAGCTCGACCACGGCTCCTCCAGCTCTATTAGAGCTTTAGCTGTTGTACTTAGAGAAGGTTCCACTCGTCGGTTTGACCTCGTACTCAAACCAGTCCCAGGGTTTTGGTTAGATGGTGTTTCAGTTATTATTTTCTAAGTTTGTGTCTGTTCCAGTATCACGATTCCAATAAAATGTTTTCTACTGGTTTTTTTAAGAGTAAAACAATGAATGTGTTTGATTTGTCCTCCCTCAGACATTTCACCTGTTTGTCCAATCACATAACTGCAGCAGATCCTTCTGAATACTTTGTTATACGAAGCCTTTCTGTGGTGTGATATCCTGCCAGGCTCCACAGAGCAGACGAAGCCTCACGCTCTTGACTGGAGCTTTAATCCATGACACATACTCGAGCGTCTAATCCACTAACGTACCAGAGCAGCTCCGGCTCCTCTGAAGGTCAAACTGGGCTTTTATCAGGTGTCACCTCAAAAATGACCCAGAACTCCGATCAGGACATAAAAGTCTGATTCCAGAATATTTAGACGTCATATTGTGCTAAATTGTTTTCCCTCCATCTTTTCAATAAAATATCAAGTGTAAGGAAAAAATATCATTTCAGGTTTTTCATATGTTGTTTCTACGAATCTGAAGTCAGAGACAAACAAATCTGTCTTTTAATTCTATCGTTATGAATATTTTGGCACTCAATCACATTCTGGATTCAATCAAGGTTCAATAAAACTGATTTTAAAAGTTACACAAAACAATAAAAAGAACAATAAATAGAAGAAATGGGCTGGGGTTCGATTTAGGGTTAGGGTTGGGGTTTCAGCTGGGGTTAGGGTCATAGGTGTTGTGTTTGTTATCATGGTGTTAACACTACTTGTCTTTATTTATATATCAATTTTCAATAACAGCGATAAAGTCTAGATCATTGTTTTTCTGTTAAATCAGTAAATGATGGTCCCTGCTGCTGGTGTTGTCGTTTGAAGAGGGAGGAAACGGGGGCGGTTTATCCACCAGTTGTTGACATGATTGCAGAGCAGGTGCACAGGAGGCCTCGTCTTCATCATTCATGGAGCGAGTGCATGAGAGAGGAAATGTCCACATGCTCATTGTGAAAAAGGTTTCAACCATCGGCATAATGACAATAATAATAATCCAGCGAGACAAAGAGGAGCTGCTAATTATCACGTACATCACCGGTCCAGTCAGAGGAGCTGTTTGTGTTTCTGAGGCCTGTGCAGCTGGTTGTTTTCCAGGTTGTTCAGCAGCATCACCTTCACTTTGGCCTCCACATTAAAAGCATAACACCACCTTTGTGTGAGATGACACCAGGGAACATCCTTCATCCTTCTCCCTGCTCCAGACACAGGGTTCGGCCACTTCAGCCTCCAGACAGGCTCATGTGCAGTAATCCATCAAAGTCCTCTCCGTCACCGGGTAATCTGTCCGACAGAAATCCCATCTGAGAGGCAGCAAGTCCCCACATCAACATCCTTCACTGTGGGGGTCAGGTGGGATGTTTCAGACAATGACCCGACCGCGATCACCTTGGTTTTCTCAGGACATTTAACTGTGTTCATTTCTTTAATATTTTACTTATTAATTTATCCTTTATTTAACCAGGAGATCTGTTAATGCTTCTCTCAAGTCCTCGACACGATGAAGTAAAAAAGACGATCAGGGACAAATAACACACATAAACATAAGGAGCCAGATTAAACGTGTCCTGATGCCATTATTTTTATATTTCATCATTATTGTTCAACTGTCTTTGATTTTAAAATGATGTATCATTTTGTTAATTATCTTATTTTATTCCCAAAGGCTGTTTTAAAAGGTGCTATATAAAAAACTGTTGTGTTAACAATGTTTTTATTGTTCTTACAGTAGTTTAGTTGATTTTTTCAACGTCCACGTGGTCGTTTATTGGACACGTGCCTCGTCCATGCAGACGCAGGAGTCTGACCTTATATTTAGCACACTGGTGCGTGAGTCATATTTAATCTGTATCCTTAATCCATCATTTCCAAGCAAAGGACTTGACGGGGTTTACGAGCATCGAACAGCTTTGTTGACATGAGGTACGGTGTTAGAGACAGAAGGTGACTCACCGTCTTATGGAGGAAGTCGTTTTGGTACATGGGAAGATACAGTACGTCGTGTAGAGTTTATATAAACAACCATAACTGTAACTAGTATTTCGTCATGTTGGTAAATTAAAATAATGACCAAAATGGGAAGTTATAAATTATAATTGAATGTGATATGAATGGGAACCCTTCAAACAAACAATTGTTGAGCTGTTAACCTGATGGTGGCGCTAGAGGAACAGTCAGGGATCACCCACCTTGAGCAGCTGTGCAGAATTTACATAAGTGATTTGCACTGAATAAGCAAATAGAGGGAGAGCAAATATTTGAAATAAGAAGAGAGAAACATGGGTGTGAACTTTGTGGAGTTTAATAAGAACTTGTGGAGGATTTAGTTTCATAAAGCTGAGAAAAAAAACGTATAAAACATTTCCCCCATTTTTACAGAAAATCCAAAACAGGAAGAAAAAAAAACAGCAGAATCCACCAAAAATGTTATGTTTGTGTAACATCTTAATCAAGCTGCACGTCTAAAACCGGTTGTAGGAGGAATTGAATTTGTAGCTCGAGTACGACGGAGTGTTCGCGGCGTCTGTGGAGGCTGCAGGAAGCAGCAGGAGCCCGGTGCTGATGTCTCTCCTGCACCGATCCATCGCCTGCTTGTATGTCATCTTCTCTTTAGTGACGGGGTCGACCAGCTCTTTCATGTGCGAAGCCTCGTCCTCCAGCTCACTGGCAGTTTTGCTGTCAATTAAATTGTTGGCGAGAGCTTCTTTGACAGTGAGGCGACCTGCTTTACTGGGATCCACCAGCCCCCCGGTCAGGTACTGCGCCTCCATGTACCTTCTAGCATTCTCTTGGGGGATGTATCCTTTCTGCGCTGCCGGTCCTACTGCGAGACGGACTTTAGTCACAGGATCCTCGACTCCAGTGAAGGCTTTCTGGGCATTCAGAAGTTTATACATGTGACCCTGGTCAATGAGGCCATGTTCAACTGCCTTGTGGACGGACAACTTGTCCTTTTTGGTGAGATCGACAATTCCCCCGGAGGCTGCCTGAGCCTCAAGCAACTTCAGAGCTGTATCGACATCTATGAGTTTGCGGGTGAGAGCGCTCCTCACAGACATGCGGCTCTCGGAGGTGGTGTCAAAAATACCGGAGATTGGAAAATATTCATCGCCTGGGGAGGCGACTGGAACAGAAGCAGAGAGGTTGTTGGAACTGCCACTGAGGTGACTGTTGAGGCTGGTGTAGGAGGTCCGAAGAGAGCTTGGCATGGTGTTCAAGGGAGAGGCTGGAGCGGGTTTAGTGGGTGATCTCGGGGGGGGGATTATCGGAGGAAGGAAAGGCTTTTTGGTTTCCCCCGCGACGAGGAGAGCAAACTCGGAAATGGTCATTTTCCGCTCCTTGAAGCGGGCAAGATCGTAGTGGGTCAAGCGACCATCCCTCAGAGCATCTTTGACAGAGTACTGATTCCCGCTCTTTCTATCCAGCAAGATTGTTGTCTCCCCATCTGGACCAGTTGAAGTGATTTCCTCCCAGTCGCACTCTAATTCCGCCAGGTGGATGTACTGCTTGCGATCAATCAGCCCCTGCACGTAGGCGTCATAGGGAGACATGTCTCTGCCGGTTTCTGGATCCAGGATGGTGATCTTCGTGGAGAGGTTTGTTTCTCTGGTGTGAGTTTCACTATGATCCTCGGTCTTGACTTTGCTCAGCAGCTCGAGGATGATCTGCTCCTTCTCGTGTATCATGTCCTTTTCTTTGAGGATCTCTCTCTCCAGCCGTTGTACCTCAGAGGATGACTTGAGACTCCTTTGCCGTGCGTACTGGGTTCTCTCACTCATCAGCTTGGATTGCTGCTGGAAGGTGATGCTGATGGTCTGTTTCTGAGACTCCAGCATTTTGAGCTGTCGGAGAAGATCCTCTTTCTCCCTCTGGAGACTATCTCTGTTGCTGATGAGAGACTTCCCCTCCTGAGAGGTCACAGAAGTTGACGTCTGTATATGAACAAATTTGATGTTGATGTTCTGAACATTATCTTCCTGGTCCCGTCTGAGATTTCTCTCCTGGGTTACCAGCTCTCTGAGATGATCCCTCTCGGCCTCCAGCACTGGGTCTTTCTCTACACGCACAACTTCTCGGTAAACAACCTTCTCCAATGACTTTTCCTTTTGCAGAAGTTCCAGTTTGACCCTCAGGTTGCGTATTTCTCTCTCCAGGCGGCTAATGTTGTTGCTCTCTGTCTCCATGTCAACACGAATACCATCAGTGAGCTTTTCCAGCTTTGGATCCCTCTCCACTTTCAGCACCTCCTCGATGATGATCTTTTCCTCAATGGGCGCTGGAGAGTTTTCCAGCTCAAGAATGCGAGATCTGATCTGTCTGAGCTCCGACTCCACCTTGAATCTTCCTCTGACGATCATCCATCTGAGCCAGAGTATTCTCCTTGTCCTGAATCAGGGATCTGAGCTGTCTGACCTCTAACTCAAGCTTCCTACGAGCTTTCAACTCATCATCCAGGTTCTTGTTCAACTTTTCGTGGTGCAGGATCTGCTTGGGGTCCTTCTGAAGACGCACCACTTCCTGCGTTACGATCTTCTCCTCTGGCTTTTGCCTTTCAAGAGTAATATATTGGTTCTGCAGGTCAAAGAGACACTCCTCCACACTGCGGCGCTGCTGAATCTCTTCTCTAACATTCCTCCGAAGTCTGTCAGCCTCTTTCTCCAAAAGAGGATCATCCTCGTATTTGATGACCTCTTTATTCACCAGTTTCGTCTCCACTTTCGATTTTTCCACTTTCAGCTCATCTCTCTCTTTGCGTAGTCGGGTTAGCAGCTCCAGGGTGGTGTCGCAGTTGAGTTGCAGACGGGAGACTTGGTTGCCGAGCCTTTGTAATTCCCTCACAACCTCTGGGCTTTTCTCTTCCTTGATCACCTCTTGGGTCACCTCCTTGTACTCCACTTTGGGTTTCTGAGCGCGTTGTGTAGTAAGAGCACTCGTCACTGTGGTGATTTCTATTTCCACATTGGCGCGGTTTCTGCCAGAGTCCTGCAGCTCTTTCCTGAGACGCACCAGCTCTACTTCCGTCTCAGGATCGACTCTGTAGATCTCATTGATGATCTCTTTAACCTCAACCTTTTGCTTGAGCCTGTCCAATTCCCCGTAGCGTAGCTGAAGGGTTGTCAAGTCCTTGACCAAGATAGCATTCTCATCTTTCTCCTCTGCTAAGGCCGTTCTTATTTTCTTCGACTCCTCCAGCGTTTCGGGGTCTTGCTGGACTTGCTTCACCACCTTCGTGACTATCTTTGGCTGGATGGTGGGAATGACCCTCTCTAGTGTGTTGATCTGGCTCCTCGTGCTAAAAATGTTATCGTTTAGCGACTTGAACCGCGATTCCTCCTCTGCAATATCACCCTGTAATATGAAAACGGATCTCAGCATCTCCGGATCCTTTTCAAGCCTCACAACCTCCTTCTTGACGATCTTCTCCTTGATTTTTTGTTGCTGCTGAGACAGAAGTGTGAGCTCGGTTTTCACCTGAACTCTTTCGGTATCTCTTGTTTGGACCTCCATTTTTATCCTCTGCATCTCCTCTCTGATCTTGGCTGCCTCTTTATCAAGCTGCGGGTCTCTCTCGTATTCAGTCAGTACCTTGGTCACTAGTCTAGGTTCGATCTTCGTCAGCTGTCTTTCCAGACTGATAACCTTCTCGTTCATGAATTCGATCTCTGTGTGGGTTCTTGACCTCTTAAACGTTTCCTCCTGGATGCGCTTTTTCAGGGATTCTAGTTCCATCTCCAGTTTGGGCTCACGATAGTACTGCACCACCTCCTTCTCCTCCAGCCTCTCCACTCCTCTCCTGTTCCTCAGTGACACAAACCTCAGGCGGTACGTTTCCAGGTCTCTTTCCGCATGTAAGCGACGAGCCACCTCCTCACTTAGCTCCTTTTTCAGGCTATCGCTTTCCTGCAGGTCCTTCCTATCGCTCTGTAGCTGCAGCTGCTGACTGCTGACAACCTGACTGACTTTCTCTTCATTCTGAAAGAACAAGGGAAAGAGAAGGTCACTGACTATGAAGTGTTTGCGTGGATCATCATATGATTGTACTGTAACATGGCTGTTGTTGATATATTTATTCCAGCTGCATCATACCCTGGTTTTTATGTTCTTCATGATCCCCAACTGGTTGAGTCGCTGGTTGTTCTCCGCTGACACCTCAGAGAAAAGGTTCAGTAGATCTTTTTCCTTCAGGGGAAGCACAAGACAAAATTAGTTGAGATGCTAATTGCTGATCTAGACTTCATCTGTGGGGACTTGTCCACCACCTCACCTTTCTCTGCACAGCCTTAGCCATAGTTGAAAGTTGGACGTTTCTTAGCAACCGGTTCATCATCGTCATCATCATCCTCCTCATCATCATCATCGTCATCTTTGAGAGTGCTTCGGTAAGTGTTTGACCTCATCTCGTACTCCTGAAAGGATGTTTTACATTATGTGGATGCAAATGGTGAATGAAAAGCATCAGAGGCGTGATGGACACCCTGTGTGTGTGCCGTTTACACTCTAATCAGGCAAAGCTAACGTTCTATATTTTAATGCCATATGATCATTTATACCATATGATTGTGAAGGATTTGTTAATAAAGATAAGCTATAGATTCTGTCTTTAATCTCATTGGTTGCAGAAGTTAATGCATTATTACACAACTTGACTTGCTACATCCTCATTTGAAGACGGATTGCAACTGTCCCATTTCAAAGGCTCCAACAGGCGGATCCTTCCCAGCCCCACCTTTCCTAGAATAAATGTTACTTTGTTGACAAACTGGTTTTCAAAGAGGTATCGTCAAATCGAAAAGCTAACGGTAAACACAAAAACCAAAGGTGCATTAAAACTTCCTCTGTTGCTTGGCTTTAGATTGTCTCTGCAGCTCCGTTACATGAGAAGACATCGTGGAAGATGTCAACCTTGATCTTGACCTTTGATCGATCAAAACGTAACGTATCTGCAGATAAACTCCCAAGTCATGATCGCACCAGGTTACACTCACATTTAAGACATTCTGCAGATTGAAGGAAAGATCCTTGACTCGATCCACATCCCCTGATTTCTTCTTGATGTCCTCCATCACTTTCTGAACATGGAACAAAGCAGTTTGATACGTCACAGTTTAACAGGCTGTTTGAGTTAGTTTATAGAAAATGGAGGCGTATTGATTTAAATACGACCACTCACCTTCTGAGAGTTCTGCTTGGCTGTTATCTGCATCACGTCATCCGTGGGTTTGATTGCATTATTGGGCAAATTAACCAGGAAGAAATCCAGCGACTGGTAGGCGTTCTGGAAATTTTGGTTTTTGTTGTTTGCCTCCTGTATGAGAGCGGATCTGAAGAACAAACAGAGAACAAACACTCGTCAGGAAAGATAAATAAAGAATTAAAAATAACATACAGGCAACGAATCTGTTTCCTCCCCCCTCACCTTTCTTGGAGCTGGTTACTGACGTTCGTGTAGCGGTTCTTCAGGCGTTTCACGTCATTCTCCTGCCGGTGGATGTCGGGACAGTATTCGTTGAAACTCTTCTGCAGGGAGTTGCACGCCTGCTGCGTCAGGTCCAAGTCTTTGCCTAATTGATTCAACTCAGGTTTCTTTGCAGCCACATCCTTACGCATATCCTGTTTGAAGACATAAAGAGAGAAAGATATATAAAGATATAAAGTAAAAAACACACAGGGGACATTAAATGTTCTGAGCCTATGGCCGAGATGTTTCTCTGCTCGTACCTGCAGCTGCTTCTGGCGACTCTGGAGGACGTTGGGTTGATCCATAAGGGCGCCATCTTTAGCAAGCTGGTCCTCAAATCCAGAAACAGAGACCTCCCCCTTCTGTATTTGTTTTTCCAGGAACATGGAGGCTGAAGCTCTGGGGAAAGCAGAGAGATAATAAATAAAAAGAATTTCAAACTGAAGGACATATCTCAAGGATGCCTTATGGGTCTGGGAAGAACCCATTCAATTCTGGTGCAGGTCAGGGAACAGATCCAGGAATTATTCATCACTTTCTTTGACATTTTCACAGACTCTCAGGGAATCATTCCTGGATCTTGATGAAAGAATAAGGGAACTAATATCTAAGTGTGTGAAATTCAGGGAATTGATTGAATTCAAATGGGAGGTATGAGTTCTACTTTTACACTGATCTTACTTTTTCTCATAAAGACCCATAAGGGTGTTGATGTCGTCGATCTTATTATTGGCAGCACTGAATTTAATCGGCAGGGTGGAGGAGGTGGGTCCCAAGGGTTTCGTGGCCAGAACCGGCTCCATCTCTCTCTGGACCCTCGACTTCTCGGACTCCAGCTTCCTCAGGCTCAGAGATGATTTCTGAAAGGTAAAGCGAGAAGACGTCACTGACACGTCTGAACGTGCTGAGGACGATATTCAGAGAGTAAATATGATAATGAAATTGTAACCTAGGCGATGTTATTAGAGCGTAATGTTGTCGGTGTTCACCTCATGCTCTTGCAGCCTGTTTGCCAGGTCTTGTGTGGGGTTGCGGTTGTCGAGCGGGGCCCTCAGGCGGCTCAGGATTTCTTTCTTGAGCTTAGTCCAGGTCTTTGTTGATCCGGTCTAAGTCACCGGCGAGCTGCGCAGCTTTGGGACTTTCTGGAGCACTTTGTACAGCGGCTGAGGACGAGCAAAAACAATTCTACAGCGGAAAGTTGGAAAAGGACGAGTGTGTTCCAGGTATTACTCATGTTGTGGGGACCTAAATCTGTTAACACGCTCTTATTGTGGGGACAAAAGCAAATCCTCATAACACAAAGTGATGAAGACAGGTGTTGAGCATATGGTAAGGTTGTGTGTCTGTGTGTGTTTCCTCTCACCTGCCTTCTGAGGGCGAACCACCTCCACAGTTTGATTCCTCAGTGAGCCCATTAGTCCAGATCTACGATTCTTCAGGTCCGTCAGTGCTCTGTCCAGACTGAGCACACACACACACACACACACACACACACACACTCGTCAGTCACAAGGGTTATTAATTTGGTAAGTGAAGTTGAGTTTTCACAGTTGTTACCTGTTGACTTTCTCCAGAGACTCGGGATCGGGCGGTGGGATCATGAAACAAGCCCCAGGAAGCGTTTTGATGCGTCCGCTGCTCGTCTGGAGCTTCCAGTCCTTATTATCAGAGTTGGACTTAGGATGAGCTGGTCACCACGCCGCACGGTGTCCTGGAACACAACAGAGAAGACAACAACAAGGAGATGATCACAGTGACAATGTGTGAGGGGCCCAAGTGGCCGTGTGTGAATGATCCCCTCGTACCTCCTCATCGGCCCAGTCACACAGCGACACCACCACCATGGGTTTGGTGGGCGAGGTTCGTCGTAACTTCAGGGGCCAAACTTTGCCGCTGGTCTCCCTGAGGGACGCCAGGCGCTGCTCGTTCCTCTTCACCGCGGGTTCGTCTCCCTGAAGGTGCGATTGAATTAGAATGAGAGGGCCGTCCACTAACCAGAAGGTCGGGGGTTCAATCCCCGGCTACTCTAGTCTAGTACTAAAACCTAAATTACCACTGATGGTTGTGCAGGTAGAGTAAAAGTACATTAACACAGTATATTTACCATTTAGAGCAACACAAGCAGATGTTGTTATCTGAGCGGGTTGAAGTGCTTCTGCTGATCTTACATAAAAGTCCAGATACCAGGTCTGAACTGTGCCCTCGCTGCAGCATGAATAACCCCCCCACCACACACAAAGCCCTTACAAATCAAGATCCTTCATATGTTTAAGAGTTCATGACACACTAAGGAGTGTCCCTGGCTCTTCAGGGTCGGGACCCGAGGAGCTGTTTGTTTATCCTTATCTTTACCACTGTGCTGGAGCCAATCCCAGCTGATACTGGGTGAGAGGTGGCGTAGACCCTGGAGACTGGAGAGGATCTCAGGGCCGACATACAGGCGTGTGTTTAATGGTTGTGTAGTTTCACAGATGTGTGTATTCCAGGAAGGTGGACGTAAACCTGCTGCTGCATCTGAGCATTCGCTTATTGAAGTGTCACATAGTTTTATCAATGATGAGGTGAGCATGAAGCTGTGATGACGGATGTGACAGACATGACATAAATCTAGTGTCAGAGACTTAATTATAGTCTCTCTCTCTCTTATAATCACTATGTCTGCACTGAAGAATCTTTAACTTTTGTTAAAATGACAAAACCTGCTTTTCAGACAAGTCGCCCACAAAACTGCTGAAACTGAACAAACAGCGTGTGTCAACACGGGGGGGGAGGAACCTGATTGTTGTTATAAAAACTAGTAGAACTGAACAGGTCACTTTTCACACACAGGTTTGCTCAGTTCTCCTTATTGGGACTTAACATTGACTTCAATTCACTGCTGAACGTCTGAACCAAACGTTAGTCTTCATTATTCACATCTGACCCCTGACCTTCACCATCCATCCATTATCTATACCGTTTATCCTTTGAGGGTTTTGGGGGGAGCTGGAGTCAAACCCAGCCGACATTGGGCGAAAAGCAGATCACCCGGATTCGAACCGGGAACCTTCTTGCTTTGAGGCCACCACACCACCACTACCTGCCTGATTAAGACCAGTAACAATATATTTTCTCTGCCTACAGCTGCTGTTAAAAACACAAGGTGCCGACCCCTTGGAGACTCGCCCCCTTCCCACAGGAACCCTGACGTTGTAAAACCTCGTTGTACCTCCAGTGTGAGCAGGATTTCATGGTTGCTCTTCTTGGTCAGGGCCTTTGGGTCCATGTTGGAGTTGAGTCTCTCCAGGGACTCGGACAGTGTCTCTGCATCCAGCTGGAACTGCAACAGACACAACGTAAAGGGTTTAACAGAAGAAAGTTGTCAGAGTCGGAGGAAGCGAGGGGACGTCGCAGGTCCTGTACCTTCTTGTAGTCTTCGATGTTGTCCAGGTGTGTTTCCTGCGCCAGACACAGGTTGAGGAAGGCCTGCCACTCGCTCTGCACAGAGTCTTTATGAGCCTGATGAAGACAAACAACTTCAGTTCAGTTTAACAAATCCTCGAGTTGTACTGTGGTGATTGATGCTCATGTGTGACGCAGCGCACCTTGATCGTCGGGGTTCCAGGATGATTCATCTGAACCAGACGATCTCCTGTCTCGTGCAGCGCGTTGATCTCACTCTCATGAGCGAGCAGCCCATTGTTTTTGAATTTCTATGCAAAAGCATAAAGAGGGATGAAGGAAACATGACGTGGTGTTTGAAGTATTCAAATACATTTTTTTCCCAGTAGCTGAGCAGTTGCTCTGTGCTCTACTGGTTTCACAAGTTTGATCACTTGCTGGCGTTGCTGGGCCCAAGAGGATTATGCCTGAAGTGACGCACTTTAATGTTCCTCTGGTCTGAATCTCTCTCTTCATACAGAGGAAATCACCACCATCTGTGCACATGCACCCCTCACCTCATACTCCGTGCGGACCCCCGGGGGGTCGACCATGCGGTCGCTCCAGTCCCTCTGGAGGATCCTCTCCTGCTGCCCCGACAGGTAGACCAGCTCCTTGCTGCAGCTCTGCATGTAGTCGTACAGAGAGGACAGGTAGCTGCGCCTCTGCTGGGATCTCTCCTGTGAAACACACAAAAGATGCACGTCAGATATACACACCTGCATGTGCACACATGAACTCAACTGATCTCCTGCAGACACATTTAAGCCTTGGAGTCAACAGGTGAAGAAAACAACTCACGAGAAGTTTGGCATATTGCTCTTTGACGGCGGCGTACTGCTCCTGAAACCAGAGGAGAAGAAGAAACGTGACTGATCCTGTTCTGCAGAGTGCGTGTGGTTCTGCAGAGTGCATGCACACGCATGTTGTTGTGTTACCTTTGAGTTGGTGGTGCCGGGCTGCAGCTGGACGCCGTAGGCTTCGATCTCCTGGTGCAGGATGTTGTGTGCAGCAGTCTGCTTCTCCACATCAGACAGTTTGGGGCCGTAGGGTTCTGACTTCAGCTGTTTCTGTAAAACATGCAACAGCAGAAAACTCTTCAGCCACTGACACAGAAGATCAGGTTCAGATCTTCTCGTGTCTGATGTTGCGTCCACTGACCAACTTGGTGTCCAGCAGAGGACCCCAGCCGATCTTCTGTGCCAGGTCCAAGTCCTGCTTCGGGTCATACAGCTCCCTGTAGGTGGTGCAATCCTTCGCCCAGCGCTCGTGCAGATTCTTCACGCTGAAAACAGGAGGATCAGGAGTTTCAGTGGGTTCTGAGTGGACATGTGGACAATAATGTGGGAGTCAGAGTCTCGGCTCGATGCCCCTGATGAAACTCACTCTCTCTCTATCTCGTGGACCTGTGGGTGCTGCAGCTTCTTGGCTCTGTCCACGTCCATGAAGAGATCCTTCAGCAGCCGCTCGGCCTGCGTCAGGTCCTCTGCGTTCTCCTTCTGGTGGAGGAGCTGCTGGTGCTTCCGTTCGCGCTCCGTGTCCTGAGGAGCAGCAGGAGCAAGATAACACTGAGGAAAACCTTTCACCTTGGAATCACTCCATTCTCTGCTTTTAGAACTGGCTGTTAAATCATTTGAAGTTTGTTTTGCTTATGCACAGACACAATTTTCTTGTATACGTTAACCTGCTTCTGATTGTGACTCTTACCAAAGCCATATGCTCCTCTGATCGCAGGATGTTCTTCTCCACCTGGTCTGCATTCTGCTGCATGCGAGCGATCAGCACGGCCAGGTCGTTGGCCTGAGACCTGAGAGAGAGACGAGGGTCAAACATTTAACTCGAGTGATTCACAAAACAAATTCCTAAATGCACAGTTAGAAATGTTGTGCAAATGTATTTCTAGTGTGTTTAATTACTTTCCAAGCACAAGAATGGAAGGATACTTATGCAGAAATTAAAAAAGGTGTGAGTGTAGAATTTGAATTATAACTAGTCCATATCCTATTGGGTAGTTTAGTCTTATTTTAGAAGCTATGAACAATCTTAATATTTAAAGCAACAAGTAGCAAAACATGTCAAGTAAATGTACTGGAGAACAGAACAGTGGAGTATTTGTCTGTGTACTGTTGTGGGACAGAAGCATCAAGTAGCATCACATGTACAAAAACCCAACATGAGACATTTGGACACACGAGGAAAGACAGGACAGTAAAGTCCGAGTTTCATACGTGAACATTAAACCCACAGACACAGACACGGTCTCCTCGTCTCTCTCCGCCGACCTGTTTGTGTTCTCTGACTGTTTGTTCTGTCAAACCCGGCCATGTGATCTGAGAGCCAACTATTCATCCTGCCACACCCTGATCCAGACCCAAGGGACACATAGTCGAAGGGGGAGTGTCGCCAAGAATGTGACACAGACATTCCAGCTGAGAGGAATCCAGCTCTTATCAAGATGCAATCAGCCATTAAGACTGATAGGAGGTGGGGGGGTTGGTCACTTCCTGCACTGACTGCTTTAGTGCATAAGTACATTAACTACATTAAAATTAAAAGTACATTAGCTTTAGTGCATAAGTACATTAACTACATAACACATCTGAGGTCCCATGTTGCAGCCGTGTGGTGAAATCAAAATAAAAACAGCCTTTTTTCCTCCATCAATCTGCCACAGAATCTCAAGGTTAATGCAAAATGTCACACTGAGGGATTAAAATCTGACACATCGCATTGACACAAGTGTTCAGACACTTTACTCAGAGATTTCAGCCTCCGGTCTTCTTCAGTGTGGCTCAACAAGCTTTGCACATTTGGATTTGGAGCTGCTGCAGCTCTGACAGGTTCGACGTCTCCACAGAGATGTTCCACTGGGTTCAAGTCCTGGTTCTGGCTGGAACCACTCAGGGTTATTATTGTAAAGGGAAGTGAACCGTTGGCCTGGTGGGAAGTCCTGAGCCATCGGACTAATGTCCAGATGTCCAGATTCAGGAAAGTCTGAGAGTCTTTCAGGTCCAGTCCCCTCGGCCCAGACTGATGAAGTAAAGGTTCTTCTTCTGGAAGTTTCTCAACAAACGACCTCTGGAGATCAGTCCAGATTAAACTTAGGAAAACTTCCGTCAATGTGATATTTCAGTTTTTTCCGTTCTAAGGAAAGTTACGAGTTTATATTGATGCTTTACTTCACAGTTAAGAGCTCTTCATGGGTTTTGTGCACAAACTAAGAAGCTCCATGTTATTGTAACTTAAACTACTCATAGGTTTCTACATGTAAACTTTGTATTGTCTACTAATGTGAGATTTTAACAATATTTAGGTGGAAGGCTTCAAAGTAATTCCTCTGGGTTTTCTGCCTCTCGTGTTTTATTATTGGTCATTTTTCTATGTGGTTTAAATCTGTGCAGAGTAAAATTTACAGTTTTAACTTAGACAACAATACAAATAAATAACAACCGGTCGATCAATGAATGAGTCCGATTTCAGAAAATAACTATCAAAAAGAGTTTGATCATTATTTTTTTATAAAAACAACTTGCTCCTCAATCATCATATATATATATAAAATAGTTAAATATCACTAAGACAAAAATGTTGCCTACACATTAATGAAGGTGTAATAATCTAATGATAAAATATCAGAGGAGCCATGTTTCTGCTTTGAGAACTTCAGTACTTTTCCCTGGTTGTACTTTTGTACTTCAGCCTCATTTTGACTGTGGGCTTTTACTTGTAAAAGAGTATAGTTACTGTGGGAAGTAGTACTTCTACTTGATTAAAGGATCTGAGTACTTCCTCCCCCACTTCCATTCCAGCTCAAGAGTCACAGCACCGATGAAGACAAACAGACGAAGCTGCCCTGCCACTCCCTCGTTCCTTCACTGCCTCTGTCAGTCAGTCACAATCTCAGGCCTCTGGTTTCGTGGCGCGCCCACAGAGAAGGAGCACTGATGTTCAACAGTCATACCGAGAGGAGGAAGAGGAAGAGGAGGAGGAGGAGGGGGGCTCAGGTTGCACAACATCTCAGGACAGGACCCATTTATTACCATGTGTCACTTCATAAAACAAGATCAATGACAGCGGCTCACACACACACACACACACAACCCACTGTGTGTTACAGTGCATCACAGATATAAAGACACACTCTTGACCTGTCAGCTTAATGAGTCACATCAGTGGCCAAATGGGTGTCGGTGCAATTCCGTGAAACACCCCTTGGACAAAGATACAAATGAATGCAATGTGGTTAAGGCAGGCAGGCAGGTGAGGTGGCATCAGTGAGTCAACAAGAGAAGACTGAAGGGAGGTTGATTCATTCCCCACCCGGCCCCTCCAGCTCCTCCGCCTCTTTAAAGAATGAGCGAGAGTCAGAAATCTGTGTTAAATACAGATTCTTTCTCACAGAAGGATCATTGTTGCTTTCATGTGACACCTGAGGTGCATTGTTTCTGTGAGGGGGGGTGTGGGGGGGGTGTGTGAAGCAGCCGGTCCTGTGCAAACATGAACCGGGAGATAAGTACCCGCATGCAGCAGATTCAGCCCTGGAGCATGAAAACAACAAAGTGTGAGGCAGCAGGAGACAAGAGAGAGTAATTTAAGACGAGTAAACCTGACACACACACACACACACACACACACACACACACACACACACACACACACACACACACACACACACGCACACACAAACACAAACACACACAGGAAGCTGTCCCAAACTCACTTGCTGATCTTCACTTGAGGGTTTTCCTTGGGCTTCGACATCCTGAGCGTCCAGGCCCGTCCCTGTGATCCGAGGCCGAGTTGTATTTCTTCCCACTCACTCTCTCACTCACTCTCTCACTCTCTCCCCCTCTCACTGCTCCCAGCCTCTCGCAGTGTCTCCCCTTCCAGTCAAGTTAAGGAGCGTCCACCTGTCTCAGCTCCTCCCAGAACCAGCAGGTGTGTCGTTGGAGGAGCAGACTGGGCGGACCTGTTCCACTCACGTCCTCTGGCTCTGACTCGATATTCCAGTGGATCGTCCTCCCTGCATGAGCTCCTCTTCTTTAATGTGTGGTTTTGATCCGGGTACAGGTCGTGACCCCTGAAAGAAAAGAGCCTCGTGTGACATTTTGATGTGTTTGGCTGCACTTTGTGATCAGTTTAACCTGTGACGCTCTGTTATCAGTTGCATGCTGCACAAAACAATATAAAAGCCCTCAGTGCTTTCCGAGTGTAGGAATGCAGCAGAACAAGTCTCGTGGCTGGAATTCAAGATGGGGATCATCGCCTGCTCATTTCCACATGACACCAAATGTCTTTCAAGGATTTCATGTGTCGTGTGTCACTTATCTGTTTGTGTAAAACACCTGAAGTCAAAGTTCCGTCAGAGAAGCATGAATGAAAACAGAATTCTAAATGTTATTGTTTATTAAGAGGGTGGGGGGGGGGCACAGGGGTTTTCATGCTGTAACAGGAAGAGATTTGAAGCCAGTGAAATCATCAGTGTCTCTTTAATTGGTGGCATATTATGATCAAGCTGAAACCTCAAGAACTGGTGCAGCCAGTGTGAGACGGATGATTAATTCCAGTCGTTATCAGACACACACCCTGTGCCGTCACCTCTGTGGCACACGGGAGTGAAGGGCTGCGAGAGGAATGCAAACTTCACCTGCTGCCAAACAAAAGCTGATAGTGATCGACTGTGCAGTGCACGTTCAGGGTGTGATGGTTTGTGTTAGCACAAAACCCACTTGTGCTCTATTCTTACTGAAGTGGGTGGGCATGCTGCTCCGTCTCATGCTTGCCGTGGGTGTATCCGAAACACACCCAGAGCAGTTACTCCTCAAACCCACACCCACATACCTGCAGGCGGAGGGAGGGTGGACAGGAGGGAGAAGGAAAGAGTGAGTGACAGGCCGAGCGAGTGGTGATAAGTGAGGGAGGCATGAACGTCTCTCTTGGCCTTGACCTTTGCTCCCAGCGGTGCTTAAAGCTGCTGTGATGTGAAGTGTGTGCGACAGCTCCTCTCAGCTCCTCGTGGACGTGTTTGCATTATTGTGTCCTGCCCCGGTTTAAACTCCATGTTGTGCAATTAGTGCGAGATAAGCCCGGCAGGTGCACGTCTGATAACATGTCGTGGTTCTGCAGTTTCACAAAGGAGCACAGAAAAAGTTGAATCGCACAGAACCAACATGTTTGAGCGCAGGTAGAGTTGTGAATAATACAGAAGAAAGAAGATTAACATTCACGTATCCACTTCCCACTGTACCTGTCAAAATGGTGCCATCCGCAGCAGGGTGTGGCTCGTGTGTCAGGCAGGTGAGAAAGAGGCAATTCTTTTAAAGCCTGAAATGCAGATCGCTCTGGAGTATTTACACAGAGAACGTTCCGCACATACTTCCACGCCGCCGCTCTGTAAATATGTAGAAAGCAGTTTGAATCAGCCGCGCCCACGGTTACTGCTCCCCTGCAGCTCTGATCTGTAATCAGCAGGAGCCACCGACCTGTGACCCGTCCTTCATCGTACACAGGGTTGAGGTGGAGCAGGTGTACAGCCGGAGATCCTCCTACTCTATTCATCGTATTAAAGAAGACGGGTATCAAACACGAGGGCCACAGACCCCTGAAGGTTCAGGGGCCCTGAACAAAGCCTTTATACAAAGTGTTGCTTCTAATCATGATTTTAATGGTTTATTTTGTTTCACAGATTAGCAAATGTACACAGCTGTAATAATGTTCATATAACATATCTGAAGTTGTGTACCTCAGTATAATCAAGTGTTTTGACCTTTATATTAAGACACCCTGTGTTAAAGCAGGACCACCACAGGCTGCTCAGACCAGGAGGTGAGTCCCTAACATCTCAGGGCCCAGTCGGGCAAATGACAGTTAAGAAATTAAGTATTTTACTGTGAATCTGTTACAATACACTTGGTTTTTTATGAAATATCTTGTTAAAAATATAATTTGTGTATTCTTAATAGTTGACCCACAAAATGTAATTGAAAGACTAACACTTGTGAGCTAATGTTCAACTGCCTGATGATTATAAAGTTTTAGTCCCCATATAATAAACCAGAGGTTCAAACACTTGCTTTCAAGATGGAAAGTTTGATCTCCCACCACAAGGTGGAGACAGCTCCAGTTTACAGGAAGCTGACTGTTGACTTATTGTACATTGAGACATGAAGAGGACTCTTAAAGCTGTTGTGAGTCATGGAGGTCATCGTGTGGGAGGACGACTACTTTAACAACTCATCCTCAGCAGCATGTGGAGGCACGAGACTGAGAACAAGTTACTGAGCAGATCTGATCCATTTCACGTGTTGAGGCCACATCAGTTAGTTTAACACGTTCATACGAACAAGATGTCGACTTGGCCTGTTTGATAAACATGACACCTGCTGGACAGAGCAGGTAGTGCTCAGGTTCTAACCAGGACAATGCTAACTGACAAGTGAAGAAATAAACAAACATTTATTTTTTTGGTTTTATTTGAAAGATCATGCAGTGCACTTCCAGGGTAGGAGCTTAACATCACTTTCAAGGAAACACGTGAAAAAACCAGTACAATTGTAATTACCTAGTACAAAACATAACACTAAAGGAATGTAACAAATTAAATAGTAAGAGGAAAAGGGCGCAGCGTCGCTAATGCCGCACTGCAGATCATAAAAGGCTTGACAGAGGTCCAAGTTGTTTTTAACCCTGTTCTGTAAATACAAAAAAATCTGGATCTATAGAATTTAACAGGACAAAAAAGCAATAAATTACTTTTCAAGTGTGTGTGGTGTGTTTACTGAGTGAACTGAGGAGGCATGGCGTACGGCACCAGTGGAGGAGGATGCTGCTGTGGAGCCTGCGCCTGGGGGAAGGGGAATGGGGGGTGACTTGCGCCGTTCGGAGCGACAGGCCTTAACGGGGGCAAACTGCGGAGCCTGGAAGTTGTTCTGGGCTCCAAAGGCCCCGGTTTGGTTGCTAGTAAAGTTGGACTGTCCGTTACCAGTGAAGCTGCCTCCACCGTAGCCATTGCCACTGCCGTTGCCAGTACTGCTGTTCCCATAGCCTCCATTTTGTGTGTTGGTGCCAAATTTATTTGGTCCGTTGTCAAACCCTCTACCATTATCCCTATCCCTAAAACTGCCAAAATCACGCCTTCCAGAGGAATACCTATCCCTGTCCCGGAAATCACCACCTCGGCCTCCCCTTGAACGACCTGGAAAAGAAAACGTGTTTTTAGAAGAGAAAATATCAGTAGTGTTGTATTAAATAAAAAATGTTTAAACCAGAAACTGGCTTGAGAGCCAATGAACTGAGAAAGACTAAAGGGAGAGCAGCAGGGAAAGAGTGGCTGCACTTAACAGCACAGTTTCTGTATCTCACCAATTGGATTTACCTCCTCTGTCTTCTGCCATTTGGAGGAGCTTGGGGTTGATCGCCTGGTTGGCCTCGCGGAGCACAGCGATGAGGTCGCTGGCCTGCCTCATGTTGTTGGGAGTGAAGAAGGTATAAGCGGTTCCTGTCTTTTGACTACGAGCTGTTCTGCCAATGCGGTGGATATAGTCCTCTGAGTTGTTGGGGTAGTCAAAGTTGATGACAAATTTCACGTCTTCAACATCTGTAAGATTGTGTTGCGACGTGGCATAAAGGAAGAGGACAGCACACAAAGGACGTGTGCCAGCGCCACCACAACCAGATCAAAAACAAAGAGTCCAAAGTTAGTGCAGTCATGAGGTGGGTGTGGCCAGTAAAATCACAAACTGTAAAAAAATATGAGTTAGGTAAAGCTACAGACATTCACTTTCTTGGGGAGACTAGAAAAGATGCACACTCCATCAGCTTTCAATTCTTTGAGATTAATAAAAAAACTCAAACTACCAAACCACCTTCAGAAAGAATGGATCAGAAATCTTACCATTTTTTGGAGTATGCATTCACTAGCTCATTCCCACATATTGTCAAGTGACCCTCACTACTGCTTCCTGGAGTTCTCAAGCTAGCATTGAACCAGTGTCTCATGAGTTGCTCGCTACAATCCTCACACTGAAGAGTCTTTTGCCCAGAAAAAAAAAAAAAAAAGTAGCTCTGAACCAATTTGCAGGATGCCTACAAACAAAGCATCCCACTCTCGGCATGGCAAGATTTTTCCAGACCCAGTGTTCAAAAAATGTCTCTCGTTGGCAGGTCTCGACATGACTTTGAAACGCAGGCGAGGGAGGAGTGTGAGCTTGGATTTTGCCCAAGTGTCCAACTAGCATGTCCCACTGTCACCTAAAGCGCCAGTAGCCATGTCTCTACAGAGGTGATGGTATGATCGATCTGACAGACTGCTCTTCCGACAGAAGTTTAGGAGACTGCGACAGTGACGCCACCCATGCTTTACAACGAGTCTATGCAACAAAAAGCACCTTCCAAATGACTCGAATGGCTTGCAATGCCGTGCCCAAACCAATATGCAAGACAATAGGAGACAGTGTAGCTGGGCTTTGAGCTGGGACAGTTACAGAGCCTGGGTGTGTGAAGCAGTCCAAACCATTGCCAGAGAACAGACGAGCGTAGGGGGGAGGAACTGTGGGCAGCCACCAACTCGCCCCCCCTTTTTTAGGCAGGCCGGCACGTTATGCTGCACTTGGGCCTGTCACCTCTGTTTATCTGCACGACTGGGAGACCCGTGCCTCGCCAGTCAGGACACCTCCAAGAATGCTCCTTCCCCCTCTGGAGACCTGGGCTTGTCATGCCAAGGCCCTGCCATATAGACTGCTCCTTAGGTCAGGGGAGAAACTCAGAGAGAAGCAGAAAAGTTAAAGAAAGCAAAAACACTTTCTTTTTTGAAAAACATGTGAATGCACAACAGTTCAGGGAGGATACTGACCTAGACCCCTGGAAGCAACATCTGTAGCAATAAGAATTGGAGCCTTTCCATATTTGAACTCTGTAAAAAAAATAAAACAAATTAAAATCACAGAACATTGCATCTGTACAGCTCAGATCAACCTGTTATTATATATTAAATTATTGGTTATTCACACTCACCATTGAGAACCCAGTCTCTTTCCTGTTGGCTTTTATCTCCATGGATTCCCATAGCTGGCCACCTAGTGGAGGGGATGTTAAATGTTATTTCATGTAACATTACTACATGGTCAGTATCACAGAAACATTTCATATTAATCTCAATGCTTACCCGTCACGTCTCATCCTCCTGGTGAGGTCATCACATCTCCTCTTCGTCTCAACAAAGATGATGGTTTTGTTCTCCTTCTCGCTCATGATCTCCTCAAGCAGACGGATCAGTCTAAAGAGGAAACATCATTAGTAAACAATCAGTATAAAGAATGAGTTCACTTGTGGTCACGGACAAGTCACTCACTTGTTCTCCTTCTCCCCGTCATTGCAGACGTCGACTATCTGCAGGATGTTGTGGTTGGCACTGAGCTGCAGAGCCCCGACATTGATCTGGACATACTCCTTCAGGAAGTCTTCTGCAAGCTGACGAACCTCTTTGGGCCAAGTAGCACTCCACATCAGAGTCTGACGGTCAGGCTGCAAAACACCACAACACGTCAGTCACTAAAAGTAATCTGCCATCTGTGACAGTCAAGAGTTAATACAATATCAAGAATTAAGAAACTTACCCTGATTTGGTCAACGATTTTTCGGATCTGTGGTTCGAAGCCCATGTCCAGCATTCTGTCGGCCTCATCCAGCACCAGATATGTGCAGCGACGGAGATTTGTCTTTCCAGCCTCGAGGAAGTCAATGAGTCTGCCAGGAGTGGCGATGCAGATCTCCACACCTGTGGCAGCAGAGTTATGGTGAGAACTGTGCCATTGAGTCAAAATGTGGTAAAGATTAAAATATGTCATGTGATGACGTACCTCTCTCCAGGTCACGAATCTGTGGTCCTTTAGGTGCTCCGCCGTAGATACAGGTGGTCTTCAGGCGAGAAGCTCTGCCGTATTCTGCAGCCACCTGTTGCACCTGCTGAGCCAGCTCACGAGTGGGGGCCAGCACCAAACACTGTTGGGAGGGGGGGGGTCATAGGTTAGGATTTATGATTCAAACTGGGTACACGTTTCATTAAGTCATAATATAGTGTTTACTTACAATGGGCCCATCGCCGCGTTCCAGGAACGGCTGGTGGTTGATGTGCACGATAGCAGGCAACAGATACTGCGGGACAAACGCACAAACAGTCAAATTTAATTTAACACAACATCACTGCAATATGATAAAAGTGCAACTGGTGCCGGTCGTTAAGAACTCACAGAGAGAGTTTTGCCAGAGCCAGTCTGAGCAATGCCGACCATGTCCTTGCCACTAAGAGCCAGAGGCCATCCCTGAGCCTGGATGGGTGTCGGGTCGGTCCAGTTCATTTTGTTGATCACATCCATCACATAAGCTGTGGAATAGAAAGATAAGTTAACTTCAGCTCAACAAGCCAGAGCGACCCGTTATTCTCACTGGTTTCTTTTAAGCTTACTGGGAAAGCTGGCCTCGTGGAACTTGGCGATGGGGTTTGGGCAGTCTCTCCCCTTCACGGTGATGATTTTGGTCCTCCTGTACAGTTCCACTTCTTGCTGCAAAGGAAACGTGCATGAAAAAAAAAGTCACCGCCTGTTGCATAACACACGTGCACCCGCGGTGTTGCATAACACGTGAGGGAGCCCGGGCTACATACCGGTGGCCTGCGGTCGACGTCTGGGTGCTGCTGGTAGAAGTTCTTCTCAAACTTGGGGAGCTCGTCCATGTTCCAGTGTTTCTTGCGGAGCCGCTCACCGGGGTTCCCGAACTTTCCTCCTCCGCCGCCGCCGCCTCCACCACCGCGGTTACCGCCAAAGCGAGGAGGTCCTCCGCCACCGCCATAGCTGCGAATTAAACCCACACAGTCAGACCGGGGCTCGAAACAAGTCGTTCACAACGGTTTAAATCGAACACTGCCATTTAACTGCGTCACCGCAAGGCACCCTATAGCTGCCATATACTTTCCAGCCGGCAGAGGAACAAAAGGGAGGCCGTCATTTTGTATCCGGCCGCCACATGGTGAAAAGCCGACTAGCTGCCGCGGCCTGTTCGCCACCGACACCACGCGTCGGTGATCACGGAGGAAATAACCCATCTCGTCACAAACTGCATTTCGTGTACACTTCGAATCCTGACGCCGTGAAACGTGGCGTCGTGCGAGCTAGCGGAAGGCTAATGCTAACAGGAAGCTAACGGACAGCCGTTGCGCCGGGGCACGAGGCCAAAGCGAGAGAAAAGGCCCCGAGCCAGGAGACAACGGGCCCGGTACCCCGGAGGCCCCGGTGCGGCCGGTTCCGACCCGCACGTGTCCCCCTCTAACACGGCCACACGTTCAACTAACGAATCGAACGGCGCCATTACACAATTAAACACCATTGTTTTGTTGTTGGCTTCGTTTTTTTTCCTCCGGTTTAAAAGCCGCCATCTTTTCTACCGACCACACGGATGTAAACGGGAGAACCGGACTCACCCTCTGTCTCTGTCGCGGCCGCGGTCTCTGTCGGAGTATCCAGGCATTTCAATAACAGCGGATTCACTAAAAAAATAAAGATAAATTAAGCTTCACCGAGGTTTTTTACCGACGACTAAAAAAAACGCGACCGGCAGTGGAGTTGAATGCCGGTAATGTGGAAACGAGGCCCGGCTTTTATAGACGGAGGAAGGTTCACCTTCCGCTGAGTCCATCCGCCGTACAGTTTCTAACTTCTCACGAGGCGGTGCTGCGTGAAAAGTAGTCCCTCTTGTATAGAACACATCTGGACCACACGAACCTGATATATATGACAACTGGATCTTTATATAACACAACCTGACTGAATATATATATTTATACAATAACACAACCTGAGTGTATAGATATATTAACTTCATATAGACAGTAATAGAACCTGAGTGAATATGTATAATAATATGTATAATAATAGAACCTGACTGAATATACACAACAGAATATATCCAATAATATGCCCTGACTGAATGTAAACAGTAAGTTACGCGTAAGCAGGTAGATAACTTCACATAAATCAAAGACACGCTGTGAATGTAGAACTGCGCGTAGTTTATTCTGAACGAACATAAAGATAAATAACAATAAAACACAAGATAAAAGGCATTTTCCTCTTTGATCGTTACAAGTGTCGGCGGATGCATATGTACGAGACAGAAACCGGGCGATGCGGCTCTCCACTGCGCCTGCGGTGGCTTACAGTAAGTGACGTCATCAGGACCAACCCAAACACGTGAGGGACTATTTCTTTTTTCCTCCTCTCTTCCATTTCTGACGAAACTGATTCATTCTCACTACAACTGATTATTATGACTGTACGTTGTCTTGTGTTTAGTCTCGTTTATAGGCTCATTCTTTGTTATATTATATTTTAGTACTTTGTGTATCATTTACTTAGGGAGTATGTGTCGTGTTTATTACATCATATGTTTATTACGTTCTATTTTTGAGCTATTATATATATATATATATATATATATATATATATATATATGTATGTATCTATCTACATTTGTTCCAAAAGAAAAGAAGTAGAGAAAGAAAACCAACTTCCCTCATTGTGAGTTAAAACAACTTGGATAATGTTTTACTCACGAACTGAATGAATTGTGTTGATGGGACTTCACCTTTACACCATAACAGTTTATATATTTATAACAGTTTATATATATTTCCAAAATCATAGACGATGCAACACGTAGAATGTTGTTAGCTGTGATATATTCTTTGAAAAATAGAAGTTCTCTGGACGTTACTCCAGTTCTATGAGTATATAACTCAGACATGTTGTAGAATGTGTATTACAAAACAAATTTGACAAATTACACAATTACACAACCTTAGGTATAAGAACAAGTTTAAGTACAATGTATTTTATGCCTCGGATTACAGTCCTAACAGTATCCCCATTTTTTAAATTTCACATTTAGAAAAACAGGCTTATATGTATTGTAATATTTCTACCTTTATTTTTATTACTACATTAGATCTGTGTCGATTCTGAATTTTCTCTACGGAGGATCAGTAAAGGTAAAACTCATCTTATCTTAAATTCAACCCAAGCCACTGTTTTCCATAAAGGCATCAAAATCTGCACCATCATCATCATAAAGACGAAGGCTTCTCTTTGTCACAGTGCGTAGAAAGACTCTGGTTCGTACGCTGCAGTTTCACTTCAACAACATAACTACAAAAGATGTGTTTAATATCATTTCCACACTCATCGTCATTGTTTCCCAGTTTCCCTGCCCCCCCCCCCGCACTTGGATCCATCTGCCAGACGTCTTAAGGGCGGAAGCCATGAATACTCAGTGGGGGGTCGGGACATCTACCATTCAAGTGTAAAACGTCCCCTACTTGACATTCATTATTCTCAGTTAACTCGGCCGATGTAAATAACTGCTGAACCAAAGGAGATGTTTAAGCACGTTACTATAACAAGTGGTCGAACAATAATTCAGATTAAAAAGCTTCTCGTTTATGACAATTAAAACAAGGATACATCTTCATACAAGGTTGTGACATTGTTAGACAAAGGCAAGTTTAATTAGAACTAATTACACACAAAAATAAAATACTCTTACAAAATGATAGTGTTAACATACATCAAATTGCATCAGTCAGCTATGAGAGATATAGTCCTGCTAAGTGGATCATGCTATTTAACAAAACAAAAGAGCTGCGTCTCCGCACTTTTGACTTTTTAATTAAAAAAAGTTCAGTTCTTCAGCGAGAGGCAGCGGCGGGTCGATGCCGAGTCGTGTCATGTGGGAACGGACAGTCGGAGCTTGTGCACTGGACTCAAAAAGGTGAATGAATATCTGGTGCAGACGTCACCACTAACACACACACACACACACACACACACACACACACACACACACACACACACACACACACACACACACACACACACACACACACACACACACACACACACACACACACACACACACACACACACACACACACACACACACACTTCGGTTTGTGTGCAACTCCTCTTTTCAGTTACAAACAAAACAAAATCCTTTTTTTCTACTTAAGTTAAAGATAAATTACAGGTTGTTTGATCCACATACAGTATATGAACAATATCTTATTACTGTACAAAGCACCAGCTGAGGACACTTTTCACTTTGCATACACTCGTCTACAAAAAGAATGAAAACTAACAGTTCGTTCATCTTTCTCTTTCCTCTTTTTTTTTTTAGTGTATGCAATCGTTAAGAACAGTCCACGGTCATAGAGATTGCTAGACAGGCAGCGTCTTCTGAAAACATTCAAGAATTTTCCTTTTTAAATCATAGAAAACAACCACCCCCCCCCCCACACACACACACACACACACTTCTCTAAAAAAGAAACTGCAGGAGTTCATCTCATTCAGGTTCACTTTCAACCCAAAGCACATTCGGAGACATGCAACAGTTGCTGTGGACGAGACGATGCAGGTGGCGGCGCGTCTTCGAAACCCCCGACACGTTCATGAAATCAGGACAAATGGTCAGAATTGGGTTTCTAGTCAAATGGCGACTCCTGAGAACTCGGCCTGGTGGAGCCGTCGACGTCTCAGAGAGGTTTCGTGGCCACAAACGGGTTCAGACACGAGCGGTGAACCATGCACTTGAAGCAGTAGTAGGTCAGTGAGTAAAAGTCGCCAATACAAGACTAAACTTAACGCTTTTTAGCACCACATGGCTCAAAGGTAGTAGTTTTGTTTTTCTCGTTTTTATCTATGACAACGCAAACTAGACTGTGATGGACTTTGGACACATTAAAGGTAGATTTCATGCTCGTGGCGATTATAAAAAAAGTGACAAACAAAAAAAAAGGGTAAAAAGGGAAACAACACGACACCATAAGTAGCTCCAGGATGAAATCAGTAGAAGTTTAAAGGGTGACGCTGAATATTTGTAAAGATTCATTCACTCGAAATGTTTATGGCACTCAGGGGACATTGATTTTAGGATTTCTGAAGAAAGAAAGAAACAACAGCGTTCTTTAGTGAAGCTTCAGTCAAGCTTAGTTCTGCTTTCACAACTTGTCTTCTATAATTTAACAATATTTAAAAGATCTTGTTTTTCTGAAACAATGGAGAAACAAAAAAGGGGGTTTCTGAAATATAACAACAATAAATTATATATATTATATAGAATTTTATTGTTTTCGTTTTCAATGTTTCCCTGTTATATAAAAATAACATTTCAAGCTACGCATTCATTTATTCATTTTCCAAACAAAACTAGCGTTCAGACGTGTGAAATCGTGTTTCTGGGAAACGCAGCGCCTGTTGTCGGGCAGCGTCTCGGGAGCACAGGTCCCAGCCGCTGTCTTTGGAGAGGGTTGTAAACAGTCTAACTAATTCAGTCTCCGCTCTTTGCCTCGTCGTCCATGTTGTCCCAGCCTTGGCGTCACTGATTGGCCCCAGCGTGATCGCTGCGAGGCACCGAACAGCCCGAGTCATGCACACTCCACGTCCAAATTTAGTGTTTCCAAGTGGTTGTGGGAACCAATAATAACCCTGTACTCTAGAAACAAACCAGTCTTGTTAGAGTTGTTTCAGAGAGCTTGTGTTCCGCTTGGTAAAAATGGAGCATTGCTACATAGATACAGTCTATTTATTTTTTTAAATGCTAAAATGAACTTAGAAAACAAAAAAAGAGCCGGCAAATCTTTGCAGGTTCCACAAGTTAGTAAATAGTCTTGAGTTATTAGCAGCTGAAGAGATCCATGATAAAAAAAAAGACAGAAGAAGGGCTGGAGGGTTTCAAACCAACAGTCAGATGACATTTTCTGGTCCTCACGTCCCACCCTCCATTAGCTTGGCCTACATGTGCCCGGGAGGTGTGTGTGCGTCTCTGGGGGGGAAGCAACCGTGGATGACCCCCCCCAAGGAACTGGATTGATTTGCTGGAGGAAGGGGGTCAGGCGGGTGTGTGTGGGGGGGGGGTGATCGTGGCCAAACGGTGTTGCTCCTCGTCGTTGTAGAGCTCCGTCTGCATCGGGGGACTCACTCCACAGCGAAGCCGCACGTCTCCTCGATGGCAGTGAGCAACTTGTCGTACAGTTTGTCGTAGAGCTCGTATGGAGGAATGTCGATCCTGTTGAAACTGGAGAAAACAGAAGGGAGCAGGTTTTAAAACACAAAGAGGGTCATGACCTGAACCTCTGAGTTTTTAAACTCAAACAGGTTCAGCAGTGTTATGGCCGCCAAGCGAATCTGAGTTGAATTGATTTCAAACAAACACATGGCAGTATGAATGTAGCCTGTGTCATGTGACCAGAGGATGATGGTCTGACAGTTGGCTCACCAGGTGTGGGCTTTGGGAAGGTTGTTGGCGCTGGCATCAATCTGGTGGATGGTGAAGAGCCGTGGACCAGCAGCACCTGTAGAAATAAAAACAATTGGTTCGGTACAGCTCATGTTCACAAACCTGTAGATTCAGATACTTCCACAGTTTAGCATCAGTTAAAAACATAGTCTCCTGGCAAACAGAGATTAGTTCTGCTTCAAGTCCACAATCAAGAAAAAACGATTTTAATCTTAAGCTGCTTTGAGACCTGCACATTACCCTGAGGTTTCCTGGAGGGGCTGCATGAGAGGGAACCTGACAAAGTGAAACTGTCCAGTGTTCGGAAACTAACAGTGCTAATTAAAGTAAGTGTCCCTGAGGCGTGGTCTTGTTTCCACAGACTTACAGACACTGGAGGTCAGTGAGTGAGTTGTTTTTTGGGCGTCTGCTGATGTTTTGACCGAGACAGGATGACCATGTTATATAAAAGGTGTGTAAGGGTGCTGTCTGCCCGTGGATCACCGTGTGCTCCTCATGCCTGGGTACTCTGTCTCTGGGCAGCATCGCCTGCCAGGACGGACCTGCTGAACCACAGCACTCTGCACAGACTCCGGGTTCATCCCAGGTCGCAGAAACCCAGAGACACGGACACAGAGGCAAAGAATCCCAAACACACAACCCGGAGTGTGTTGACAGAGCTTGTGAGCAGAGAGCACACTGTGTGTAACAGACAGTGAAGACTACGCTGACTCACCTTTGTACAAAAATTATCCGACGTTAAATTAGAATTTAGGATTTGACACAACTTTCATAAATCACCTGCCTCAGTCTGGTCCAATGAATTTACACAAAGAAGGAGATTCACATTTAATCAGAGGACACACCTGAAACTTTCCTGCATTTAATACACTGTAAAAAGGAGGATTTACATAATGACCATGTCTTATGTGGTCTTATATGTTCTGTGTGAACTGACAGTAAAGTTGACTTGGACCTGAGTCCTCACCTTGAAGGGCCTTGAAGCCCTGTAGAGGAACTCGAGAGGAGCCGGTGACAAACTGCAGCAGCCGAGCTCGGCGCTCCTCGTCGAACGACTCCACAGCTTTCCAGAACCACTTCACTATGTTGGTGTCCGGGGTGCAGTGTTTGAGCCGCGTGTTGGACTTCCAGTCGTGGATGTCGATTTTACCCAGGCCACAAACAATCAGCTACAGATGGAGAAATCGTTATACACACGTTGAATTGAATGTACTCGCAGGTAAATGAAGAATGACAACACATGGAGACATCCAAATACCTCAAGCTCCTTTTCATCGAAGGCCTTGAGCAGGTGTTGCGGGATGACCTCGTTGAAGCCCTTCTGCAGCGCCAGGAACTGCGCCTCGATGCCTCGCAGGAAACGCCAGTTGACGTAGAGCCGGACGTACTCCTTCTTGGTGTCCTGGGTGACGGCGATACTCTTACCGTTGGGCTTGAGCTCATGCTGGATGATCTCGCCGTAAGCGTTGTGCTCTACGCAGAAGGTGTGGTCCAGCACACCTGTGATGTCATTGTCCCTGAAGAGAGAGGAACATTGGAATCAAGATTCAAGGATTTTTAAACAAACGCTGTTGGTAGAAAACAAGATGAACAAACATATTGCTTTTCATTGTGACGATATTCACATCGTCATGGTCTGACAACAAATGTTTTAGGACCACGGGTGTAAGAAATGTTCAAAAACCCCTGGGGGGCGCTGTCGTAAAAGTATGGAAGACATTTTATAATCGATCAAAATAAATCTTTTACTTGTGCACATATTAGATGAGCATAGAAATACTGAACATTAGGCTTTAGTTTAATTCTTGGTTTCGAAAAAGTATTTACACAGAAACTGTCGAGTCAGTATCGTTCTGTCAAAGTGAGTCTGGTACGTACAGAATCCAGACGAGGCTGTTGTGCAGGTCGGGGTCAACAGACTCCATGTCATCCAGGGTGATGGGTTTACCCAGCAGCTGCTTGTAGAAGGGGAGAGTGAAGCCTCCGTCTATGTAGTGGCCATGGAACACGGCCATTCCCATGATACGGCCCACGAAGTGGAAGTAGGACAAATGTTCCTGCAGGGAGGCAAAACTTCTTTTAGTTTCCAATCAAACAGACGGAAATAAACACAAGTGAATGATTGAATCAAAGCTTGTTCGGGACTGAGATCCAGTTCATCTCCAGACTTTAGAAAACACAAACCTCTCTGACATGAGGAAATTATCACTCAGAGGAAGAGATCACAGACTTGGAACCATTCCACAGAGACCATCCTATTCGACACGATACAAGCAGTAAACAAAACCCCTGCTTCATGAGGTCATGTCCAAAGACTGGAGAGCAACAGTTACATGGATCGCTGCCAACGCCAACAAACACAGAGATGAAGCTGTGTGATAACAAATTAGTGTCTGAACTGAGTCTCTGCCTGACCGGACAACTTGCTTAACTGTGACCTGAAACACTGGGCTGAGACGTCCTTAAGGTCACGAGAGTCTGTGTTGTCAGGTTGACAGTTTCTGTGGCGTCGGTAGTGACTGTGACTCACGGGGTTGACAGCCGAGTCTGGGTTTATCTGCAGCGTGTAGATGTCATCGCGGGAGTACTGGAACAGGCCGTAGTACGGGTTCAGCATCTCATGTGACAGCAGGTAGAGCCACTCCCTGTCCAGCACACAGGGAGGAGGTGGCAGAGGTGGAGAAACAACAGAGAGACAAACCAATTAGAGCTTTTGTGCTGCGATTCCAAGTTTAGAACTTAACTGATGACGAAACTGCTCAACACCACACAACAGTGAGTAAGTGGTGTGGTTTCACATTCTGCCACTAGGAGGCAGACCTCTGTGTGAAACGTGATGCAGGATTTACAAAAACCTAATTCGATGTGTCCCGTCCACCAGGCTCCTCTCTTACCGGGCCACTCCTCCATAGTCGAGCCCTTCTTCTCCTCTAAACTTCACCATTAGCCTCTTCCACAAGTCCTTGGGCCGCATCTTCATCACCTGTCGATACGATTCCTGCAACACACACAAATGCACACACTTTGTTAAAGACAGCAACGGCATCCGTTAGTTCTCTATAAAGCTGCTTTCAAAACATGCAGTGAACTCCGGATAATCTCCTGACAGAATGCAAAACGTCCAGACCTTCTCCTGTCAGGCCCCCTAGTAAAGATAATAATGTCCAAATGAGCCCATGAGAGAAAACAGTGGGAGGTTCTGTGAAGGATAAGGCACTTTGACGAGGTTTCTAACACGTGATGGACACAAAACTGTAAAAAATAACAAGACTACAAACTTCTCAGGATGAAAAAGAGGAGCCGGACTTGGGAAGACAGCGAGATTCAAGAGATATTGGAGATAAGGGCCGACACCGGTGTCAATGTACTGTGAATCCCAGCAGCAGAATTTAAACATCATGTCCTGCCTCCTGCGTGTCTCTTATGATAGAGGAGCAGAATAAGTGAAGACATCCATCAGTTTTTGAAATATTCATGAGACGTGGACATTATCCTGAACCAAAAACCACGTGTAACCAGTTCCAGTGAAGCACACACCCTCTACACTTGTGTCATTCAGATGCCATGCCCTTCATGATGACACCTGTCAAACACGTTTAACTATTTAACCAATGGTTGAGACTATTCTAGATAAGTAGAGGAGATCAGAGCAGCACAAGGAGGAAGTAGCTGGGAACGTCGTCCAACACAAAAACAAGATGGAGGCAGTGTCAGTCATTTTCAATAGGTTCTCTGTGGTGGGGCTGAGAACGCTCATCCCATGTGCAGACGGCTCACAGCGTCAGGGGGAGGGTTCATTTAAAGTGGATTAGGGGCAGTTATAACAAACACAGGCATTAGACTGTGATAATACGGCCTCTCCAGGAGCAAGGTTCCCCTGTGCCCTCTGGATTCAGCGGGGAACTGGGAGGTGCTGTGGGAGAACGTCTTATCTCCACCGGAGAGTACACAAAGACGGCTCTGACAGCTCAGCCTGCGAACACTGGCCTGTGCAGTCGCACAATCTAATGCTTCAGCTGGTCTGGAGAAGCTGTGCAGTTATGTCTCGCTCAACCTCAAGACGTCCTCTGCCTCCCCCCCCCACCCTCCCTCTCTCTCTCTCTCTCTCTCTCTCTCTCTCCCTCTCTCTCTCTCTCACATTGAGATCAGCCAAAAAAAATGTCTTCGTTCAGATTAACTGACGCGGCTGTTCCAGCACATTCCAGTACATATTTTATGAGGGTCATGCAGTCTGTTGCAGGTGGTGTTGTTCTGATGGAGGCCTAGCACCTCCTGGATGCAGGGGAAAAAACCCCCCCCCACACACCCCCAATGAGAAAATGTGCTTGAGAAATCCACATCTCAAACAAGACGTCTGCTTTAGATTTTGAACAGACTTCCTTCACACATCAGAGATAACTGTGTGTGTGAAATCCTTCTCACAGCTAAATGCAACGACCCTAATGGGGAGAGACCAGAAGAAAAAACCTTCAGAGAATGTTTAACATAACTTAGGTGAGTGGATAATGTTTCTTGCGGAGCCAAATGTAAATTTTGTTGGCAGGAGTTTTGGGGAAATGGAGGCCGGTGCTTTTTAATTCCTTTCATGCATCCTCTGACTGTGACAACCGGATCTCTGAGCATCTTTAATAACTGGAACCCCTCGTGAGCTTCAGGTGACACGATGACATGACCGGGCTTGTTTTTGTTTATCCTCACCTCAAAGATCTCCTCACGGGACACCTCGATGCGGCAGTGGCCCGCCTGAGGCTGCTGCTGGGACAGTTCCTGACGGAGGATCTTGAGCTTCTGAACAAGGTCTCTCTTGTACTTAGGCACCGTGAGGCACTCGGCCTCCTCTGGGAGTTGAGCGGGGGACACCAGAGCCTGCTGGGCCTGCTCCTTCAACTGGTTCTGACGACTGGAGGACAGAGGACAGGGAGGGACAACATGGTTAGGTTTTGGATGTGTCCATACAAACATGGTTACTGTAAACAAACATTTGTACAAAACTAACAAGGGGAGAAGGCCAAGGAACTGAAAATACAGCTTTCTGAGAGCGAGACTTTTTTCTCGGTCCTTTGCTGACTGCACGGAACGAGGAGGAAAGACACTGAGGTCATCTGGGAAGCACATCAAGGCAAACAGCTGCCGCGGCCCCTCGCAGACACAGACATAGGTGGAGCTGGGATTACTGGAGGCAAGACATCTCACTCGCCCCTCACCCACGTACCACCCCCCCCCCCCCCCCCCCCCCTCCTCTCCACCTGGCAGAGAGATGACTGGACTTAACAGAAGAAGCAGAATGTGACAGAGGGAAAGAAAGCTCAGCAAATCTCTGTTGCTTCTGATTCATCCTGCAGACTTGAGGTAAAGTTGGGTCACTGAGGCCACCTCGCAGGGGCACACTGGTTTATTTTGACAAGTCTAAAAGTTTGTCTAAAGAGAGAACATCGCAGACACTGTGATAACATGTACTGACCCAGAAAGCCAAGTGAAAACTGATAAGACATGATTTAGTTACTATATAAAAATGATGATGTTTTATAAATGTATAATTTATGTGAGAAAAGCAGGGGAAGTCGTCAGAGACAGACGACTTGACAGGAGAAATACATCAAGTGACAGCTGGCTGGGGAAACGGCCACAGAGAGACTAAACAAAACCTATTTTATTGATTAGCTGTAAATTGTAATACAATAATCCACTTTTGATGAACCAGTATCTTTTTTGAATTAAAAGCATAACAATGTTTGGAGCCCCTCGGCTATTCTGTGATGATACATTAGTATAAATATCTCAGGGCTTCCTGTGTAGACAGAGGATATCCGCGCCGAGACTCCCGTCTCTCCGTGAGCCACTCACTCAGAGACAGATTACCACACGTTGCTGGTTGGACGGTAAACAAAGTCATTTGTTTCCTTCATCACGCGAGTCCAACGTCTCTCCACACAAAACACAAACAGTGTTATAATAGTGCGGATGTGACAATCATCTGTGGGTAATGATGAGAGACCTTTACTGTGGAGGCCACTCAATAGCGAACACAACTTTTGAACTGTGGCGGCCTCTGAGGGTGGCACAGTAGGGAAGGGGGGGGCACAAACACACACACAGAAGAGCCTTTATGGGACCAGCACTAAGGGATTATTTGCACAATGGCCTTTTGCACTTCAGTGGGGGGGGAGGGCTCGGAGCAGGGTCATAAACACCAGACTCCCGGGCCGACCACAGCGGGCGGCGGGGGGGCATACGCATGTCAGTCTGTGTTCATGTAGTAGAGCTTTATAGAGAAGGACGCGACACTGGAGGTGATGAAGGTTAAAATACACTCTTCAAACCAGCAGAGCAATCAGATCCAGGAGGAATCTGAACCGTCAGTCAGATCACTTCGTGTCAGACGTTCATATAGCTCCAGACGCCTACACTTAGGTATCCGCCCAACAGCTTGCGTTTTCCTCCACCACAATGACAACGTCTCCTCAACAAGTGAGTGAGAAGCCAAACTGGATTCAGCCGGGGCAGACACCAGAAACCCAACTCAATCACTTCCTGCTATCCCAGAAAGCCACAGGGCCCCACAGGACACTCGAGTCCTCCCCACGAATCCCTTTATTTCCTGCAGACTAGACTCGGAGGGGGAGAGGGGAGGAAGGAAGGGCACTCTCCCGACAGCACCCAAACACTGTAGACAGCTCAGAGGGAGGCAGGGAGGGAGGGAGGCCCGTAGCATCTCCTCCTGCACTAACCCATAAATCAAACATTTCCTCTCAGGCTCTCTGTCTCTTTCTCTCGTGGCTGCAGGTAAACATGATCCACGGTTCTTTCTTCTCCTTACAACCGTCGACTGACGAGCACGACTCTGGGGCACGTTACCGAAAGACGCGGGAACAACTCAACAGTTTCCGTCTATGCGAGAAACAACAGATAGCGTTGAAATGACAGTTGTTGCTCACGCGACTTTTAAGAGAGCATTATTTATACGCGTATAAAAACGTTAATATATATGCATGTCTGTGCATTAACATTTTTGTTGAATGACGGCACATGAGGGATGAACTTTTTTTGTAAAAATCCCTGACTTGATAAAAGGCAGATGTCTTGACGGAAATCCATGACGACTGATATCTTTTCCAGAGTTTTGTCACGAGCGAGAAAGTCGCTCAGAACGTCTGCTCTACTCGCAGCAACAGAGCAACTTCGGCTAGAGCAGTAACTGAACCCAAGAGGCAGTAGATCATCTATTACAGTTGTCATGTATTGAGGTTAAACATCAGTCACACACAATTTATAAAGAAGCTATGAAGACGTTTTTTCACAAATCTGTGGCCAAGGTAACCCGGAGATGTACAGCATTTATATAAGTATTTGTAAATGTAGAATATTCTTTATCTAACTTTTTACTTAATAATAAAGCAACATAAAAGAAATTGCTTATAACCCTAGTAGCCACTAACACGTTCATTTCTTTCCTCTGTATAAAATAGTTGCTGTTATATTACTTAAAAATAAATACACATGTCCTGGTTTTGATGTGTAAGTAATTATCTTAGCAGTTATTATCCGCTCAGAATAAATATACAATAGAAATTCCACGCATCAGATTTTCACACATCTGGGCATAATCACGCACATGACAAATTCCTGCATTAAAAACAAACGTGTCGTGCCAGGCTGCATTTTTTTTTTTAATACGGGTTTTTCAGAGAAAAAAGTGAAAGGAATACAAAATCCCAAACACGTTCTTTGATCCATCAGAACAGGAAAAAGAAAGAAACCCGATCTCTCAGTCGATGCATTCCGTCTCCCTCTGCACGGAGGAGGAATGAGGTCAGGCAGAGGAGGCCCACCAAGGCACCCATACACTGCTCCACCTTTGTGGTGCAAAGGCCTTTGGGTAATTCTACGGCTATCGCAGCATAGTACGTGTTTGAACAGCTGCACACGGGAACAAATTCTCAACACGTGCATCCATGCACACAGGCATGTACCGAGCGCGGGAGCACAAAGCAACGCACACAAACCTACACAGATGGACACACACATACACACACAGTTCATTCATTGACTTGGGCATCAAATTTATGCTCCGTTTCCTGGACGTAAGACGCTCCTCAGCTACAGACACAGCAGCCTTGGTTTCCACTCTGCTATCTGATGTCTGGCCAAAGCCAGCTTTGTGACGGATTGTGTGCTAAAACGCCTTTATGATCAAAACCTCTGCGGGGCTGAGGAATTTGAATTTTTGTGTGGAAAGACAGACTGTGGGGGAGTGTGCTGTTTATGTATTTCTGTGTGTGTGTGCGTGTGTGTGTGCGCTGAACCTCTACAGGTGGTGAACACACCTTGGCACAGGATCCCACTGTAAAACACTGACTGAGGGGGAGGTAACGTGAGCAAGTCTGTGAATGTCTGAGTGTGTGTGTGTTCCTGTCTGTGTGAAGTAGGGATACTGGCACGAAGCCCGAGCCTTACCTGACATTCTGACTTTCGATGCCTCCTCGAGAACCATTAGGACTTGAACTACAAGACACAAAACAAAGACGGAAAATAAATCTCTCTGTTTTTATATCCTGACTAAATTATTTCCCTGTTTTCCACCTTGAGGGTGTTGTACAACTCACTTTAGGACTAGGTGCAGGTTGGCGGAGAGGCGTGGGTCTGTGAACTGCGTGGTTCTGTTATTGTGGTCGACAAAGTAAACTCTCCCGGTGGCGGTGTTGCGGATCTCCCATCCTGGAGGTAAAGGACCGAGTTCCTCACAGTTCACATTGCTCAGATCTCTGAGGTGCAAGAGAAGAGATCACAACGAAAGCGTTAGCGAGAACTGAAGAACGACAGAAGCAACAAATGGAAAAGAGAGACAAAGCACACACACACACAGAATAAGATAGAAAACATACCTAAGCACTGACTAACTGGACTCAGACGGACTTGCATGAGTCCGAGATGTCTGAGAAATCACTTTTATTCTATTTTTCTTCTTCCTCCAAGCTAAATTATTTACTGCTGCCCTGCAAACCCTTTCAGCTGGACTCCATGGAGACATTACAGCAGCAGGCTCACTATGCTGGCGCTGACTGTTCTGTTTCACATGGTTAAAGCCAAAGGGACCAGAGCCTCACGAGGGATCAGAGCTTGGCAGCGAAGCCATCTACTAATGTTGGAGCTGTCTGAGGAGCACTCAGTGAGGTGTGGCGTGACCAATAGCCTCCTATCAAAAGCCATAAAAACATCATCTATCACTCACATGCTGATAGAATGCACGAGAGCAGTGGCCAGGTATCATTATAACAGACATGTTTTATTGATAGCGTCTGGAGTGCGCCGAGTCTCGTTGCTGCGGAATTGCCCAACAGCCTGTGGTATGGCTGACTGAGACCTGCTGGCCATGTGTCGGGCCAGACGATTGAATCTGTCTCAGAGGCCCACGACATGGGTCTTCTCACAGCACGTCAGACTCATAATCGGCTGCAGGTTTACGACAAAGTACACGGCAACCGGGGCTACGAGACTGCCACGAGACAAGCTATGGGTAATGTGAGTCAGAGTTGTGTCAGTGTCAATGTGTAAGATGTCCCCCTGATTCCTTATTCATATATTTTTGATATTTGACAGTATATATTATAGTAAAAAAGAGCAAAACAATAAAAAGAGAATGCTTTAAGTTGTGGGCATGTGACATACCTGGGTACTCGGGGGTCGTGCCACGTGCTGACACCTGTCTGAGTGTGGAGGAAGTACACTTGGCCTTGCTGCGTGGTTCTTTGCTCTGTAACAAGACATCAAAATGGGCTTAATCTACGGAAAACTTGGGGATCGTTAGTATGAACAAATTTAAAAAAGGAAGAAACTAGAACAGCGACAACCTGAGCATCAAATGTTGTGTCAAATGTTTAACATACATGGAAAACGAAACTGAGCTTAATTCATGTGCCACATGTAGACAGAGCGTGCTAATATTCTGTCTGCGTAAGAGAGAGATCACACAGACGGAGATAAAAAAGGGCTGCCTGAGTCAGTGGAGATCCCACACGGCAGCCAGGAAGAGGCAGGGAGCGTGAGGGGAGGAGGGGAGGTGAGAGACGGGGTGAAGAACATTGGAGAGGAAAGACGAGGGGAGAGATGGGGGTGTCTGACTTCTGAGTTGGTGAGCTCATTCATCACAGCCCGACAGAGATATTTCCACCGAGCCGCCTGCCAGCGAGCTCGTCTCTGGCATTTCTTTGGACCTACCACCCAGCTTCAACATGCATGTACACCTAACCTTCCAAACCCACACGACGAGTGCACGCCATACGTTCAACACACAGAGTGACATATCTTGTGTGAGCTCGACATGAGGAGACATGGAGCTGCTGACAGGTTTTATAGGAACTGCCCAAGCAATAAGAAAGTGAGACAGGGAAAGAGAGAGCGAGAGAAATGACGAGACAAGCGTCGGGAGGCTCGGAACGGCCTAATCTGCGGGACCGAGGGCAAAGCTGTGATACGCTTCCACGGTTCTGACTCCCAAATCCTCCACTACATTTTACTGTGAGGATAAACAAAGCTCCCTGGGGATCTGGGGAGATTGCAGTGTGTGTTTGTGTGTGTGTTTGCTTTTACATGAATGAGTCTGATTGTCTATGTGCAGAGCGGAGAACAGGGAAGGGAGTGAACGGCTGCCGCCAGCCTTTAACTGCTAGATCAATTCAATTAGATTGTCTAAAATGGAGCCAGTATTTCAGGCTCCTTGTGCCGGAGCTGCGGCGTCATCAGAGCAGCTGGACTGAATGAGGACACAGATTAGCCGGGTTACAGAGCAAGTATGAAATTAACACAACAGCGTTACAATGATGACACGATTAATAATGGAAGTAGCAAGGGATTTAATGGGGGATTAATATTTCTCCGGCTTCCTCCCACAGTCCAAAGACATGCAGATTAGGGACTAGGTCGATTGGAGAATATTAAATGACCGTAGGTGGGAATGAGACAGTAAATGTCTCTGCACGTTGGTGAAGCTGGGTTCCCACTAACCATATCCCTCAGGCAGATCCGGGGGCGTGTGCAGGTGGGTTCTGCTCATGTAGTTGCGGTGCCTTTGCGAGCGGACCCGTCTCTCCTGGGCCCGGTGGTCACCGTCGGGGGGTGGCAGCACTGTGGTGGGCGTGGCCCCGTTTGTGCTGACAGGCGTGTTCTCGTCCACGATGCAGCTGAGTGGCCGGCCCGGGCTGGAGTACTCTGATGCAGGCCTGAGGGAAGCGAGGTGGGGGGGAGGAAGACAGAGGAGGAAGGGTTAGGTGATGAGAAATCCGTCTGAGAAATTAAGACAGAATGTAAGAAGGTATGCGAGGATTGAAAAGGAGGAAGATGTTTTCCCAAACACTCAATAGGCAAGATTTAGAAAGTCTTAACGCATTAACTAGGAAATCCGTGCAAGGCAGCACACAGACAACAGGCTTTCAAACACCGAGACAGTACAGAGAGAGCCTGAGGTAAAGCATGCGAAGAACTGGGCAATGAATAGAAAAATCGGCTGATAAGGACAGTTAAAGGAACAAGTACAGAAGACGGAGGCAGAAGAGATGCCTCTGTTTCCACTCTTCATCTCCTCCACATCATTACACACCACTGACTGGACCATTGTGTCGGGACACCTGAGGTTAGGGAGCACTGGGGTCAGGGATGAGGTCTTCCATCAGCCGGTTGCCGTTTGATTTAAAGGAGGTGTGGGTTTGAGTTCCTACACAATGTACTCACCTGGTCGGCCTCTCCCACTGCGTGGTGCGTGTGATGTGGTTCAGGTACTGGATTCGTCCAGACGCGGTCCTCCTCTCCTCCCATCTGGCAGCAGAAACATACACAGCAGTGAGCGGACATGGTTAAGTAGCCGCAGATCCATCCACTAGTCTGGCTGCTGTCTCACCACATGCAAATATCATATTCCGTACATCTTTACCCCTGCACTTGAAGTCAGTGTATTTTTCTTTTTTTGGGGTTTAGGATTTGCAACAGGCTATAAAAAAATCCTCCTGAGATGATAAGAGATTTCCCCCCAACTCACTCACCCATCTGGAAGATCATTGTCAAACAGCCGACTGCAGTCCACCACAGGGCCTCCCGTGCCTATCCGGTCCCTAGACTGCAGGCTCACTGCAGCAACACATGGTAGACAGATGCACACACACTGGGATTACTAGACAGCAGATTACTGTGCACTGTGTGCAGGCACAGATATTTTATCGGAGCACAAAACGGAGCTATATATCTTTATGAGTAACAGGAATGGGGTTAAACTTTTTTATCAGCGCAGCGTTTTCTTCCACCTCTTATTTTTTTTTTTTATCCTTCTGTAGGGAGAGTCAGATACAAGAGTTTTACAGAGTTATGGAACTTAATCTTTCATTTTACCCAAAGACTCAAAATGTAGCTTGACACAATTTGGTGATTAGAGCGGAAAATTATTTATATTGTTGTACATAACATTTAAGTACAGGTATTTTTGACCAACATATTCTACGCATCATCCTGCAAAAACACTAAACATGGAAGGTCATGACCAACTCCATGATTTGTACAAGAGTTGCCCAAGTAACCGATAAAAGAGGAGGAGATATCACCTCCCTCGTTAGTACAACACCTTTAATGATATCCAGTACACAGTGAATGAAGTACAACATCAGTGGAAAACACTCTAGTTGTAGTTATTTGATATTTATGCAACTTCCATTTGATTTATAATTAAAAGTGACTTTTCTTACAAAATATTTGGGCCGTCACATCCTTGTTTGTGTGTCTTTGTGTGTCTTTGTGTACTCACCCACAATCTGGCCCCTGACTGTGTCACTGTCGTTAGGACTCAGCTTGTTCAAGTCTAGTCTCTGGTCTGCTTAGAAGATGACAGAAAAAAGAAGAGAGTGCAGATGCAAAATCAAGGAAAAGAGAAACAGGAAAGCAGAATGAAGATGAAAGAAGGAGAAGTGGGGGAGAAAACAAAGAGAAAAAATTGATTCATTAGTTTCTGAGAAATGTACATAAACCTAGCATGTGCTGTATTTCTTCCTCAATGGACAAGTCCCATTGCTGCGTATCATTTACATCCCTGAGAGTCCATTCCTCTCTCCCTCATTATCTGTCTCTCATTCTTCTGCCTGCAGACCACAGCTTGGCTTTGCCCTGGAACAGATGGTCCGGTCTGTGGAACAGCCACGGGCTGTAAAAATCTCACTGAGCATCGGTACAGAGCGGGCTTCAGTTCAAATGCAGAGGTCAAACATTTGACAAATTTCAGTACAAAGCCTGCACTATTCCACTCAGTCTTAGCATGGACATGAACTACTGCCAAAGTCTGGAAACTCTTTGTCTGAACTTCTTAAAGTCTGTGGAATTTGAGAGTGAGGGAGAAAGAGGGAGAGAGATCAGGCGGAAAGAAAGGAAGAAAGAAAAAATATATATCCAAGTTGCCTGCAGACATGAGAAATGCCACTATCTGCTCTCTGTTGTCTGGGTGTCATGCAGATCAGCTCAGGATGTCTGTCTAGACTAAACAGGGACCAAAACAGGCAACGGTCAAACCGTTACAAGGCTGGCCAGAGGTCAGCAGCCACAGAGAAAACAGAGAGTGCACACGCACACACAGTAAAAACAAAGTACGCAGAGAAGTGCACTCGTACATTGAAAGTGTAAACATCTAAATACTTGCGCAGCCCTATAGACAAAGAGAAACTCTGCAATTATACATAAACATCGCAGTCAATCTAAGACACTCAAATTATATACAAATGCTAGTTGTCAACCCAGTGCCCTCTCCAAGGCATGCCGCGAAGACAAAACTGCAACGGCTGGTAAATACACACACAAAAAAACAAAAGAATGACAAACACACAGAGGGGGGGGGGGGGGACCACAACAGAGAGAGCACAACAAATCTCCACTCGCACTTAAATAGCTGTACAATTATGCATGTCTGCGTGAAATGACCGGCTGTCTAGATCGGCAGACGGAGATAGAGGGAGGTTAGTCACAATGGCATTTTGTGTTTATGTACGTGTGCGCGCACACTGCCAGTCTATGTAGGAGAGCGAAGCTGAAACCGTGGGGTGAGGAGGAGGCCAGGAGAGAGAGAGGAAATGCATCGGCAAACCACTCACAGCTGTGGCACAAGATTCAGGTTTCCTGTGTCGCTCCAGGAGAACAACAGTGTCAGGGGCTTCTAGGAAAAGCGGCGGGATTCTTCCCCCCCCCCGTTTTCTGCCGGCGAGGCCGCGTTCCGCAGCGAGCGGGTCCCCGGGTCACCACGCACGGAGATCGCTCTGGACCGCTCTGTTGAAGCGACAACTGTCTGGCATTGCTTTTGCTAAGAGCTATTTCCTAAAGCCTCAATGTCATTTATCCAGTTAGCTTCTGACATGAGGCTTTTTTTACTGTAATTACAGGGGTGATGTTGATTGGCCCTTCCTGTTCTGGTGGAGGCGGCGTGTTGACCCCTCTCACACCCTGGTCTGGCCTCTGTCAGCCCCAGTGAGGCAGACAGGACATTAAAAGGAACTACTCCGCGCTCCATCACTTAGCTCTGACAGTCGCACGGTGTTATTAACCTCTGCTTCTTATCCGCAGGTAAAAGTCTGCCTTGACGGATGCAGCTACATTCAAACATCAGGGCTGCGGGCAAATCAGATCTGCTCTGTAGCAAAATTTAAAAGTGTAATTTGGTCGAGAATAGTTTGGCAGCGGTGTGTGTGCTGCAGATGTGCTACAATTTAATAATGTTGGAATAAGGGAGGAACAAAAAAAAAAATACTGCATTGCGGCTGCCTGCTTTCTGCTCTGTGCTAAGCAAACAATAAAAGTGCACAAACAAATGATCTCTTTTATTATTTGTTCTACGGAGTTATGTTTTAATGAGTGGGTTGCTGTAGCACTAAAAGCAATGAATGAATAAATAAAAGAAGATTTTGATTTGTGTTCATTCACGGTTCAGACTGAGCCCCATGGAGTTTAGAGATTTGTGAAACACAGCAGACACATTAAACGCGATCGTAGGATGCAGCAGTAAAGTCACTTACAGCCGGTGTCTTTAAGGCGGTTGATGGCGTTGGACAGAAGGCGGACACAGCCCAGGAACCCAGCCCCTTGCTTCTTGTGAATCTTCTTGTGATTCCACACACTGATGGTGATGGAGTCGGACTTTCCGATGTATCTGAGGGGAATAAATAAAATCCAGACATGATTAACACTCAGTGACGTGAGGTTCTCTCAGAGACACCCAGAGAATCCCCGACGGTTTTAATGAGCGACGTCTGAATTGCAGCTTCTGTGATAATCTCTTTCTGGGGAACATGATTGCTCATTAATCTTAAACCGTCAGACTTTATTAGAGAAGTGCTGGTGTTGTCAACATGTAACACACAGTTAACACAGAGTCTCAGTCAGGATGTCTCCAGCGATGCAGGAAGACAGATCCACGACAGAGGCTTCCGCTGAGTCTCCTCATCAAGGACACATTGTGAGACTGGGGGGGGGGGAGGAGGAGGAGGAAGGTGGGGAGTCAGAAAGGGATTTTCCAGCCAGTAAATCTGATCCTGAGAGCTGGAGGGTCTGCGACAGAACCCCATAAGCAGACTGTGATCCTGTGAATAATTTATGACATTAACAGCCCCTCAGCGCCCGTTGGTTGGAACATAATTCATTAACACGACGTCTGCTGTGTCATTTTTCCTGAAGAAATGGAAAGAAAAGAAAAAAAAATGTCCAGCTCGATTTAACCAGCTCTTAATTGAAAGTGTAATTGGGACGGAGCAGTGGTCAATCATGCTGTCAAATGTAGACAAGCTGTAATTAGGTTATATAAATTGAGGGTTGTTTTGAAGTAAATTATTTTGGAAACAACTAGTTTGGGAGAAATACTGAAACTACACAGAAGTCCCTTTCCTTAACCGGGCTCTCCAGCTCTTCCTGGGGGAGACTGAGAAGTTCCCAGGCCAGATGGGATATATCGTCCCTGCAGCAAGTTCAGGGTCTACTCCATGGTTTCCTCCTGGTGGGGCGTGCCAGGTAAACCTCAACTGCCCCCGTTCGACATGAAGGAGCATTTCCGAGCTCGACTCAGATGTCAGAACTCCTTTCCCAGGTTCTAAGGCTGAGCCCAGCCATCCAAACCCAACTTTTGGACAAATTAGATTTAGACTTGGTGGTGGTGCTGGATGAGAAGCGATCACAGCTCATCCTGAGAGGGGGACGTGAGTGAGTGCACCAAATTTCATGGCAATCCACCAATCCATCGATACAGCCATGTTACTATCTTAGCCAAAATAATAAGTCCAATCAGGTAATTGTATTTTACACAGACTCCCAAACACACGTTGGGAACGAGAGACAGCTACGTACAGACAGAATATTTCCCGTCTTCTCCGCTTCTCCCCGTTTGTCGGGCGAGACCACGGGTGTGATAACAATCTGCCCATGTGAACCTGTTGTGGCACACATGCTCGGGTGGGCTCCCTCCTTCAGTCAAAAACTAATCATCTGTGCGATTCACAGAACGGCATCCCACCGTAATTATCATGCTGCTTACCGAACGGGATATGAAACAATGGGGCTGTGAGTAAGATGTCTGGACATTTTGAGTCCATGCCAAATGCCTGTCTGGGGTGCGATGCGAGAGCGCTGCTCTGTCAGACAGACATGACGGGAGGGAAGTATTATAACCAAACCCTGGTCATCTGGATCACCCCTCCATGTAATAAAATTCATTAGTCTGGCTGAGATTTTTAATACCAGTCATAGGCAATAACACACACATACACTCACAAAAAACACACACAGACAATGGGAAAATTGTAATAAAAAGGAAAAGGCAGCAGATTTAAAGAGGCAGATGTGCTTTCTAAATACGTCCTTTCACTTGGCCGACTGTATTCATACTATCTTTCAATAGATTTTATTTTTTTTTCTGTTACCGCCAAGGACATACTATGTTCAAAGTAAAAGAATAAAAAAACCTTTATTAGCTTTTGTAGCAACACTAAAGTCACAATCTGAGATACGCAGACCCACTAATGAGATTTTAAAAGTTAGGACTGGAACCAGCTGCTGCTCTCAAATGGATCAGCACATGTTTTAATACGTGGACACGCACTTGTGAATTGAATCAGATTTTTGGATGCTGTTAAAAAGTAAAGCCACGTAGAACAGTGATTTACCAACCAGGGGATACATGTGCTGCAGGAGATGTGACTGATTGGCTGTAGTTGTCGCCAAATTGTCTAGATATTTGTGTTGTGTTGTTGTCTTTACAGGATAATTTGGCTCCAATCTGGGGCTTTTGTTGGGAACTTCCAAAACCCGGCTAAAAGCCGCGAACTAGGCTGAACCGAAAGTAACGTGTAAAAGGTGGAAATAGTGAAACTAATGCAATAACGTGTTGAGTCAGTTCCACCGTGTGAGGAAACTGGTGTTGAAATGTGACTTGTTCTGATGACGTCATTAGCAGCAGCTTTAAAACACTCGGCTGTGTTCAGAGCACCAGGTGTTTTTTGCTGGTCGTACTTTAACAAGCCAGACAGATTTCTAGGCTGCTCGCTCTCAGTCAATTAAAACCCGTCTCCTCGAAGTCCGTCGCCTCGGAGTCCGCGTGCTGGCCACGAGGATAAACACTGACACACAGTAAAAATGAATACAGCGATGGTAAACTTATCACTGGCACAGAAACACCAGTCGTTTTCACATAAACTCCACTCAGCTGTGTCTGAAGGCTCCGGGGACGAATAACACGGAGAAGCTGCGCCGAGCCTCGAGTCTCTCTCTCTCCATATTTAAGGTGTGCGTATGTGCACATGACTTTTTTCCCCCCCCTGGTGTCAGATGTGACATGAGCAGCTAATTCAACAGCCATGTAGAGAGAGAGGTTCCTGTATCCCCCAGCAACCAAACAAACGGAGACATGTGCTTCCTCTTGCTGTTGGCTACGCATTGACGGTTTGGATAAACACCGGGCCGAATACTGGAAACTTTCACTCTCACACTTTCACTCACGCGCTCGCCCTCTTATTTTTTCCAGGTTACTTGTGCAGGACAAACCATCTTTGGGAAAGAGGCAATCGGGGGTTCAACAAGACATGCACGTGTTTCAGTGGATGGAAGAAAATACTATTGGAGACGCACGCCCCCTCCTTCTCAGGGCTTTGAATCCTGTTCCAAGGGACATTTTTAGACTGTTTGCTGGCGCGGGAGGGTTATGTCATTACACAATATCTAGATATGAGACCAGATGCAACGGCTGTTTACATCTGTTACTGTTCAGGTCCTGCTAGCGGCACCGTCCTGACACGTCTCAGCGTGCTCACTTATCAGGGTTAAATAAAGAAAGACGTGAAAAACTGCGAGGCTTTGGAGCGGGGCGACGCTTTGCCTCCAACTGCTGTTTGTAATCAGATTGTGCCTTTAGGTGGGTCGGAGGTATTCAAATAAACCGAGAAGGAAACCGACTCCCCCCCCCCCCACCCCTCTCTAAAAACAGATGCAAGAAACGACTACGTGAGAAGAGTCGTTAAAATGTTCCCGGGACTCACAGGTCATAGTGTTGATTCCACTTGGGGTCAAGCGTGTTCCTCACAGTGTCTGTCGAGTGGCATTGCCCTGAGCCGTCCACGACCACTTTGGCGAAGGGATCAGGGAGGCCTGCAGAGAGAAAACACAACAGCGACACACTCAGCCTCAGCCACACTGACCTGGAATAATAGCAGACGATAACAAACGCTTGCACAATACATAGATGACAATGTTCCCCTGCAGTGTTCGCTCACTACGTGGCAGACGGAGATAAGTACAACTGGCACGGATGCTGTGTTGTCTACAAAGAGTTGGAGCCCGTCCAGACTCACAGATTACTCATTATTTACTTCCTGATACTTTTTCGCCTTTTGATGCCAGATGAGGTCCTGAGGCAATCAGGCAATTCCAAGTTATTTCAGTAAATTATCAGGAAAATATGAAACCTTTGCCGGCCTTTGTCCCCCCCCCCGACAATTTTGATTTATTAATCCACAACATTTACAGAAATGAATTGACAATACAAACGATCATAGCTGCAAATATGTTTTAGTGGTTGGAGCCTGCACAATAACGCTATTTTTAGAAATGAACTCAGGAGAATGTCTTTCTCTGGAGTTTTCCTTTCACATATGAACAACGCAGAAGGAGATTCTCCAGTTGGATTTATTCACAACAACACAAATCTCTGGATAAATTCAACGCGGAGAAAGTTGACGTCTTTGTTAGTGTCGAGTTCAGAGCAGGTCTGAAAGCAGCTTTACAGACACGTGTCAACAACATGCACAAAGACAAAAACAAACAAAAAGCGCCATTTAGCTTTAGTTCATAACTCAAGACATATTTTTATCTATGGTTTCTGTGCAGCTCTCCACCAGCTCCCTAACGGGGTGTTTGCTCAGCTCCTGAGTGTTGGAATGGCCGGAATGGACACCACAGAAACCACCTGACTGAGCGGCGGACCTTTACGTGTTCATTCACCATGACAGCCCGACCCAAACACACCAAAACACTCAGACACCTACATACGAGCCATTTAAGTCTCCGGTGGAAAAGCGTATTTATGGTATTTCAATGACGTTACTCTAGACACGTTATATCAGGATTCACACTCAAGTCTGCATCTCTGCGTTAAGAGTGATGGGGCACTAAGTAGACAACACTTTCCAACTAGCATGGACATATGAAGTCAACCATTCACGTCTGCTGAAATGAGTATACAAGCAGACCGTGTGTGGTGCTGACAGCCAAGAGAAAAGTGCCACAAATTCCTCTATCCCAACAGGGTTTTTTACAGCGCATGCATAATGTATCCATAAAAACCAAAAGGGGAAAAGAGGGTGTGAAAGGAAGATATGTCGGCAGATACTTACGGAAGAAGTCCTTCTTCACCAGGTTTTTGGCGCAGAGGACTGAAAGAGAGAAAGAGTCGAGGGTTAATATAAATTAAACACTTAAAATCATTTTTTTAATGTTAACACTTTTGACTTTATACGCACATGTTTGAAAAGCGGCAGGAATGTGCATGGGTGGGCAGCAGGAAATGATTTGTCTAGGTCAAGATTCAAGTCGGAAAACGCTGCGCAAACACAGACCAACTTGGGTATAGACTACACAAACCCTCTCCTACCCACAATTGCATGTTTATAGCACAGAATGCCAACAACCTATGTCAAGACACCTCGCAAACAACAGCGAGGGAAACAAATCCCTTCGCTGCAAATGTAAAATCTGAGGCTGTAGAGCAATTAACAGTCGCATTAGCTGTGTCATTAGAAACAGAAAACCATCCCGCCTGCAGCAAAGGAGGCCGATCCTGTCGATCGACTCCGGGAGCCACTGAGGCGGTTGCTGAGGCGACGAGGCAGAGCCACTTACACCCTCATCCTGTATATGTGCGGATGGATGAGGAAGCTCAGAAACCACCTGGGCGTCTGGAGCTAAGAGTTACAGCCAATGAGTCAGGCGCAATAATCAATAAGTTAAACGTCTGACGGAAATTGATTATCAAGTCAAGTAATTCTCTTCTGTGCAGAAAACCTCCCGCTGGGTTGTGCATGTGTGTGAAAAGGGAAACTGTGGGTAAGAATCTGGAGAAATGGCTACGGAGTTTATGTCATGTCTGAAAATGGCCACACAGACAAAAGGCACACCCCTAGTGGCAGACTGCTGCTGAAGTCATTCAATATGCAGCAGTCTCCCCCCCCCCCCAATCCCATGCCGCACATACTCAGACACACAACCACACCATGTCAAATATCACCCCGGGTTACTTTGGGCTGAGCCGAAAGCAGTTTTGCCCACCAGGAAACAGACGGAGGAGGACGTACCTTCCAAGAAACGTGTGTGGACAAAATTAAACGCACAAATCACCAGCTTCGCACAACAACTTTGTACATGTGCACGGTGTCTACAGCTGCGCAGGGGACAGCCAGACACACAGGGCTGCGGATTTAATGACAATAACCCCATTAAGGAGACAGAACGAGAAGTGAAAACAGACGACAGAAAGTGGATGCATACCCACCCGGGGGGGGGGGGGGGGGGACATGCTCGACAGATGAGGAAGAATTTCTTTCCGCAAACATCCCTGGGAATGTGTTACGTTCCAGCGAAACCCACCTCATCTCTAAAACATCTGGTATGCATCGCTTTCGGTCGCACTCCCCATGAACACACAACTGAACATGTGCCCCCCCCCCCCCACACACACACTTGGAGGCTTGGATGCAGATGAAAAAGGTGGAGTGAGGTAACAGGTGACAGCTTTTTCTTTTTGTGTTTCCACAAAGCATCTGCACACAGGCCACAGACAACATGTGTGTAATGTGAAAAAGAGCTCGACGGGGATCTGATGTTTCCAGAGGGGAAAGAACATCAAGCACGACTGTTCCCTGGGTCTTTAAGTCCCAATGCAATTAATCGACGTGAGGTACGAGAGAGAGAAGAAGAAGAAGAGGGAAGGGGCGACAAAACCTGCGATCACAATCCAGACAGAAACAAAGAAATGACAAAAAGGCTAAATGAGACCAACTGCAGGGGAAGGCCCCGACATAACACAGCCCACAGAACAGCCGGCTCAGCTTAAAGTTAACCAAGCTGAACCGAGGAAAACCGACGGTGCATAAGCAGCACTCAGCTAGCCACACACCAGGAAGCAACACTATTTATACACATATAGACTCCGTATGAAAACATGCAAGGGGCCGAATTACGGCTAAAAACAGAAAATGTACAGAAAACCACTGGAATGGTGGACGCGGGGAGACAATGGCAGCAGTGAAGCCAAGTCCGAGTCCGAGGCGGCAGAGAAGGAGAGCGTGAGGACACAGTGGAGCCCGACCAGCAGAAACGTAAACACGTGCACTGATCACTTGATTCAGCCATTCTTACCTTAGCGAAAAATATTAAATGGGTAACAGACACCTTATGTCCTATGGGAGCTCGGGGTTTGAATGAAAGGCCGGCAGATAAGGGAGAGGCAACACTTTTTGCAGTTTATATTACCCTGTAATTTAAATCACAGGGTAATATACTTGTGGAGATATCATTTGTAGCTTAAACGACCCAACAAGAGGCCAGTGAGTAAAATGCAGTTTCCTCTTTACCCACCACCAACACAGAAAAGCACCATAATTGATGCCGCTATGGGAAATGGGGTCGTGATGACAGAAGCCTTTCCCAAGAAAAGGAAGTGGGCGAGCTTGCACCTACAGGGCACTATCGTAAATCTGTTGTTTTATTGGTCACCCTGGACTCTCATGCTCACACACACTCACAGACAAATGTAATTATGAGCTGGTACATAAAGAAGGAAGAGACACACACACACAGTCAGCCCTGTAATATGATGGATGGACGCATACACACTGTCCTAGGTTTAAAAGAAATGCTGGAAAAACATTAGAAGCTTATTTCAGATGCCAGCAAGAATCACATCATTATTATTATTCCGTGGCTGTTCTGTACAGAGTGCTGTTTTTTTTTAGGGAGTGACAATATTTTCTAAAACCACATAATGGAGCGGCTTGCCAGTGTTAATATGGGGTGAGGGGGTCAGACAGGCCAAGTTCAGAAATTGAATCAGAACTTTAGTTTTTCCCTTCGTTAAAAAAGAAAAATGCCTCAGGGAGAACCCACACAGAAGTTAATTCATAATTCCTCGGTGTGTTCATGGGCGGATAACTACACTGTAAACGAAAAACCTCTCCGCCGGCCTATAAACAGTTCTGGCCGCCCCTTCGTCAGAAAGACCATCACAGGGGTGCAACAACATGTTATGGCACGATATTTCAAGAAGAGAAAAATGTGACAATATACATCAGAAACTCAATAATGCGCTGCTATATCAACTCAATCTGGGGATTTTTTGGCACTTGTGTTATTGCCCTTGGTGGGAAATATAAAAAAAAGTGTTTCTCTGGGTGTTGGTCTGGAAAAGTTAAAAAAACGTGCTCCATCAAAAGTTTATTCTTTCTCAGAGATTCTTAATTCGTTTTTGGTGCCGAAATTTGCATTAATGAAGAAACTGTTATTTATATTCTGGTGTATATAAATGTCCTTCTTCTGTCACACAACATGGATCAACTACAAGTGTTGAAAACCCCATTTTAAAATGATAATATAGTAGTGCCTTAAGGTTTAGTATTAGAAGAACAAGTTTTAAGCAAATAAAGAAGAAATAAGAAACTTGTCCTGCCCCAGTTTTGTGTGTTCAGTGGATTCAAAGCATCACACATGAGATTTAACCATGAGATTACCTCCTCATTACACTCATCGACGTATTCCAACTTCTCTTCTTCCTCAAGACAATCACTCCGGAAAAGCATCACATGAAACCGAGCATCTCGGCCCATCTAAGATCCTCTGTTGTCATGGCGACGGCAACTATCGAGGCAAAGCCGAGAGAAGGGTTTCTCTGTGTCGCCCGTGTTTCTCATTCCGGTCGCACTGCCTCACTCACACAGCCAGGCACTGCAGCGCTGACTGATACCCTGAGGGGGGGGGGCCGACACCCCCCCCCGCCCCCCGCAGAGAGACAGACAGGATGAGCCCCACTGAGAGATTCACAGCGAGGGACGAGAGCATACATTTAAAATGACAGATCAAAGAAAAAGTGTGTCATAGGCCCTTTTTCCACTGCAGCACTTACACCAGACTGGTTATTGAAGGAGGTCATTCAGTCCACAATTTGTCTAACCCTAACAACTCTTAAGCAAAACCTTTTAGGTCGAAGGCCCAGTTCACTTTCCGTGAGTGTTGTTGTTTTAAACACGACCAGAAACGCAGTGTAAGGAATTTGAGGATGTGATTGTAGGAGACTGGTCCACAAAAAGGTTAAAACAAATAAAAGCATAGTTTTCAAAAAATGCAGCATCATCTAACAACCACCTGAGCACTGGTCTGCTCTCGGTAGCTGCTCCGCTGACTGCAGCTTATTAGTCACATAATGGCTTTCCACATTACAGCCCGGACCAGGCTGCTTCCCACAGGACGGCAGAGAAGGCTAAGCAAACACCACGCACAAATGATTGTGAGCTCGGTGTTGCTTCCCTCCTTCCTTTGCCAGACTGTCTCTTATTAAAAATCAATTCCACAGAGTGGCAACAGCAGCTCTTTGCAGGCAGCGACCGAAACCTTGGGGGCGAAGTTAAAGTTCCACCTGTGGGGAGAGGATGGGCCGAGTTTCTCCCAGGCTGGGACACAAAGAGCCCCACTGTGCAGGCGAATCAATGAAGTTCGCCAGACTCAAGCCAAACACCTGGGGAGGGGTAGCACACGTGACGTCTGGCAGAGGGAGGACGGGGGCGTCACCATGGCAGCAATCGGTGGTGGAGAGACGAGATGGAACCGGGAAACTACATCTCAACCGTTGTCAACGAACATACACAGACATCAACAGTCAGCCATGAACACAATGGGGTGTGGGAAAAAGAAAAGAGCACTGAGGGGAAAAGAGGGTTCACACGTCCTCTAGTCTGTTGCTCTGCGGTTAACCATCACTGTGGAGTCTATGAGGTGGAGGAAATGGGGGGTGTGGGAACACAGACCAGCGCCTGGTCATGTTGCAGCATTCACCAACTCGGTTCTACGTCCAAACTGTGTGAAAACGCAGCTTTATAATTAGACGAAGGAGACGAGGTTGTTCAATATCAGCCGTTCCTCTTGGTTTTTGCGTGGAATCATCCTCGTGTGAGAATCTAAACAAATCTCTTCCGGCCCACGAGCTCAGGTTGACCCCATTCTGAACCTTGTTTCCTGTCCACCTGGTTCCTCCAGTCCAGTGCACTGACCCAAACCCACCAGACAGTCTGACACATCTTCAGGGAACAGCACTCACCCCACCTCCTCCCACCTCCTCCCACCACTCTCCCAGCCCTCAGCCTTTCCTCTGTCTGCCCTGTTTTGACTCCAGAACCAGGACCGTGCACTCTCATGCGCAGCATTGTTCTTCTATAAACAAAAGGCTTCCTCTTCCCCTCGCCACTCCTCCCTAACCTCAAGGGACATAAAACCTAAAGGGAGGAACAAAAACGGAGATGAAGAAGGGCGAGCAATGACTGACAAGTAGTTGGTTGGTGCTAGTGAACCTGTTCTTAAGCCGTCTCCGACTAAACTCTGAGCCATATGCTAATGAAATCTCCTCTGACAATATGTAGGGTAACGTTTGGCCTTGAGCTCTGCCTCTGTGAGCCCCCGTCAATGAGGCTGCAGTGGACGGAGGCTGATATAAGCTGGGCGCTGGAGCTTTCATGCATGGCAATCTCACAGACACGGAGCCATTCAGTCCAACACAGGAAGGAAACAAAGCGCAGTTCATTGGGAATAACTCCCATTTTGCAGTGAACCTATGCGGCGACTGACCATTTGCTGTTTTTAACCCAACGGTTACAGGATCAGGGAGTAAAGAGTCCAGTGAGCATCTTTCACGTCTACTTAAGAACCATGAGAATCTGACCAGTCATGGATGAAAAAGAAAAACTATTTGTGCGTGAATAGAAATTAAAGTGGAAACAATTGAGACCCTCTCTACAGTTTCCGAGGAAGACGATCTGATCAGGGTTTGATGCTTGAATGCACAAAACGCAATGAGACTTAGAAGTGATACTGTGATCCCAATCCTCAGCCACACTTATGTCAATTCAGCATTCTTGTTGGCGACGTGAATATAAACAGAAAACTCAAAGTCAGCGCTCAAGAGCACAAACCTCCGCCAAGGCCCAACAGTCCCATTAAATTCAGTCAAGCTGCACCAAAATACACAGGTTCATAGATCAGTCCCCTAAATATACCGGATTCTTTCCATCAAGATCCATGAATTATCTGGAAAATCAGAGACAATGGTAAATAATGCTTTATCTTGATATGTTAAAAACAAGGATCTGCGCCAAACTTTATTAAATTCTTTCTTAGCTCATGTCCCATTCCTCCAACAAGTTTCTTGGATATCAGTGGAGTAGTTTCTACTTAAACCTGATGGAAAACAAATGGACAGAGGCAAAAACATCCTCGACTTGGTGTGGGGGAAGCCGAGTGTTTCCAAGAAAGACTTGAGAGTAATATACAGGGAAATATCAGCTACTTTTATTAGGCAATAACAATAAATGTTTCCAGGAACATTTCGAACAACATTTTGGATACTGTCAAAACACAGGTTGACAACCGGGGTTCCTGGGGAAGGTCCTACAAATGACAGAGCGTCTTACATTTACTTCACTTACATCTGATATCTGCTCGCGTGTTCTTTTGTCACATAGACTCAAAGCCGATACCAGACAAACAACAAAAATAAGTTCTGCTTTACAGGTCCAAAGCCACAGAGGCAACCACACCACATTCTGCGTTTCCCTGCTCACGACAAAAGTGTTTTTACTTTTTAAAGACCCGGCTATACCACTTAACTTAAGCCCTTAACTGGAGTCAGGCAGAAGAGAGTGAAGAAGCAGGGTAGAATTTCAAAAAACTCAGTCCAACTCTTCATGGGGTGCAGGCTAACTGTGGAAATGTGGTTAAGGCAAATTGAGTCGTAGGCACTGGGAAATATCTGAGCTTTGGCAGATTTTTTTTAAATCATAGCAAATCCACTTATGTAATATGCAAATCTGATAAGACGTCTTCTGGTCCCATATTACAGATATTAGAGTCACTGGTAGCAGAGTGATCATGGAACTTCTTAAACGCCAGGAAAATCTTCTAATGCCTCTAAATAGACCTACAATTTCCAAGAGTTCGAAAATTAGACAGGAAAAAGAGTAAGAAAATCTCCCTGTGCATCATTTTACACTGAGAGGAAAACAAAGGAACACTGTGTGAAAAAAGAGGGGGAAAAAGGTCCTTGATCAACTCCTCCCGAGGTTCTTACAGAGGCTTCATCTCCGTTTCACACGTGCCCCGAGTGAGGAGGGGAAAGAACAACCCTGTCAACAATCGGGCAGCGGACAGGAAACCAGCAGTGATGCACATTAAGAAACTCATATTCCCTGTGACGTGCGTGAAACATCACAAAGCAAACACAGACAGTTCAGACTCCCAGGACTCCTCTTACCCACTTGAGGACATGTGGGGACATCTGCTGCACCGAATCGCTGTGACCAGACCAAACCAGCACGAGGAATTAGAGGGAAAGAAGAGACAGAAGACATAATATGTCACCCACAGCTTGTCTTCATAAAGGGGATGAAAGGCTATGACTAAGAGCAGCCAGATATCATTACACTTCACTCTCACCACCTGCTGGAACAGTGATGAGCGATACGGTGAAACACGCTGAGAGGAAGCAGAGACCTGCTCTGCCAGGTGGTGTTCTAAAGAAGTGACGTGCTGTGGTTAGAGAAGGATGCAGCGTTAAGGCCCATTAATTATTAGACACGGTTAATGGTTGGGAAAACAGCCAAGACAAATAAATTGCCAGGGAGATGGGTTTTGTTGTGGGCGCAGTGACGCAGGCAACAATTGTAATTTAATGCGGCAGAACTCAAACTTCATTAACCATGACTACATATACACCATAATCTGAGTATGTCCTTATTCTGAACGTGACTTGTTAATAGTTGAATCATATTCCCGTTTGTTATAGAGCATAGTCTGATTATGGAAACATGGGTCCAGCCACTGTGATGTTTGTACAAATTCAAAAACGTCACTATATCCGTTTCTTTAACGGCCTTAAAGTCGGGAAAACCAACCAAAATGTAGCAGAAAGTTGAAACCAATATCTCATTCAACCAACCGTTCTTTAAACACAGCTAAAAGGTGCAAGTTAAAGATGTTCAAATAGAACCCCTCCACCAACTGAGGCGAGGCCTTATCTTCCTTTACAAAAACCTGTTTTACTACATGAAGAAACCTAACCACACGAGAGAGGAAAGAGGCTGGCAGCATTTTTAGTGTGAGAACATTTCATCCATCTCACGTCACCTTTTTCCCTCAGTGATAGAAACTGTAATTGCATAATAGGAGTCCACCCCCGACTATTTTCGGCTCCAAATAGTGGGAAACGATGCCACAATGGCAATTTTTAGTGGCATTCCTGTTGCCTCTGCACGGTGCATCACTCGCTCTTTCCACTCTGTGATACAATGTGCTTAACAGAGAGTCAGCCAGGCGAGTAAAGTCTTCCACAGTACCATCACCGCTGCCACAAAGTGAGAAGTCAAAACTGGGAGCTCGTGCTTCTGCAAGCTTGCACCGCTGTTGGCTGGGACGGGCGCTGCCGTGAGTGACTGCACGGCTCTCCTAGCGTCTTGGCTCCTTCGCCTCCTCTGATGTAATGGAGGAGAGTAGAGAAGAGGGCCTGGCCCGACCTGCAGTGGGGAAGAGTGGATGGTACCAACCTGTTTAACAGAAGTGGAGGAACACCACACTGCCGCGTTAATTGCCAGATTTATGGCTTTGCTTCCCCACTTTGGTTTCCCCCCCAAATCCTTGAGAGTCTTAGTTTCTAAGAATGATTTCTCAACTTCAGCTGGGAGCAGTGTTACGTCATTGCCACCCAGACGTATTTTTCCTTTTCTACATAAATGTGTTGGACGGAGAAGGCCCTCAGCCACTTCTAAGAGCGAGGGCAGTAATCATGTCGTAATCACAATGTCCTCCCTCATTTCCTTGTAACGCGAGGTGTTCATCATCAGCAACTGTCAACATGAGCCCTTACGTCTCACTGGAGCTGCTTCCAGACATTCCCTGAAGTCTGGGCATTTTCCTGAAACCTTCTGGGGGGGGGGGGGACTCAGACATGAACCTGGAAGAATAAAAATACATATCTCTCGATGAGAAAGCCATGGCCGACTGCCGCTGTGTGAAGGTGTGTGCAATACACCACTTTTACTAGGTGCTGCGAGTCATGTTGACATTACATGACACGTGTCTACAGGACCTGTGTTATCATGACGGAGCCAAATTTAGCCACACCTAAATAAAATCACCCCTCGCAGCCATGTTCTCTGGGGTTATTTTTAACTGTGGAGAAAATGCTTTCAATACTGGGGAATGTGTCAAATGCTTCATTAACATATGCAATTAAGGTCCTTAAACGATGAGTTTTAAGCTACAAAACAATATGTCTATGTGTGGAGAATGCAGCATGTGACTATCACAAGCCTGAGCTTAGTTTGCTCAGTTAACCAAACAACTATTTCATTCAGTCCTGAAACAAACCAAGGTGGCAGCAACTTCTCGGTTGGCTTACGGTAATGTCATCACCTTAAAAAGGACTGTTTCAGCCCTAAGCTGTGTGGGAATGGTACATCAAGTGCTTTGCATGTAATATTAGAGTTTGGAAGAATAATATGAGTCTACATCGCTGAACATTCCCCAACATGAGTTTCTGTAACATCTGCCAGCGAGCTGAATCATCAGGCATGTGGCACTCCTAGTTTTAGATTAGAAGGTTAGATTCACCATCAATTTCCTGGGAAACAAAACCCAACTCTTATCAGGAAGTTCCGCAACATCAGGGCCCCCATCATAAGAGTCTTCGTGAGTAGACGATGAATAGTGAGAACCTACGGGGATTCTGTGCATACTTAGGATTCCTCTACATCTGAGGCAAGAGGGTTAGGGAGTAAAAACCTCATCGTAGAAATATCCCATTTGCTTCTCTATACTCTACTACACAGGAATCTCCTGCAGTGTATTTGTTCAACTTTAGCAGGGATGCCGTTTGAAATGTGATCCGGTGTGAATATAAACATCTCCCTTCTGATCCCGTCTCCTCAGGACTAAGAGGGGCTCAAACGTCAGGCCGAGGCACGGACAGACGCCTCCAGTCAGCTGCTGGCGTCTTGTGGCTTTCGCACCAGCTCGCCCCCACTAGTGGAGACCGGAGAGAGCCCCATCTGCTTGAGGTTAGTCAGAGATAATCGTATCAACCCGTGTCCATCAGGTTTAAAGCAGAGCCGGCACGTTGAAGAATTAATCTCAGGTTACCCTCCCCTTGTCAGACAGCTGGGCAGCAGCGCTCTGGCCACCCTGCCTCCACCGCTGGTTCTAGGGAAAGTGAAAGCACCTTTGCATGCGTGGATATCGGTAAGAGCCAATAAGACTTTGTGCAAACTTGCTGTGAGTGATCTCACCCGGGCACACTGGTTAGATGATGAATATAATAAACACAGACAAAAGGAAGCAGGAAACGAGTCCAATGCCACAGCTCGATTCAAAACCAAACAGCCTTCACCTTCCAGAAGAGTAAAACATTGACCAGTGTAATGATTAGAGGAAAAGGGCTCCGTCGTACCGGCACTGCATTGGAACTGGCCTGGGTGTGATAAGCCATTTTCAGATGTGAGCATAACAGCCATATGAATTACAAGCGCAATAAAACAAGACCTACTGGAAATATCTGATGCTTCACTTATCTTCAGTCCAAAGTCAAACAAGTAAGTTTCTATACTGACGCAGGATCTGCATGCAACTGCTTCAGATTTAAAAAAAAACAGGAGTTCCTGACTTCAAAGTGAGCACTAATTTGGGAAATAGGCAAGAAATAGAGGAGCCAGCGAGGTCAGCCGAGGGGACGGCAGAAGGGACGAAGAACAGCCTGGCAGGAATGATAGAAGAGCCTGCGGACAAGAATCAGTTTAGTTCTCAGCTGGAACTCCCCCCCCCCTCCCTTACACTCACCACTAATCCAATTCTGACCCATTAACCACCACAACCAGGTTAACAGAGCAGGCCTTTGAAGAGGGTCTTTCCCAAACCACCCAGGAGGATTAGCACTTCTCCCTCACAGCATGCACACGACCACGGAGAGTCTGAGGCCCATTGTATAGATCCTAAACTGAGATGTAAATAAATATCATGAGGCTCATCCTGGATTTTCATTCTGCACACTCACACGGACATTTTTCTGGACGTTTTACTCGGGCGCTGGCAGGTGAAGTTTAGGAAAAAGTCAGGAGAAACTGAGTCAGGCCGGCTCACATGCAGCCCCTTAGGAACGTTTTCGGAGATTTTCAGGGGATCAGTGGCTGATTCATCAATCACTCAATCCTCTTGATCATTTTCAGCGACTTTAACTATTCAGAAATAGTTTCTACATAATGTTCATGTAGACTCATGTGGATTGGCTGCATTTTGTCAAATTAGCTGAGCTATAAATCTTGTATGTTCCCGTTAACAACTGCAGAAATACCCCCTACCAGCAGCCTTGGTTGGAAATCACTGATGTAGGACTCTCGTGTATGAACATGACATTGTTTGTAAGTTTTTTCTTTCAGGCTCTAAATGAAACAGGCTGTGAGGACACAGGGAAATATATTAGCTGTTGTCGATGTTACAAAGCAGCAATTCTGAAGTGAGAGAGACAGTCAGTCTCCCCCAAACCACACCCGCTAAACAAACCCACTGCACGCTGTTATAATCCAGTGACAGGAGCGAGAGTTGTAAGCCACCCAGCGATATACAAGCAACAGGCAAAACGCCCAATATCCCGCTGAGTCATATGACTGCAAGTCTTTACTGTTGTGGCAGAACCTCAAAAGGGGGATTCTGGACCCCACCTGTCAGGGGGGTGACGTTTGGACAAGTGTTTGGGTCGGGGGAGCACTTCCTCTGTAAGAAGCCTCTCCCCCCCCCCACACTACATCTGGTCTCCTCCGGGCCGTTGCTGGTGGCGGTTGACGGTAGAGCAACCGCAGAGGGCTTTGTCCTCATTGAAGAGCAGCTGAACCAACAGGAAAGCCAAACCCCGGCCAGTCAATTAATTGATGGAACAATTTAATAATGATGGGAGGCCCTCAGCGGGGGGGAGGGGGGAGAGGGGGGAGAATGTGTGAAAATGAAATGCAATAATCGTTGTTACGTTCCCGTTTTTGATTCCTTTGAACGTCATTTATTTTCTGTTCTTTTGCCACGGTTAATTTGTTTTCTTTTACATCTTGTTCACGCAAAAAAAATTTGGAAATGTTTGCTGAAAATACATGAACAGCCGGTAGACTCAACAGTTCACCACATGCAGCTAATCACTGTGTATTTACAACGTATCCTGTCTGAGCACCCAGATGAACCCAAATCACTTCCATGCAGCCACTCTGTAAAGCGGCGCTGACGAAGACCACATGAATGTGCCAAGCGCCGGCTCCGACCACATTAAAACGCTCTTGATCATCAGGTCCTGTGCCTTCACACTCACATCTCTGACCAGCTGTGGGGGGTTTCTTCTTCAATTATCCAACATCCAAAGACCCCCCATCTGTGGGCTACAGTCAGAGCAAGCTGCCCTGAAAAGGGAGAGACGTTGGTCTTTCACTCGGAGCCACACAGTGAGCCAGTGTGAAAGCCCAGGGCCTTTGTTGCATCTTTAAAATAAGTCTGCTTTATGCTGGGGGAGCATCTGCGTCGTCTTACAAGGGAAAAGAGAAGCTACATTTTATTTAAAATAAAAAGTACTTGCTCTTTTTGTAGAATCGTCTGCAGCACCTTTAAATGCGGATCATTTTTCGGACGTCAGACAAATCAAGAAAACGTGGAGGAAGCTCAGTTAGTGAGGGTGGGAGTGAAATATGCTTTGGACTTGGTCTGAGGGGAAGAAGTCTCCAGTCGGAAAGAACAGGAGTGACTCAGAGAGGAAGAGGTGGGAATGCGAATGGAGAATTCTAGGGAATCCCACTGAGATAGCTCTCTTTGCTGGGCTGCACCGCGCCAAAGAATTCAGACGAGCAAACCATATGCTTAACAAGTCGAATGTAAAGTCCCGGCTAAGACACAAACGGCAATAAACGTCAAGACCCTGAATCCGACCAGAAAAATCAAACAAACAGCAGCTCATTTACTACTCTGGTGCACGCAATTTAATCAAAAGGGCAAAGATGGAGCATCATTTTCTATCTAATATGTGCGATGAATGGGAGGAATGCCTCTCTCTCCTCTGCAAAGTCTCAATCCCATTAAAGGGAACTCTTGACTTGGCACTCAGCAGTGTGTCATCAGATTTATGGCTGCATGGAAAGTGGTGCAAATTATGCCATGAGCTATGTCAGCGTGACAGAATTTAAGAATGATCAGACAAAGCAACGAGCCGCGTCTCGACGACGTAATTTACGACCCGATGGATCGCGCATGTTACGCCACAACCTGTGTTTGTGTGTCGTGCGACTTAGGAGAGATCAGCTGCGGAGAATAATGGAAACCTGTCCCGAGTAGTCAAGGGGCAATTCTCACCCCAAGTGTTAGTTTTAGCAGCTTGCTTGCCATATTTTTCCAGTTTAATAGCTGGCAAACATCTGCAACATCTGGTTCAAATGGACAGGGGGGTTGTCAGCGAGGAGAGACGCCTGCAGCACAAACAGCTACAGGCCTGGTTTTAAATGGAGCAGCTCATCATTCACAACCTGCCTGGAAACAGAATCATCGACAACTATGTGTCAAAACTTGACTGAAGCACAGATGACAACATGCGGCTACGATGTCACGGTGACACTTTCTGGGGCAATCGCACAAACCTCGTATGCACAGCTGTGCAGAGCTAAACAAAGAAACACACAATGAGAGTATACAAAGTGACGCCTCTGAGTTAAGAGGGAGCACTTGGGCTTTACCACCAGACGGCCGCCTTCCCGTAGAGCGATGTCAGGGCACAATACGACATTATTCTCACAAACATTTTCTTTTGAGGATTAATCGTTGGCAGCACATCAAGAGGAGAGGTGCACTGCGAGGTCCTGCTCTCGCCATCTTTTCACAGTGGACTCACATTCTCAGCATTCCACCGGGAGACCACTGCGGTCCATCTCAAAGTGCGGTGACAAAACTAATTCACGACCTAACGGGCCCCTCTGGACTTTCAACACGAGAGCTGCACGCAGACACGTTTTGTGGCGACGCGTCTCTGAGGGACATCGGGGGGGGGGGGGGGACGACTGGTAATCTGATGCCAGTTTAAGGGGAAGAAAGAGACGAGTAACGTGTTTGTCTATAACAGGTTATGCCCATGTAACAGGTTATGAATAGTTAACAAGCTCGACGTAGATTTCTCTACAAGAATTTAACTATGTTGGAAGTAGAGATGAGACGGTGATTTTTTTAATCAATAAAAGATAATTATACAGCACAGACATTAACATTGAATCAGAAAAAAACATTTATTTGCTATAGAAGCTTTAGAAGGAAAACTTACCACAATGCAAATTTAAGTGAAACCGAAAGTGAATGAAATGTGGATATAAAAACAACAACCATTATGACCAAAGCACGTGCATGTGAGAACAAAACAACCATATGCTGATGTAAAATAACAACAAGCAGGGCGGAGCCAGAGACGACGGTTGAAAACTCATCGTGTCGAGTCCAGACGGCGACCCCGAACATCTGAGAGTTTGTTCAACGTATGCGAGAGAAAACAGTGGATGGTTGTAGTTGATCTCTGCGATGCCGTGGACCCTGGAGGATATGACACCTGTGTAAAAACCTCACTGAAACCCTGCTGTCCTTGGCCACCTTGCACCTCCAGCTCGTCACATCCCTCTCATTAAATATCCCTATCCTCCTCGTCTCCACTTCATTCCCATCAGAGACTGCACCACGCTAAATATTTAATTTGGCCCCTTCCTGGTAGAAGTGGACGACCCTTGGAATTTGACTCGGGGCCGGAGCCCTGGACGAACATCAGACGCGGAGGGCAGCTGTTGGGCCCGTGTCCCGGTCAAAACACTGTGTAAACCTTTTCGCCCTGTTTGTGTTGAAAAGGCAAAAACCCAACAGCTGAGGTGGGGAGAGGGAGCGAGACGTCCAGCCTGCGCTGCGCACACACGTCTCCACGGAGAAGAAATGAACTCCAGCCTGGAAAGTGGACGACAATATGCAAGTATGTAGTTCACCCAAAACTGAAAGTTCACTCATCATCTCCTCACCACTGTGTCCATTGGAGGGTTTGAGTCCACAAAACCCTTTTGGGAGTTTCAGGGGTAAAACGGCGTTAAAGCCAAATCCAATACAATGGTGACCTATTCTTTAAACGTGATAAAACAACCACCTCGGCTGCTGTGGTGTCATCCAAGTGTCCGCAAGCACCGACATTCAAATTCGACTCGAAGCGGCGTCATTTACACCGGGTTTTGAGCCTGAACGTCGCCTGTCGAACGCAGCTCTGGCCAGAATTTGAATGTCTGGGCTTGCAGACACTTGGATGATACAACACGAGCAGTATGTTGCATTTCTACATTTGAAGAATCAGTCACCATTCACTTCAGGCTGCCTTGGATTTGGCCTGCAACGCCGGTCACCCCTGAACCTCCAGAGAGTGTTTTGTGGACTCCACCACCTCCATCAGCCCAGAGGCGAGTGGATAATGGGTGAATTATCCCTTTAAAGCCGGACTTGCAGTCCAAACAAAAAAAGGAGGGCAGCTGTCTGTCAGTGAGCAGATGCGGGACCCGGTCAGTTGCACACGGTCGGTGGGACCTGTGGAGCTGCCTGTCATCTCCACCCTTGGGTTCTGGCAAGAGGAGGCTCGGCTGCAGCGAGCCTGGCAGCCTGTGTGGCTAGGCTAGCAGCGAGCTAGCCAACTTTCCCCTGTGTGTGTGTGTGTGTGTGTGTGTGTGTGTGTGTGTGTGTGTGTGTGTGTGTGTAGGGGCAGGGGGGGGGGGGGGGGGGTTACGTGTTAACGTGCAGATATTGGTGGAATAATCCCATTGTGGTTTCCCCACCGCAGGCAACACAACCCCCGGGGTGAAGCGGCGGAACATGCAGCTCCTTCAGGAGCCGTGTTCCTGCTGCTGTCGCTCGGTTGAGTCTAATTCAGATATCAGGTTTATCTGCACGTCAATAGAAACAAGGGGGGGGGGCACATTGTTATGAATGTTACAGCCGCGGATATTAAAGGGAGAACCGGGGGGGGGGGTAGAGAAGCCAACTCCGTGGCCCAGGGGAGCTGCTCCCGTCCAACAAATACACCGAGCCCTCCTAGCTAGTGTGTGCGGGGGGGCAGAACCGACTCGGGGGGTTAAAGAAGAAGCGGAGCTAGCTACCTGTTAGTCGCAGCTTCACCGGGCCGTTCCGCCGAACTCCTTGGTTAGACATGTCCTCCGGGTCCCGGCCTCCACTCCCGCGTAGCGTGTCTTCAGAATGCAAGGGGGGGGGGAAGGTTTGATGGAGCGCTCCGCCACTTTTAGACAATAATGGAGTCAACGCACCGTGGCCCGGATGTGGAGTGAACTGCCACCGCGATGGCTCCGGGAGAATTAAACCCCACCAAAAAAAAGAGAAAGAGGGAGGGAGATAAAGGCAGAGATAAAGGAGGAGGAGGAGGTGGAGGAGGAGGAGTGGAGCTGAGAGGGGGACTTGTGCACTGTAGGAGCTGCGGGGTTCGTGTTCACATGTCCGGGAGGAGCCGCTGTCTGGCCCCGGTCCTCCGCTCCGCTCCGCTCAGTGTGGAGCCTCCGCTTTTAAGATCCCAGCTCGGGAGGCTGCAGGAGGGAGCTGCCCCGGTGACGACACTCCGAGGGGGGAGTCACACGCTCCTCCAGCGGGGGGTCACATCCAGGGAGGGAGGCTGGATTCGTCCTCACGCTTTTACACTTTTATGTTTTATTAACCCTCACACCTTCTTAGAGTTTTATTTCATTTAGCAGAGTTTTCTCTAAATCAGGGGCCATGTAGGGGCCACAGGGGGGGGGGGGGGGGCGTTTCATAAACCCTATTTTATTTCATTTGTATATTGAGCAGTGGCTGATCTAGGATTTTCTCTAACCCAGGGGCCATAAAGGGGTCCCAATCATGGGGGAGGTAGACGCTTCTCCATCATGGTTCACATTCCCAGAGCAACGTTTTATACATCCTTAAAAGTGTAATAGCTTGATTTCATTTAGCAGGGGTGAATGCAGGATTTTTCTCAATCAGGGGCCACAATTTTAAATGTGGGGGCATGTGTCATCATGAAGCAAGGTTTTCCAACCCCCCCCCCATTATTTTATGATTTAATTTGTACATTTGAGACACTAACCAGTGGCAGATGAAGGATTTCTCTGAATCAAGGGGCTACAGGTTTGTTTTCAGTCAGATCATTCTACAGCATAGGTTCACATTCATCACAGTTTTCTAACCCACATTTACCTGTAATATTAACATAATTACACACTTCATATTATAATACTCTGTTAGGCATGTGCTTACTAGGGGATAGATCTCAAATGTACCAAAAGGAGCATTGTCTCTCTTGAGGGGATTGGGCACCGAGTCCAGAAATGTGTTGAGACATTGAAAATGCTGCAGTCGCCGAAGCTGAACGAATGAATAAATGATTTGGTGGGAAATTAATCTCCTGAGTTCGTGCTCAGCAGATTGAAAAGCAACACGTGGGTCGATATCTTTAGGAACCATACAAAAACTTGGCTCAGAACGTCCCCACATCTATTTATGTGAGTCTAAATACGGACGTTTTATATCATCTTATTTATACTCTTGGTTGAAACAACTAATATTTAATTACCTTGTGACATGTACTTCATTTCTATTGTAAGTTCCATATTTATTAAAGAATTATGTAAATACATCTGACACCTAAAAACTAATGCAACTATTAAAAATGCACAATAACATCTACACCACTGTTTCCTGACATGTGACCGAGCAGTTTAAAAGAAGGTGGATCACACTTGGCAAAATAAAAACACTCAAACATCATCTGACAACTTTATTTACAATCATCTTTTCTCAGTCACGTTAAAAGAGTATGTACAGAACATACAAAAGGACAAACAGTGGAAAGGAGGGAACAGTAGAAGTAAGAGGGATTAGAAAGTCCTCTAGAAATCGAAAGTGCTCTGGCTCTCACTGATCTGGAAAGCATAACCATCATTGGTGGCTTCTGGGGCCACAGACTCCACTTCCTCGTCCTTTAAAAATCAAGAAGACGGAAAACGGTTAGAACAAATCGGGGCAACGGCATGAAAATGAAAATCAGTCCAAGCACCTTTGAAGACACTCACCTCCGAAGAGAAGTATTTCTCAATCAGGTTGAGGGCTGCTTTGTAAACCATCTCGTTCTCATGAGACTGCAGCGATTCAATCCTGTCCAGTCCACCGCATTCCTCCATCATTAGACTCAGCTTGTCCGACTCCCCGATTTTATCACCAGCCTGAAACAAAAAAACAAAACACAAGCGTTACACGGCAATAATGAGCAGTACCAATAAAATCCAGGAATAACCGTTTACACACAAACACTATTTTGCCACGACAACCCACTCACCAGGAAGATATTGGTGATGGCATCCAAGATGACGAGGACAATTTTGCTGTCCTTGGATGAGAGCAGACTCAGAAGAGGCTCGATCACATTGGCCTGGACAAGATAAACCACCTGCTGGACATTGCCCCCGCTGGTGAAGTTTGTAATGGCCCACACAGCCTCCTTCTGAGTTTTGTAGTCTCCCTGCAAAGGATAAACACAACCTCAAGTTAGAGTAATTCCTAAAGTAGGAATGGAATTCTACAGAAGTGCACTGGTAAAAATAAACTTATAGTCCCCCACTGGTGAGACAAACTCAACTTACCTTAGCAAGCGTTTCGACCATGTACGGGACGATGCCTGAGTCGATGACCTCCTGGATTTGGGTGTCTCTCCCTGCAGTGATGTTGGACAGAGTCCAGGCGGCCTCCTTCTGGATGTTGGCTCTCTTGTGGCGCAGCAGTCGGGGGAACATGGACAGGGCGCCGGCGTCAAGCACCGCCTGCGTCTGCTCATCTGTACCGGTCACGATGTTGCCGATGGCGCGCAGCGAAGGGGTCTGAGGGAAAGGGTGAAGGCGGTCATTTAAAATCTAGCAGAGCCCGAGGAGCTGCTGCACACGCAAGGAGCACAAAGGCGACTGTATACTTACAATGACGGCCAGCTCGTCAAAGCCAAGCAGCTTCACAAGGCGAGGGATTATGCCGGTTTGGACGACCACCTGGATGCGGTCATTGGAGCCGTCGGTCAGGTACGAAAGGGCCCAACACGCGTCAGCCAACACCTCCCGATCATCGTGGTGCAGCAGACGGACGAGAGCGGGTAAGATCTGCTGGATGGCCGCCATAGGTGGGGAGGGGTTCTTGTTGCGGCAGAGGTTCGACAGCGTCCATGTCACATTTCTCACATAGCCGGTCTGCAAAGCAATCAAACAAGAGAGAAGTGAAGGGGTCAGTCTGACACGGGGGAGCATTTAGTTAACTTAGGTCGCCCCCTGGTGGACAATAGGAGGCATAAATGTGGTTGGGTGGGCAAATTTGAATTTACTCATACACACAAAACACTTACATTAAATACAGAGAGGTCAGGGACCGCCACCAGACTGAGCAGAGGGGCCACAGCTCCGTGCTTGATGACCCGGTCTCTCAATGCTGATCCATCACCTGGACAGAAAAAAGGAGAAAGAGAGATTATGACCTGTCGCCTCTAAACCAATAGTTGTGACCATACTTTAAAAAAAAAAAATGTAATCTGTGAATTACCAGCAATGTTTCCAAGGGCCCAGACGGCCTGCTCGCTGATGTGCTGGTGCGTGGACGTGACCAGGCTGATGAAGGCCTGAATGGCCCCGCCCTCCACGACAGCAGACGTCTGGTCGGACGTCCCGGAGGCGATGTTGGTCAGAGCCCAGGACGCCTCGAACTGGATGGGAGGACAGTCGACGAGCCCCAGGAACGCCACAAACCTGGGGATCAGGCCGGCGGTGATCAACTGGTTGATGGGAGGGTTCTTGTCCCGGGACAGAAGCTTCCTGTGTTTGGGACAATGCAGTGAACGTGAGTGAAGGAACAATGGGTAGTGCAGTAAAACTCTGGACAGTTATTTGAACAGTTATTACCGTGCAGCCTGTGTAGCCTGGAGCTGGGACTCCACGTTACCACTGTTCACTCCTGTGATGATCTCGTCAACCGTCCACGGCATGGAAGCCTGCGAGTCGTCACAAACGACCATTAGACACGTATTCACGGGTGGTCGACAAAATAAATTGCCCAAAAAAATAAAAACCTCTGCATTGCCCCTTATTGAATTTCACCCTGATATCTGTAACGTTTTGAATGTGCTCCAATGCGGTGTGTTCTTCAAACTGCTGGTGTTACCTATTGTTCGAACTCAAAGCACCTTGTCACTGGGTTTTAAAAACGGTGCAGAACAAGTTAATTGTTATGATTCAAGATGGTTTTTCTACAGGCGCAGCTTCTCCCTGGAGTCAACTGGCTTCCAACTGTTTTTCACAGGTGCCGTATAAATACAACTACTAATTTAGCTTTTTAACTGTTTTGACGATGATACACACACTTTCAAACTTTACCTATTTGTATTAGACATTTAAATTCATGACACACTATGGGAGGGGACCCAGATGACGGGACATGTGAGACAGCACCAGTTTGATCTAATAACGGTGTGGATACCTGACAGTTGTGGGTTCGCTCCTGCAGAGGAGACGTGGCCTCGTCGGGAAACGCGGACACGTTCCTCCTCTTGAACATCTGATCATCTTTCTTGGCTTTGCGGAGCTCCACGTTCACCTCCACCCTCCTGCGACGGAGCTCCTGCGTTTTTAACATTTAACGAAATCAAAAATCAAACCGGCTCTTCCTTCGCGTGCAGGAAACCAACAATGTCCGGAAGTTTTAAGAAGTAAAAGTACGAACTCACCCCGGCATCTTTGCCTTTGTTCTTGAAGCTGGTGAGACGGTCGTTCTCGGACATGTTTAACTGACGATGGAGACGAGTCGGTTCCTGTGAATTAAAAAGACACAGAGAAACGGAAGCGTCACTTCGCAGCCGCCTCGTGATTCCGGGAGCAACAAGCTAATCTGACGTTAAAACGGCCGCAGCTAGCTGGCGTCGCCCGGAAGCACAGCCAGCACCACACCGGCTTACAACGGGTCAGCGTGTGGACGTTTCCTGGAAGATACAAGATTTAATTTTTCATAACTCAGAGAACAGAACCGACCTTGAGCTGGAAAACGAGCTGATGTGCGAGGAGAGAGACGCACAGACCTTTAAATTCCCACAACAACGCCTCCTGATTGGTCCGTTCGAGCTGGAGCATCCGGCCGCCTCCTCTCATTGGACGGTTCGAAAGATACCGCACGGCGCACCGGACGTGTCGTCACTGCGCAGGAAGCATCGCGAGTGTTTCACACGTCACCGTCGCCCCTGGGGACTTCGGCACGTGCTTGTCCTCCGATAAATGCGTTTAAAACATTTTCATTTTCAAGTTCACCGTCAGAGGAACACGCGGAGAAGCAGATTCGATAAAAGTACATGAAATACACAACAATTAAAACTCCACACTGCACAAAGTCTGTTTCTATGCGTGTGTGTGTGAGTCAGTAAACCTGTGTAGTAGATGACTTATTATGTGCTGCCAGATGTTTATTCGTACTGTGCATAAACTGTGGCTAATGAGACACATATTCAACGTTGTGACGCATTTTCCTGTTAACGCCACTTTTCAAGTGTATTCCTTCCTGTGTATCACATCTTTAATGTGTTTGTATGTTGAAATACATGAAACAAATAAAATGGAACAGAGGAAAGATGACGAACAATCGATTCTTTTACACAGCCGGAAAAAATATATCTTGAGCTGGAGGTGATGTCATCAATTGTTACCTTAACAACGCAAAATAGTTACGGATAACTTCACCCCCGAGAGACTTCGTCCTCATACTGCAAGAACCTTAACATGTGAAGGTGCTCAAGCATGATGAGTTCCTGAAGATTGATGGATCTTACTTCATCAGCATCAGACCAGGCAAAACAAGCTGGAGATCCGACTGTGCATCACTTGCGGGCTCTTGAGTTCAGCAGTGAATGCTGAGGTCCACTTCATTATGTTTACTTAGTTTGTTAGTTATGCTTTATTGTTGACAGAGTTGAAGGTTTAAAACTGCTTAAGTCACAAAGACATGCTCAAAAAAGTCATTTATTTCTCTTATGTTACATAATTGAGACATTAGTATGTCAATAGTCATCTATTGTCATAACCTTTTTGAGTGGAATTATTAATAAATATATATTCAATATTTGGTAATTTGTTTTGTGTAAAAATGACTTGGGCCATTAGTTTAAGAGGGTGACGATATACTAACATATTTACACTTTCCCCTTCTTTAAATCAGTACACAACACACACACACCACACACACACACGGCTGTCACCATCAGCCATAAACACACAACAGGAAGAAACCAGTCTTTAGCTTTTTATTAAGTTCCATATACATCAATATTTCTTCAGCTGTGATACAAAAAAAAGGAAAAAGAAATCAAGTCAAAAATCGGACAATTTTTTTACAAACGGGGCAGGAACCTTCAAATACACGGTTTCATCCTTCTCAGTCAGTCAGTCACTACTGCAGAGCAAATCATTTACAATAGCTTATTACCACACGTCCAGTAGGTTATAGAAGTGTAACCAAGCAAACTACTGATGTCCAGATATTTTTAGTACAACTGTCTTTCATGCCACTTCAGACTAAATGATGAGTGGAAATGGGAGAGTTTCTCCTCGGTGACACAAACCCTCGATACATGATGCTCAGTAAAACTCAGCCACTGTTCAGTGAGTGTTTCAGCTTCCTACGTCTCGGACATGATGACCACAAGGATGGCCTGAGAGATTTTTTTTTTAACAAGAAAAAAAGAAAGAAAAAGAAGTGAAACAAAAAGATTGAGATCAAAAAATAAAGTACATGGAAATATGAGAGCTCCTTAAGAGTCTTTTCTCCGAGGTAAACTTTCTTCTGAAATGCCTCAGTTGCTCACGCTCCTTAGTACAGTCCCACTGATGAAGGTCCAAACAAAAAAAAGGTCCCTTAGAGCTGAAATGGGCCGACGGCAGCTCCGGCCCGAACGGTTCTGTGAGAAGCAGCAGTGCTGGCTGCGCCGACACTCAGAGGAGCACGTCCCAAACACCGGGTGAGGCCGGGTCCGTCACAGACTTACAGTTCAGAAAAGCCATATTCTTGGTAAGTGCATTTTGTTTTGAGCAATGTGCGACGCTTTCTAAGAGGCTGAAGAAGACTGTAGCTTGTTGTTATGAGACCTACAGGATGTGGAGAGAGGGGAGAGTTGAGAACCCTTCACATTTTATTTTTTTCCTTTAACTGTCACGACAGCTCAAGAACACACGGAGAGAATGTAAAAGGATCGGCGGGAGGATCCTGCAGCCATGTTGGTGTAATTTACAGGGAATGCTTTTATCACGGACAAGAACTGAGGTCATATTATGAAGTCAAACTCTGGTCTTCTAAAACAATACTTTCTAAAATGTTTAGTTTCCATATCATTTAAAACATTCAAAGTCAGATATCTTACAACCATTGTACATGATAAAACGTTGGTACACTCGAGACAACCAGCTTCCTCAAACTCTAACATACAAAATATCATAAATATCTCTATAATAAAATATGCAGCTTTGTTATATTCGTATATCTGGTAACATCTTCATTCTCAACATGTCCAGTTCAACTTAGATGAGTAACTGAAAATAAATACAAAGTTAAGAACTAAAATGCATTAAAATCTCACTGAAAACAACCTAGTGACTGTGATTGGAAGAAAGCATGTCCCTCAATTACATGGTTAACACTGTCAACATGGCTGCCAATAAGTCATGATTACCAAATATTGTCACATTTGAATGAAAGCACATTTGGTGTTTGAGTGTTATTGTGATGGTTCATTTTGTTTTTCTTAATAAACGGATTTTGTTTTGTGATTTTCTGGAAACAGAGCGTTCCCAGGTCATTATTACAAGAAACCCCAGCATCCAGTCCAGACTCCAGCTAGACTGGCCCACTTAAGAATCTGACAATCTGCAAGAAAGAAGAGAATGGGATGGCATAAATAAAAAAGCATGCAGCAAAGATGAACAGACACAAATGCAAGATGATTCACGACACCGACGTAACATGGCACCAAGACGCGTTTGTCTCTGCATCAGTTTTAATCTGCTTTAATGTAAACTGGGCACGTTTGAATAACAGCTCGTCTCCTACACAATAAATAGTTGTATCATAGTAAACAGCTGTTGGCAAAGACAACATGGTCAATAACACTTGTAAATTGATTTGCCGGCGTCATTAAATAATGAATCTGAAAGTAAAATGGAGAAGAAACGCAAGGGAGGCGTGGAGAAATCAGATAGAGGGGGGCCGGTCTGGGCCAAAATGCCAGGGACGAGTCCAGCAGCCCTGCCTTCAAGTAATAAATAAAAAGGTAAGACTATTATCATTATAAAACAGAACAGTGGCATGTAGGACAATTATGAGATTTCAGGTATAGCTCAATGACCGCAGAGGCTGCAGGCACAGCACAGTGACTCCTCCCCCGTCACCCACATACAGAACCCATCTCCACAACAACCTGCTGAACTCACATCCGTGTTTCTGGATAAACAGGACGTCGCTTCTTCTGACCTACGCTGCAGCATTAATGTCTTAACGTCGCCAGCTCTGTTGGTTTTGGTACCAAGCAACTCTTAAAACCACTCGAGTGGTTAAAGCCAACTCTAGTCTAAGTGTAAAACTCATTCTACAGCCAAATACAGCAACTACAGACATGCCAGAGCAGGAGGTCAAAGTAAGACGTGAATGGCAGGCATGAATGCAAAATAAGGAAAAGGAATAAATGAGACTGTCATGACAACCAGCGTGGAGTCAGAAGTTTAAAGCAGGGAAAAGTTGAGAAGAAACCCGGGGGACCTGGAGAGTGTGCAGGAGGACGAGTGCTCAGCCTCACCTGCTCGCTTTGAATCCTTTAAGCTTCTGTACAAAGAAGGCTTCCAGCACCTCGGCACATTGAAAGAAGGGCGTGTCGTTGGGATTGTAATAGCGGCAGTTGTCGAAGATTTTGGTCACGTCGGCCACGAACTCGGTGAGCTTGTGGTAATGTCGCCTCTGCAAACGGGTTTCCATTGTGGAAAAGTCTACAAGGGGATCGAGGAATGAGGGAAGCGTGAGAAGAATATTCACCAAGTATGAAACACAGAGTATGGATCAGCCGGAGGGAAGTTTACAACTTCCACAACCAGAGCCTGAAAACATTCATAATAGTTTAAGAAGCAGCAGCTCATGAACAAAGTGTTCTTACCCATCGGTTCCTTGATCACGCGATAATAATCCGGTGCATCATGGGGATCCACTGGTTCGAGGAAAGGCCATGCCATTTTGTGAGACTGTTAAAAAACAAACAAATCATAGTTGCTTTAAAAAACTAAAAACAAATGAAATGGCTTGTTTTTTCAAATTGAAAAAATATCGTCTTTACAAAATGAACCATCACAGGAAGTTACAGACGCTGGTTTCATACCTGTAACGAGCGTAATATTCTTTTCAACCCCTCGTTGTCTTTGTCGGTGAGAGGCGTGAGGACCGTCATGGCGTCTTCCGTCGACTGACACTGCGGACACACGTACACGTCGATGTGAGTGGCCTCGCTCTGCAGGATGCCCACGCAGCGCCCGTGGTACCAGTTCTGGCAGCGGTCGCAGCCAATGTAAAACCTGCGGGGGGATGGGGGATGGGGGGGGGACCAGATGCATCCTGGTTAACACACCAGCGAAAGCATTTTTAAAAAGGCAGTTAAGGCAGGTGTGTATTGTCGTACTGTGATTCGTCGTATGGCGTCCGGCAGATGCAGTAGAGCTCCTCGTTGCTTCCTCCTTCCTGACCTTGTTTACAGTCGTTACACACAAAGTCCTCCAACTTCTTCGCCTCCTTCTCCGTGATGCCGACACACGCGCCGTGGAACCAGTTGGAGCACAGGTCGCACCCGATGTAAAACCTGAGAGGGAAACAGTGAAAGGTTTCAGTGAAAGTGTCACCAGTCAACATTACAGTGGCGTGTTGCAGGGAGCTTACTTTGACTCGTCGTAGGCCGTCTTGCAGACACAGTACAGTTTGTTGTCCTTCTTGTGATCCTTTGAGGTAGAAGAGAGCTTCTTCTTCTTCTTGTGTTTAGATGAGCTGGAATCTCCGTCCTTTTCTCTGTCCCCATCTCTGTCCTTGTCTCGCTCCCGGTCCCGCTCTCTGTTTTTCTCCCTCTCTCGATCGCGGTCTCTGTCTTTGTCTTTGTCTTTGTCTTTATCTTTGTCCTTGTCCTTGTCCTTGTCTCTGTCTTTACACCGGTCTCTGTCCTTGTCTTTGTCCTTGTCTTTGTCCCTGTCCCGTTTCTTGTCCTTGTCGTGGTGCCTGTCCCTTTCTCTGGGTCGGTCTTTGTCTCTCTCCTCCTCCCTCTTGCGTTTATGGGACGAGGACAGCGAGGTCACTGTGTGGCTGCTGTGAGGGGAATGTGTCGAGTGGGAAGGATGGGAGGAGTGGGAAGAGGCCGCCTTGACTGTTGCTGCAGCAGCTTGGGTGATGGCAGCTCGTGCTTTCTCCTTCTCTTTCTGTAGCCTGGCTAGGTCCCGCCTCAGCTCCTCCTGAGGAGAAGAGAAGACACGGAACCTTCATGTGTTGTAACCTCCTCAGTAAACGTTATGCCTGATAAAGAATGAGTCTTGTGTATTTTAACGCAGGTAAACCAGCTGAAAAGGTATTTGACGTCTTTCCCCATTGCCAGTAGATGAGTTTCCCTTTTTCCAAGGTGAGTCACATCACTAACGCACCGGACTGAGAAACTTGCTCACCTCTGCCTCGCACGATAGGAAGTAAAAAGTGGTTTTGCACAAAGAGCACACAAACGTTCGTGGCTATTTACGTGCCAACACCTAGAAATTGAATGTGCACATTAACGTTGTGCCAGATAAGTTGCAGCATCAGTGCCTAGACTGACAAAATGAAGAAGAAATCACTGCCAACTGGAGCCAGAGCTGATTAAAACCTGTGTTTACTGCCGAGTCATTGCAACCATTTCCTCTGCAGATAAAACCCAGATGCTAGTGGTTTTTCGACCAGTGGAAAAGTGGCTTTACGCTCAATACATCTTGCTTTGCTAACCTGTACTTGCAGCTGCAGCTCCTTGTCCAGCAGGGCCCTCTTCTTCAGGATCTCGGCCTTCAGCTGTTCTTTGTGCTTGTACAGCAGCGCCGTCAGCTTGGTGGCGTTCTGCTTGAAGCGCTTCTGCTCCACCACCTCCTCCTTCTTTCTCTTCTTAGCTGCCTGCTTCTCGTCCTTCTCAATCTTGTCGAGGATGAACTTCATCACCTGGTTGCACACAATCATCCTGAGGAGAGGAGACAGAAGGAGGTCAGGTTGATCACAGGGTCCGTTCAGTTCTAGTAGAGTTGAGGCCAGTGCAGAGAATACACAACACACAATGACAGTGAAACAAACCTCTGGTTCTCCTCTCGCTCAGCCGCAGCGAGCGACTTCCTCTGCTTCAGCTGCTCTGCTGCAGCATTCTGCTTCACGACCACCTGACAAGAATAAATCAACATTTACGTTGTAATATTTCAGTATCTTGACGTTGTAAGAAATCGATTTTTGTGAATAGTCGCACCTGTTTTTGGATTCCGTCTCCGGGGCTAAGAGTCTGCAGAGTCTGCTCTTTCTGTTCCCTTTTAGCCTCATGGTGTTTCTTCTTCTTTGGTGGTGGTGGTGGTGGTGGCTGTTGCTGCTGTTGTTGTTGTTGCTGCTGCTGCTGCTGTTGTTGTTGTTGTTGTTGTTGCTGTTGTTGTTGCTGCTGCTGCTGCTGCTGCTGCTGTTGCTGCAGCCTCTGAAGATGCTCCTGGACGCTTGCTGGTGCCTGTATCGTCACCATGTTCTGGATCTGGTGGGCCTGAATCTGCCCCCCCGCCTGCTGGATCTGGATAGGCAGCTGCAGTTTGATCTGCTGTGGAACCGTGCCTCCCTGCTGCTGCGCCTGTGCCTGGATCTGAGCTTGGATCTGGGCTGCAACATGGGGTGGCAGAGCTGAGAGTAGCTGGACTGGCTGCTGCAGGCCGGGGACAGTGATGAGCTGATGCCTGATTGGAGACTGAACCTGAAGTTGGGGCTGCGTTTGAACTTGATTCTGGGTTTGCGGCTGGAACTGGACCTGGAGCTTAGCTTGAACTTGAGGTTGGGCTTGGACTTGCAGCTGCTGCGGTGACTGGATTTGAAACTGGGGCTGTGTTTGCTGCGGGGCCTGAGGCTGGATCTGACCCTGTTGCTGGAATTGGACCTGAACCTGGTGATGGAGTTGGTTTTGGGCCTGAGACTGAACCTGAGGCTGCGACTGTACCTGGGGCTGAGGTTGGACCTGGGGCTGAGGTTGGACCTGGGGCTGAGGTTGAATCTGGGGCTGGGTTTGCGCCTGCGTTTGAAATGAAGCTTGTACCTGGGGGTGGTACTGTGACTGGACCTGGGGAAAGTTCTGGGTTTGGGTCTGAAACTGCACCTGAGGTTGGATTTGAGCGAGGGGCTGTACTTGAGCTTGGGGTGCATGCGGCTGAAACTGAACTCGGACTTGCGGGTGGATTTGGGCTTGTGCTTTGGGCTGGAGATGCGCTTGAGCCTGAATGTGTGGTATTTGCTGGACTTGGCCAAAGGGCTGGACCTGAATCTGTGCACGGACTTGGGCTTGAGGCTGGGGTTGCAGTTGGGTAGTGGTCTGGGGCTGGAGCTGAGGTTGAGGGGCTCTCACTGTAGTAACAACAGAAGAAACTGGTATTCCCTTCATTTGAACCTGCACAGCTGAGACTGGCATTTGAGAAACCTGCTGCATGGACACAACTGTAGGGTGCTGGACTTGTGCTTGAGACTGGGGAGTAAGAGATGCTTGTGGCAGGGGCGTAAAAGGTGAAAGTGTGGAGACTGATCCAGGGACAGAGGGAGGTACAGTGGCCAGGACAGGTGCCTGAATGGGAGCTGCTGCCTGCTGAGCCGGCTGAACAGGAGTCTGACCTTGAGATGCGGCTGGAGTCCAAACCTGGGGCTGAGCTGCCCTCTGTTCTATCAGAGCTACAAGAGGGGGAAGCAAAGAGATGACAGGAATTAAATGATGCCATTTTCATAAACATGTGTAAGACTACCAGAATAAAACAGTAGTTGTGGGTCCTTTACCTGGCACTGAAGGTGTTGTGGAGGTGGCTGTGACCGCTGTGACAACAGCACCGGCCATAGCAGCGTGGAGGGGAACTGGAGCTGTGACTTGAATTTGGGTTAGAGCTTTAGCCGGGGACGGGACAGCAATCTGACCGGACACAACAGCTAAAACAGGAGCAGAGACCGGAGCAAGAGCGGGGGTTGGGACTGGGACTGCAGAGGGAAGAGAGGCAGAAACTTGTATTTGGGCAGAGTTGGTAGCAACTGCAACTTGGGCAGCCTTGACTGAGACGGGGGCGACAGCAGGGGAAGGGGCAGTAATGTGCATCTGGACAGGGGTTGGGGTTAAGCCCGGGGAGGTGTTGAGGGCATGTGCCTGGACCTGGACCTGGGCCTGAGGTGCAAACTGTCCAGGGACAGGCAGCGTCATGGAAGTTTGGGTTTGTGTTGGGAACGAGCCTGGGACAAAGGTGGAGACTTGGGTTTGTACCATGGGTGAGACTTGAGGGGCTGAGGTGAAGACTTTCTGAGTCATACCCGAGACAGGGTAAGCGGGGGCAGGCACAGATCTGGCCACTTGGGGTTGTGTGGGGAGGATGGCTGGTGTGGAGGAGAAAACCTGTGTGGAGGCCTGAGCTGCAGCTTGTAGCAGGGCAGGCGCAGGTATCTGTGATTGAGCAGGGATGGATTGTGGGAAAGCAGTTGAAAAGGTCTGGGCTGCAACTTGTGCCGGAGCAGGCACAGGGGCTGAAGCTGGGCTGGGGGCCAAACCTGGCATTTGTGTCGGGGTAGGTAGAGGGGCTGTCATTTGGGTTTGGGCTAAGGCTGAGGGAGTCGTCTGGACATGTGCAGTGGTTCTGGCTTGAGCTGGAGTCGACATTTGGGTTTGAGGGGTCTGAGGTACAGGAGGGGTGGCAGTAGTGGGTGATGATGGGGGCATGGGAGTGAAGAGGAAGCGCTGGACCTGACCATTCGGCATGGCTGCCTGCATTAGCTGCTGACCGGGGCCAGGAATGACTGTTACACCCTGTGGGATGATTTGCAGCTGACCCTGGCTCTGGCCCTGACCCTGGATCACCACCGTCAGACCGGGGTTTCCACCCTGAAGAGATGCAAACAAAAGACATTTTAGATTCAGTCATAAAATAATACTCTACATTTTCACTGAAGGAGGAAAAATGTGTTCCTAACCTGAGCGCTCTGTGTCAGCTGCATGAGCTGCGCCATAGTTAGTTTGACTTGACCCTGCTGTGGTCTGTTGGTCTGGCCGGGAGCTACAGGCGACTGTCCAGGAGCTGTGGCGGTTGCATGAGGTGATGGTGCAGGAGCCGCTGCTCTCTGAGCGGCTGCTGCCGTTGGCACAGGCGTCGAACCCGGCACCATCTGCTGAGGTTGGCCTGGAGGAGATGGAAGAGGGAGGTGTTTTTATTTTTACTCGCAGGGCGTGAGCCACAAAGGCTGTTCATTCACTTGGAAATAGAAAAGATCAAATGGGCAAAGCACCTTGTTGAGTCATCGCTGGACTTCGGACCATCGCGGTGCCCACAGAGGTAGACAGGGGGGTTGACTGGCTCATCGCAGTGCAAGGCTGGGTTTGACCTGCAGCTGTACTGGCCTAGAAAACAAAACCAGCAGTAAAACCATAAGTCAACATGCTTCATTATTCAAAACAATATAAAGGACATGGTGAAAAACCCACCTGTTGCTGAGCAGCTGAGCCAGAGGTGGTGGCTCTGAGGTTGATGTTGCCGGTCGTAGGATGTAGTGTGCTGTATGTCCTCAGGTTCGCAGGAGGCCCAGACGGGAAAATGCCCAGAACCTTCTGTTGGACTACACCTGTCGATTAGAATATTTACATAAGGATGAATGAGTACTGAGCAGATTCAGTCATACAGGAGGTCAAGGATGTACAGAAGTGGGGGAGGCATGCTGTGCGTTTGCAGGGGAAGAGCTTTGCAAAGTCTTGTTTGTTTTAAATGAAAAGAAATGTCAAAGGATCTTTGGACACTCAGCTCATGAGACAACAGTTAAATCGCAACTCAGAGATCGGAGGTGGTTCAAAGACGGCTGCACAAAACTGAAAAAAGAAAAGAACCAACAACAAGCAGACGCTCACTTAATGCGATAAACAAAAGAAACTGGTGGCATCATCCATGCTGATATTTGCCTCACGACACAAACATTTCATCCATTTTGGCAAGCGTGAGCCCAAACCAGCGGAAATGGATGACACGCGTGCTCCCTACCTCCTTGAGTCGTGGGCATGTTGAGCGTGACAATCTTGCTGTTAGCGGGCAGCGGGAGTTTGGCAGCGAGGACCTGGCCAGCCACAGTCACGGGGCTGCCAGCGATCTGGAAGGTTTGCCCTGAGGTGGTGATGCTGCTAGCCACGGTGGCCACCGAGCCACAGGAGGCTGCAAGACACACCATGCCACCTGCGGTCATGCACACCCACAAGGGCCACGACAAATGCCAGTCTACAGCTGTGGTGTCCACTGGGAGGTTCGATTATTACTTCTGCCAAGGAGAATGTGTTTCTATTGCACTTTGTCGTCTGTTCTTGTCCGTCAGCAGGACGACGCAAAAACTACACAACTGATTTCCATGAAAGTTTGTGGAGGGGTGGAACATGACCCGAGGAAGAACCTATTCACAGGCAGATCGAGGATTTTACTTTAACATGGTGAGATTGGGTGTTAGCCTTGGCAGAGGTATACGCTCTCTGAGTTTCTGATGTTTCTTTAGAATTAATAATTTGAACAGGACTGAAAGCGGACATCACAAGTCTCAAAGTCAGTTTGTCAAACCAATCCTATTTACCGACGTAAAAAATGGACGATCGATGATCGACCTTTTACAAATCGATGTGGCTTGAAGATTTAGAAAGAAGGAAATGTGTGAGAAAGTCTGTCTCTAACAGAACATGATGGACTCCAGGGTTTCACTTGGGTTTAAGATGATTCCCACAGTTTTCCGCCTGCTTACCTGAGCTGCTGCTGTTGTTGGTCTGACCCTGCTTGACCCAGGAAGCAAACGACTGGTGGAAATTCTTGTCTTGCTGGAAGGAAACTGTTGAGCCCAGTTTGGAGGCGAGGACCATCTTGGTCCCAGGTGTGACCTGACCTGTCCTCAGGCCCGTGGATGCCGGGGTGCTGGTTGAGGGGGTGGTGGCTGTTGTGGTGGAAACAGGTGTACCTGGTCTCTGCTGCTCCAGACGTTTCTAAAACAAAAAAGATTTGGGAGAGCATTTAGTTTTGGGTATATGGAGTTTAGTGATCTCTCAGAACCTGTAGCAGCATAACACAGTGTTCCCACCTGCTGGGCCGCCAGTCTGGCCTGTTTCAGCTGATTCTCCAGATGGGCCTTGACATCCTCTGCAGTCCTCAGGCTGCTGCCAGTCTTGGATGGATCTGAACCCTGTGACTTCTCCTTCTCCAACCTGTAACACCGATGGAAAAGGTGAGAATCTGGTGAATCAGGGCTCCACCAGAAGAATCCATTGTTCCCAAGAGGGATATTATTTGGGGCCCTGTGGTTTTTTTTTTCACCTCTCTGCAAAGGCCCTGATCTCCCACAGCTCCATTTCCTCTTCGGGAACCCACGTCTCCACAGCGATGGGCCCAGTCAGCTTGGCTGGCTGCTGCTTCTTGGGCCTCAAGGCGCTCGAGCGCAGGCCTTTCCTCTGTGGAGTGGGAGTCTCTACTCACGTGAAGGGAGAAACAAAATGCACGACATCAGCACAACTCCTCGTGGTCGTTCTTTAAATAACTATCTCACACTGCTTCTAAACAAATGTTATCGTATACCTTTGGGAGTGTCTCTGTTCCCGAGGGGACAGATGATCTTCCTGATGCAGTATTCTGAGCGGATGCCATACGGCCCCACGTCTCTTCGTTTTATAATCTCTGTCGTGGTGATGTCCGTGTCCGAGGTTTCTTTGGTGAAAATAAAACATATTAGTGAAAGTATTTGAAACAGCACCACTTACAGCAGTCAAAATAAATATATAGATATAGATAAAGAAGTGCAATGCATTTTCTCACCTTTCCGAGTAACCCCTGCATTGGAAGCCGCTCTAACAGCCATGTCGTCCCACCTCAGACAGGCCCACAGCAGCCTCAGCATCAGGCTGACCCCTGCCAGTGACCTCACAGTCTGGAGACGGTACCTGAAAGCAACACAGTCCGTATAGAACAGAGCTGTAAGTATTGTTTACAAGTAGACGCTCCCAAAATTATTTCTAACCACCCAAAAAAGGTCTGAATGTGTTACAAACCTCCATGTGATCCCAAACGTGGGCCGAGGTGATGGATAGGGCCAAATATCCAGGGCTGGCTTGGCGTTGTAGTTAAAGATGGGCACTTCTCTGATGGCCCCTCTCCTCGCTAGCCTCTTCAGGTCATCGTTCGGCAGGACGAAGATACTCTTCTTGCTGCTCTTGGTAACAAACTTGCGGTAGGACGGCAGCGCGGTGCCCGAGCGAGCCTTCTTGCATTTGGAGAACCTCAGGAGGCTGACTCTGTCTTTGGTGGAGTACTCTTTACTGATCGTCATGGAGCTGGCTGCTGCTGAACCCGGCGTGACCGTCTTGGTGTCAGCGACTGGATGTTTGCTCCTCTGTGAGACGACTGCTACAGGTGCAGAGGCGCTGGACTGGGTGGTGGTGGTGGTGGTGACGGAGGAGACGGCGCCACTCGCTGCTTGAGGCGTCCCATCTGGCTTAGTGACGCTGCTGGTTGTTGGGACATTTTGAGACTCCGCAGTTGTGGTATTCAAACCTTCGCTACCACTGCAGTTGTCGGAGCTAATGCTTTTCACACAGGAGGTGCTTGAGGATAAAAGCTTGGCTGGTGTGGTTTCCTCACTGTCCACTGCCACATCCTCTTTCCTACTCAGAGCGTCTCCTTTCTCCGCCACGTGGTTCTCCAATTTGGGGACTTTCAGGGGAGGTGGACGACACGAGTCAGACACATCGTTTTGAGAGAGGCCTCCATTCATCAGAGACTTGACAGGCTTGATATCATCTTGGACTCTGGCTGAGTCTGCAGTAGCGGCAGGGACCATAGCTTGTCCATTCACCTGCACCGGACTGCTCTTGCTCTGCTCTACCTCCATGCTCTCTGCGACGCTCTGTCCGCTGCTTTTCTCCATCTCCTCGAACCCACGTTTTTTAGGATTCTCTCCGGCTAGCGTCACCTCCGGCTTCTGTGTCTTCTCTTTATTTTCTATTGCCTCTGATATACAATTGTTACTGTTTGCTAAGGGCCCTCCATTCACCTCTTTATGGGTTAAAGCCTCCCCACTGTCGCTCTGCACAGCGCTCACCTCTGTCTCTTTGCTGTGGTTGGTTGCCGACGGTTCTGATTTGACATCCACGTTGTCCGTTTTCGCCTCCTGCTCAAAGTCAAGCTTTTTAACGACGTTGTCCTTCACGTGTAAGTTCTCCTCCTTCTCCTCGGCCTTCACACACGGCGTCACAGCAGGCTGCTGTTTGTCTAACGTGGATCCTTCGGTCTTCAGCCCTAAATTAGTCTTAGTGGCTGGTATTTTAGGACAGCAGGGCCGCCTGCCTCACCCGCTCCAGCCTCTGTTTCTCCTCCAGGGTGAACTGTTTGACCCGGCGCTCCAGAAGCCCGTCCAGTTTGGACGGCTTTACCTTCTTCTTGTACGCCGTCCGCAGCTGGAAGCCCTCGCTGACGTTCACAACATCGTAGTACGGCTTCGATGCAGCCCTCTCCTCCTCCTGGGGTAGTTCTACACTCTTGACTGCTTCTTCCTTCACAGGCACCACAGTCGACGAGGACGGGACTTTGTCTTCAGCTTGATCTGCAACACAAAGAGTCACAAATCAGCTGAGGATGGAAACATATAAACAGCATCAAGGAAGAATCATTTCCTCCATTTACCTTTCTCTTCACTAGGAGCAGCAGTTTCTGGGCAGGGCTCAACCTCCATCTTTTCATCTTCTATCTTCTCCTCCACTTCTTTCCCCTCCTCCTTCTTCTCAGAGGGGGTTTCTTCCTCTTTTGAGCTCTGAGGTTTGCAGTCCTCCTCTGATGAAGTGATCTGAGCTGATGCAATGAGAGACGCTGGCTCCTTGTCCTCATCCGCTGCATCTTGCTTCTCAGTTTCCATCAACTTCTTCTGGTTGTTTGTGCAAGATGCTGCATTTTCCTTCCTTCCCTTCTCTTCGAGTTTAGCTGCTATGACGACAGGAAGCATACAAGTTAATACTGCCTCTGAAAACACTGAGGAAAATAAAAGCAGTGTTCAACTCTTACCCTCCAGTTCTTTGCGGTAGTTTACGTTTGTGTTCCCTGGTAACCTGGGAACAAAACGTGGAACATGGGTCTTACTGACCCAGCTCCAGCCACCATAACCAGTCACTCTGTACTCCTCCCCCTTCTGCTTCCACACCTACACGGAGAAGACATTCAAACACACAACTATAATGCAGTAACACTTATCTGAGGCTATGTACATTCTAATTCATTTCCATTTAGAAACAACAACAAACTCAGACAAATCAGAAATGATCTCTGTCCATAATAAACACTCCTGGAAAAGTAAAACCACAACAATTCATATCTATGGGGCTGTGCTATGTTACCTGGTGTTTGATGGGGATGGTGTACTTCACCCAGGTGGCCTGCTGCAGCGTCTCCTCGTCCTCCAGTTTCTTCTCTCGCTTCTTCCCCTTCTCTTTCTCCTCCCGCTCCATGGAGGTCATGCGATGCAGCCTTAAGGGAGAAAACACAGAATAAGTACATGAGCAGTGCTGAAATGAGAGAGAGGATCCCAACTGCTGCAGAAATCACTGGTGCATTTAGACTTTGAGGAGACACAGCAGATGTTACTGTTCATGCAGATTTCGGCTTCATTCACCTTGTGTGTCCGAGAGAATCTTTCCATACAGGCAGCATGACCACTGGTTTGATGGCACACTCCAGTATGGCCAAGGCCAGAGCAAATTCCCTGGCCTTGCTGCACATCTGCACTGCTTTGTTCCAGTTGTTCCTTGAGAAACCAGAGACAGACTCCATAAGACAGCAGGTAGAACAACAACACAACTCTTCAAAGCTCAATTATATTAAACTATAAAACTACACAACATCTTGTTGTGTAGTTGCCTGTCAAACAACATGAACCTGGCGCGAGTTGTACCTGTGCGCTGCCCAGTTGGGATGCATAAAGGGCCCGGGCACGTTGGTTTCCAGCTGGATGATGGTGAGACGCAGGGTGGAGACAGTCAGGCTCCGAGAACCGTAGATGGAGCCGTTCCACTTGAACTCGGCCGCGGTGGTCAGGCTGAACTTGTGCGACAGGTGGCGTCTCTTGTCGTGGTCCTCGCGGTGCTGATGTTTGTTGAGGGCCAGGACGTTGGTGCTGTACTGGTTGTGGTAGACCCTGTATTTACCCTCCTGACCCAGCTTGAACAAGCTGTTCAGATTCACCGTCAGGTCCCTTTTCAAGAAGCTGAGTCGCAAAGACCCAACGTCGGAGCGAACAGGGGACGACTGAAACACGACAGGGAAAATATACAGTGGATTTAATAACTCGTTTTTTATGTCTTTTTTTAATTTTAAAAAGGTTTTGGCAACAAACAGATGATCACCTCTTTGCTGCCTCTGGGCATCTGGTTATTCACTTCCTGGGCTGCTCCTCTCACTCCTTCACTTTTTACCCTTTCGTTATAATCCTCTGTCAATCAGAAACCAGTGACACTATTAGTTTAACAACACCGACTCACTGGTTATTTACTTTGAGTGCTGAGGAGTGTCTCTCGTGTTTACCTGCCCCATCCTGACTGGTGAAAGACGACTGCGAGGAGCGATCAGCCAAGTCAGGCAGGTTGCTGCCGCTACTCGTCTCCGGCTGAGACGACTGCTGCTGAGGCTGATCTTGGGTTTGTGTCTGCGAGTTGTCACCGTTTAACTCTGCTTTCAAGTTCTCATCTAAGAAAAATACAGTAAGATGCAGTTTTACATACACAAACTAAAAGGACATTTTACAGACATTGGCAACTCAATACATCTTATTCAGAGCATCACCAGGTCTTAAATATTGGTTTATCTAGGTCAATAAAACCAAAACCCAACTTAAACAAGCTGACTGTGCACTTGCTGCAAATCCAAGTCAAGACTCTGCCTTTGTGTTTCAACGGTCGAGTCCTGCATATACAGTACATGCAGCTCTTTGTTGACGAGGTAGCAGGTGGTGCTTCCAGGGAGAGAGCCCTTTGTCCGACCAGCAGGAACCCACCCAAAGGCCTATAAATTGGAATGAGAATAAGGGGCTGCTTGAGACAGACGTGGTGTGGGGGCCGCTGCCAAGGACGCCGACCAACCACAGTGCCAAAAGTGTGCTTTTCAAGACCACAAGAGCAGGAGGCGATATGTAACTCGGGACAACAAAATGCTGCAGAGACGAATCGATCATTTTACCAGCACAGCAGGAGATGAATGCAACACCTGAAGTTTAGTGCAAGAGTCGGACAAGATGACAATGACCTGCAACAGCCCAAAGTCTCAGATATTACACCATCTAATTGGATGTTTACCAAAGACAATGGAAAGGAAAGTTACAAAGGATCAGGCGGATTCCAGTCACTCTGGTGTTGCGTAAGAGCTTAAACATTTTGGATCATCCACAAAAAAGGAGCCGTTAGCAGCCACAGCATAAAGGTTTTTGTCTGAAGTGTTATTTATGTTCCAGTAGAAGTCCTCTTTCACAGTGTGTGTCACACATGGAGGCTGTTAAGAGCCTCAGGAATATGCATCAAGGGCGAAATGGGCAGAGAACACACAACACAATGTTTGAAGTCGTGTTAAAACAGAGCCAGCAGCACTCAGAGAGGATGTTTGTCCGATTCTGACCAACCTGTCCTCTCCTGCTTTGCCGCTGCAGGAGGCTCTCCACTCTCCTGGCTCCTGGAGTGACCGGGCTCCGTTTCCTCCTTGGTCTCAGTGGATTCTGTTTTAGGCACAGCCGAGTCCTGGGAGGCTGAGCCGGGGTTAGGATCCGACCTGCAGCTCTCCTCTGCAGAAGGAGGAACTGAGGCTGCTGTGGAAGGACATAAATACACAAAGCTAATGGCACGAGCAGAGTCACAATTTCATTTATCAGTGAGTCAAGCAAGAGGTGCACTTTTACCTTGGGAACCAGCATCTTCCCTGGACTCGGGGACTTTGTGCTCGCTGTTCTCGAGCTGCGAGGTGGAGTCGGTAGTTTCTTCTGCTGCTTTAACGGAACCCGATTCTGTTTCCTGCTTTCCCTCTTCTGCTCGTCTCTTCGCCTGCAGCCTGACCTTCAAATGCTCCGTGATCACATCTACAAACAGGATGAAACATGTTCATTTGTTTCAGAATAAACTTTACAGTCCTGTTAACCAAGTAAAGAGAATGACTGATCCACATGATCTCGTTGATAGAAAGCAGAGAATCGTGTTTCAAAAGTACAATTTGCTGCATCTCCAGCAGCTCAAAGAACAGGAAGGTGCAGGCAGTGCTGGGCAGCAGCAGCAGGCTTTTAAACAGATGAGAAACACTAGGAATACCCATAAATCAGTTATGATGGACAAATTAAATAAATCACTGCAGTGGCTTTTTACAAACACACAATCATTTCCTTACTGCAGAGAACATTTTTTAAATCCTCTGACTTCTGGTGACAGACACGTAGAAAAACAGTTACGACACCAGACGCATAAGGCAACATGTCGAACACACAAACGGAAACGGCTGACATGGTCATGAAAAGCCACCTAACTACTCTGGAGGATGTTTGAGGGAGACAAGTGTTGCCATTAGTCTGATAAGAGCGTGAAACAGGAAGAGACGGCCGCTCCGAGCACTTCTGTGAAACCGTCATGATCTGCAGAGCACTGAGGTCAGAGAGGAAACCCTGCTGGTACATGCCTCCACTACACAGCTCCAGTCACACGTGTCCTCTCACAAAGTACCAGAACACGACAGAACTGCTTCAAGGGACACATTTCTCTCTTTATGGGTGCGAAGACAAACTCAAAATCCGTTACCGTTGACAGCGGTGAGGTAGGCTTTGTTGTTTCCACGGGCTTTGTTGGTGAGATCCTCTGTGACGTCCATGTGAGCCTGCACCTCCTCCCTCATCTCCTCCAGCGTGGCATGCAGGTCCATCTCCCAGTACTCCTTATCCAGGCTCTCCATGAGCTCCTCCAGCTGCGCCTTGGTGCTGTAGTACCAGATCTTTTTCGTCTTGTGCTCCCCGTCCTCCTCGCTGGGGAAGAACAGGAGATAGATGTCAGAACAGACCACACACAAGTTGCCTCTTCCACTTCACAGCAAGCCATGTTTTGCTTTGCTGATAAAGTTGGTTTCTCCGAATATGCAAGATTTAGCCCAACTGTAGCAGCTGCAGATTGTTCAAGAAACATTACTCTCTGTTCTATAGATCACTGGGTGCCTGTACAAGGGACTGAGAAAGAACTACAACTGCACCCCCCCACCCCCCCGGCCATCTGGACTAGATTTCAGTTACAGCAGCAAGGTGGTTCCTGCAGGAACTAGCTACAGGTGCTTGTGAAGAAATGAAGATAACTAGAACGGCACTCAGTAGACCACATATCCCCCCCCCCCACCACCACCACCACCACAAGACCCCCAAATAGTTGCACTAAATCTCACACACTTCACACAAATCATTCACCTAAAAATAACACATTTTCTTCGGCAAAAACAAAAAAACACAAATTATTCTCTGGGAAAGTTGTTAAATTGTCAAAACACAATCTCACACTTTAAAAGAAACGATTGTGTCAACGACTCTTCACACCTCGACTGAAAGAAATACTGTGTGGTGCTAACTTAATGCACATTTCAGGAGACAAAAGGATCTGGAGCCGAGTCAGAGGTAACTCTAGTGCAACAGAGTCCAACTTACACAATAATCCTTCTGTTCAAGAACCAGTATTTCCTCTGGTGCCGGTCATATCCGATGGGCTCCTGGCGGATGTAGGGCCTGATCTTCTGTGCCTCTGCTACACAGTCCGTGACACCGGGCACCTTGTGAGCCACACAAATCTCACACTGCCACTCGTCCTCTGGAACCTCCTCCAGTGGCGGCTTCACGCACTCCAGGTGGTAGACGGCCGAGCAGGTCTCGCAGCACAGCAGGTCACCCAGTCGGTGACACACGCGGCAGTGGTCGTCGTACAGCATGCTGCCGTCGGACATCAGCTCCTCGCGGGCGATGTTGGTGGTGAGAAACTGGTCCACCAAGAACTGTAGCACCTTGATCTTACTCTCCGTAGGACCGTAGGGATACTCATCCACCTCCTGGTACGGGAGGACATGCTGGTACTCCCGGTCGCTCTCGCAGTACGCCCGCAACACCTCAGGCCACGTCATGCCGTCAATAAAATACAGAGTGGAGTTGACACTGTCCTTGAGGTCAGCAGGGCCGAAGGTAGTGTTGGAGGTGTCCTCCTCACGCAGGATGGCCTTCAGGAGGGAATTGTGGGTCTCTGCTATTAAAGTGCACTGCTCCTGGCCGACCAGAGCTGCGCAGAAGTCCTCGAAGCGGAAGGGCGAGAGACGCAGCACTGTGCTGAAGTTCCGCAGCACCTCGTAGATGGAGGTGGCGTTGAGCAGCTCCTCGTTCGGCACCAGGAGATCCTCCGAGGTCTCGGGAAGCTCCAGAGGAGGAATCTCCTTCTCCTCCAGGATGGGGGAGCGAGGACGGGGAGCCCGAAGCTTTTTCTTCCCTGTGGGAAACAAAGGGATATTAGCCAAACAGAATTATATTACTTTAATCCATAGACTACAGCAAAGCATTAATATTGCATGAAGAGACAGACTGACTCTGAAATATCATGTGTATTGAAGTACATATTTAATTGAGTTTCTTTCATCAATAAATCGTTTATCAAAATAGTTTGCGATTACTTTAGTTGTCTATTACCGATCAATTAATAGTTGTATCTCTATTTATAGGTGTTATAAAAGCAGTGGATGATTGTAGTTGTGATTCGTGACACAAATCTAAATGTGAGCAGGATGAATTTCCTCTGAACTGAAGCAAACGTTTAAATGTTCTTCTTTACATGGTGACATTAGATATAATAATAATAATCATTATTATTTCCTCGTCCTGCATCAATGCAAACATTGGCTGTGCAGCTGTTTATCAATGCACGTGTTAACTACACTTCATCATCACAACTCTTCACTTCTTCAGGGGATGAAGGGATGAACTGAGGGGTGTGGGGGGGGGCTAGCTTACAAATGACAGGCGAGCTAATCAGGCTAAGTTGGTTAGCGAGCTCCTTCCTCTCCCTCTTGATAAACAACGTACATAAATGATAATAAACAGACTGACGCGTCCGTGTCAACCAAAGAGGAGTGTAAACAGTTAGCATGTTAGCAGCCGCCTGTCTGCAGGATGACAGAATGAGCTGCTACCACCAGCTAACGTTAGCACGCTAGCAGCTAAGCTAGCCCTGGCTGCACTTGATATTCGCAGTAACGTGGATCAGCGGCCGTTTCGAAACGTGGACGGTTTTAAAAAACGTGATTTCTGGTGTTTTGTCAGCGGGGCGAGCTGCTGGTGGAGCCCCGGGATCACAGCGCCTGCCCGGGGCTTCTCTGAGCAGGACCGCGGCCTGTGTTCGTGCACTGTGCATTCTCCATTTTGAACAATAACCTTTCGGCTTCCTGCACCGGAGATAAACAACCAGCGCGTCCCGGCCCCCTGCAGCGGGGGTCCGGGCACCGGAGCCGCCGACACCTCGGTGGTATTTACCCGGGGTGCTGGCGTGTGTGCTCTGGCTCCGAAAGCTGCTCTCAGTGCAGTGGCTGGCATCATCCTCCTCCACCTCCTCCTCCTCCTCCACCACCTCCTCCTCGTCCAGCACATCATCTTCCAGGCAGTCGGACTCCTCTTTCAGGGCCTCGTCCTCCTCGGACGGGGGCTCCGCCGCCACCAGCTCCTCTTCCTCCTCCGACCTCAGGCTGACAGCATCGTCCTCGTCCTCGTCGCTCTCGTGGTCGTCGTACACCACCGCTTTGGAGGCGGCTGCCGTCCGCTTCCCTCCGCGTCCCCCTCTGCCTCCTCTGCCGCCGCCGCCTCTGCCTCGTCCCCTGCCCCGCGCTGACGTGCCGCCGGGTCCCCCTCGCTTCTTTCGGCTGGGCTTGGTGGGCTCCCGCGTGGGGCTCTCCTCGTCCCCGCTGTCCCGCAGCCTGGGCTTCAGGTTCCGCCGCGGTCGCAAGCCCCGGGTTGCGGCCGGGGACGGCTCCTCGTCGGTCGGCGGGGCTTTGGGCGGCCTGCCTCTCTTCCCTCTCATGATCAGCGGCTGTCTCTTATTCTACAACCGCACTCCCTGCGCTGGTTTAGCCGACGCCGACGCGGGCCAAAGCGGTACCGCCACGAAGCCGGAGCGGCGGGGATCCAGACGGTGCGGTGGCCCGGTGGTACCCCCGCGTCTCTCCGGGTGTGAAAGGCTTAAAACGTTAGCCCGGCGTCCCGTCCTGGTTCGCCCCGAGCCGCCATCTTTCTTCTTCTCTGCCTCTGTGGCTCCACGGGCCCGCACACTGGAGCCGTCACGTGGTGACGCTGCTTCCAGCTCAGGGGCAACAATGAGAAGCGTCTCCACGACGCTGCCATGTTTCTAATGATCTGCTTTATTTACATCGTTTATATCACGTGGAGTCTTCGTTTTAATACGACGTCTAATACAAGTTGCACGTGCACGTGCAAGAAGTTAAGCGAAGTTAGCGTCACAAATCAAAGTGATGGTTATGTTCACGTCACTTCGTTATAATGAGAAACTCCCAAAGTTCTCCTAGTATCTACAAAATATTACTTACTGAATTAAAAAGACTTAATATCTGAAAATAACGATGTGACACCTCAAGTTGTGACTTAAAGCAAAGACCAACGGAAATGAACGAGTCAGTATCTTATAATATCGATTTCCATGATTATGATTTACTATGACTGTGTTTTTATTTAATATTTAATTTTGTACTGTTCTTTTATAGTTTTGATTTTTATTGAATAAACGTACTGTCTTATAAATATATATATATATTTTAAATCATTCTTTGTATCTGTGTTATTGCATTACTTCGTCAAAGTCTTGGGATTGTCATTGTTTCAGAGATAGGACTTATTGTGTTTGTACAATCGCTTGATTGATCGAGTGTAGGTGTCTCTTCTTTAATGTCAGTGGTCAAGATCTCACCAGTAGACCAGTAGACCAGTAGACCCACCCAGTGTCCCAGTCTGTCTCTCTCTCTATTAGGGAAAACTCTTCGAAAATCCATCATGTGGATTTAGTTCCTCAGCAGAAATGAGCTTCAAGTAGTTAGATTAACTATCAAACTACATTAAAGTCTAACTATTGATCTCAGTGTGTGTAGCGTGTGGATATTACCATTTAAACCAGGAGCAGCTTCAAGAAACAGTCAAATCTAACACAATACAAACATCTGACACGTGACACGTGACAAGGAAACAGATTCATCTCTCAGTGCTGCAGTAAAACGTGGAATCAGTTCGTTAAAAACAATTAAACACGAAGAAAACCTGATTAAAACGACGAGTCCTCCGCACTGAGTGTAAATTGTACGGTAACCACTTATAGAATCCAGTTGTCGTGGCCGAGTGGTTAAGGCGATGGACTAGAAATCCATTGGGGTCTCCCCGCGCAGGTTCGAATCCTGCCGACAACGTCATCTTCTTTTTCTGTCACTTGAAAACAAAACACGTTGTTTTAAATAGTGACGATGAACTTTTTGTTCTTCAAACAAAAACAAACGCGAACTGTTTCCTCGTTTGTAACAAAACATCTGGAAACGTGATTTAAAACGCGACGGAAGAGTAGAGGGCGCCACCTACCGTCCGGCTGCGTCACATCACCGGGACTGCTGGGATCAACGTTCTCATTCAAAACAACTTTATTCGTCTCCGGAGGATAATTCCAACTCAAGAAAACAACACTAACACCAGAACAACATCCACAGACTGTTAAATATCTGTGTAGTAAAACATTTAATGATGAAGTCAGAGTTTTTAATGTGTGTAAAAGTACGTGGACAGAGTAACAGCTGTACAATCTGATGTAAGAACGTGAATAAAACACTGAATGATTGAAGTAATACAGATATAAAGTATGTGCAGTTAAGGTGAATAAGAACATATGACCAGGAAGCAGCAGATGAATAAATACTGCAGCATGTTGATAAATGTATATGCAGCAGTAATAGATGAATATACAAATAAATAAATGTATGTATATAAAACAGAAAAGAAATGTAACTTCCCTCTGACTGTGGCGCTCAGCCAGCAGGTGGCAGCAGTGAACCAGACCCGACAGAGCAAAGTCAGACTCGTTTCCATTCTTTATATTTGGTGTCAACATTTATTTTGAATGTCAGATAGTAAATGACTGAAGTGGAACAACTCTCCTCACGTCGCCTTGTGCTCTTGTTTCAATTGTGATATTTTGTTGATTTGACTGAATGTTTTTAAATCCATTTTGAAAGAGCAGGAAACAGAGTCGCTGAGAAGCTGATGTTTGTTTTGCTCCTTGAGTCACGTTTTAACATCGTCAGCCTGATTCTTCTGTTTGTCACCTGTTTACTTTGTTTGTGTGAATATAAAGTTTAAAACCGGCCGGGGCAGAAAGAGGACATGTGATTTAAAAACCAGTTAAATAACCTCACTTCTGTGTTGTGACAGAATAAGTCAGGAGCTTTTTGGCCTCGGAGGCAGTTTGGTTTCCTCCTCGTGTGTTTTTCTCATCGACCTTCTTATTGTCGAGTTGGTCTCTTTGCAGTTCCTGTCCTTCCTGTCCTTCTTGTTGTTTTGAACTGTAGAACGTGGGACAAGAAGAAGGTTTGAACCACTTCCCCCTTTCGGCTGGTTCAGGTCCACCAGAGGCCGATCAGACCCGGGCGGCGGGTCCCCAACCTCTCAGGGCCCAGGTGGGATCTTTCCTCCTGGACATGATGTTTCTCTCATGGTCTGGTTGCAGGTTTTTTCCGTGGATTCTTCTGTGGGAATAAAACGCCTGCAGCCTCTTCCTCTTCCTCTCATCCTCCTCATCAACAGCACCCTCCCAGGTCACTGTTGATGTCTCTGTAGTTGTTTCACATCTCCTACTTGTAGTTAATTATCTCTTGTTGTTTTCATCTTGATGCTTCATGAGAAACAGCAGAGACACAATCTGTACTTCTTCATTTCACACAGCTCACATACTGCAAATAATTCATTTCATGTGACTTCCCCAACCTGGATTTAATTCTGACACCAAACATAATATTTCATTCAGCGCAGACAGAATCTGTCTGTGAGAAAAAAACCCACAAGGTATAAATCCATGTGTGAGTCTAGACTGAGCTGAACATGTTAGTGTGAATGGTTGTGATGCTGCGGGACTCGTACAAACAGGTCACTAGTTCACACACCAACAATAATCTGCTCAGTCACTCACGGCACGAAATGTCCTCCTCACTTGCAAATCCTCAAATCATCTTAAAACGTCCGAGCGCAGGTGGAGAGCCGAGGCTTTCGAAGCTGGCACGACGGCGGCGGCGGCGGCAGCATGTGGCAAACAGCCGAGTTCCAGAGGCCGGAACCCAGAGGGCAGGATTCAGGCTCAGGCCTCGGACTTCAGAAAAACCTCCAACAGTCATGAGGAACGGGATTTTATATCGTTTTATATGTATGTCAGAAAACACTTCAGTGGATTCTACTCACATTAGAGCTCGTGTCAGGACGAAGGTCACAGAGCAAAGGTCACTGGGTCAAATCCCTGGGAAACTGAAGATTAAAGGAAGTCGATCGTTTTCAATCCAGGAATTAAAATCCAGATGAGAAAGAAAAACCTCTGATGTCAGAGAGAAAACCTGTTTATTCACAAGAGCCTTCAAATAAACTGTTTTTACACAATCTAATAATAATGTTAGCATTTTATTTTATTTATTTAGCCTGAGAGGAGCGAGGAGCCTGAGAGGAGCCTGAGAGGAGCCTGAGAGGAGCCTGAGAGGAGCGGCGAGGAGCCTGAGAGGAGCCTGAGAGGAGCTGGCGAGGAGCGAGGAGCCTGAGAGGAGCCGGCGAGGAGCGAGGAGCTGAAGGAGTCAGTAATGTGGAGCAGACGGTGCAGCAGACTGTGACTAACGTGATGTTAAAGATCTCTCTGCGCTGCCGGGGTTTCCTCTTCAAGAAGCGACATCAGCTTCCTCTTCACTGCGTCTTCTGATCAACTGACACCTGCTCCTCTTCCTCTGCAGCTCCAGAGATGTGACATGTGGCCTGATGCTCTTTAACTAACACCACTCTCTGACTCATCTCCTCTGGCGTCTCTGCTGTTTTCACACTATGCAGATTTCTTTTTGTGTTTTTTCTTTTTAGATCACAGCCCAGATTATGATTTAATGCAACAGAACAACGTCGACACGATTTAACTGCGTCTGGAGCCCGAAGGCTCGACGTCAAAAACTAGAACTCAGTCGCCTCCAAGAACCGTTTTGGTGCCGTTGCATTTTTTAAACCCATAAAAAGACTGTTCCCCCAAAAGTGAAGCCAAACTGTGTTGATCGCCTCCTGGTGGCTGGCTGCAGTACAGGCCATAAACCCCACCTCCTCCATGTTAGTGGACGGGACATGGAAGGACTCCAAGTACACATCAAATACATTTAACCAATAATAAACTACAACATCTCATGAAAGGCAACAGCAGTTTTACTCCACTGACGCCACCTAGAGGCCAGGGCTGTGAAAGCTGCAGTCGTTTTATTTTTACCTGTAACTTTTCACAGATGTTAGTGTGAGATGTTTTTTTAAAAGAAATTTAAGTGTTAAACTTCTTGGTTGAGACTTAAATCGCAGGATTTGAACCGACACACAACAGGAAATAAATATGTAGCTGGAGCCGGCTACAAGTTAGCTTAGCACAAAGCCTGTTTTTAAAGATCTGCACTTTGGAAGGCGTTCAGTTTGTCACCGTCCGTATATCTTTTATTTTCCGAAACACAAACCACGAACAGTGATCTCCTTTTTTTAATAATTGCATTTTATTAATTGAAAACAAAAAACAAAACAAAAACAAATGCAAATAAAACAAAAAACAAAAAACAAAAAGAGCAAAAAAAACCCCAAAACCGTATCATTAGGTAAGACAAGGCGAGAGACATTTAAATAAGAAGAGTTCCACGTTGGTGAGGACAAAGGTGAAGGCGGGTGGATGTAGGAGACGGGGGGGGGGGGACAGGCTGGATTATGTACACGGTTTCTCACTGCAGGACTGGCAAGCCCCGTAAAGGGAGGGGTTGGAGGGGGGGGGGGCTCAAAGTAGCAGGTCGGAGACACTGAAAACACCAGAGAGAAAGGCACTATCCAGAGAGAACAAGAAAAACACAAACACAGTAAACACACACACACACGGGACCAGGAGTTTAACATTTGACGAAAAAAAAACAAATAGTGCTTGACCACACGTTGGACAAAGAAACGAAAAGACAAAAAAAGTAAATCTTTTACATTATTTAAGCTGATCTCTCAACTTTGAGCATAAAAGACAATCTCTCAGTTTTCTGGACTGTTGTGCCAGCTGCACATCTGCACTGGTGATTTACACAATGTGATTATCCAAACTCTGCCTCTTCGCTACGTGCGCGTGTATCGAGGAGGAGAGCGTCTGCATGCATGTAATGAACGTGTTTGAATACGCATGTTTAACTACCTGTACATCCACCGCTCTCTCTCGTTTCTCTATAAGTGAATATCAACATTACTGCCTCAGCATTGTCTTCTCGTTTTTGAAATCCCTTGCGTAGGTTGTGTAGTTCAGTTCTCAGACCTCGCTTCCCTCATGTTAATGTCTGTGGACGCAGTCAGCTACATTCACTGCCCAGGTAAAAATGGCTGCAATAAATACATTGGCTTTGAAAAGGTGGCTGACCTTTACACAGGGCTTTGTAATACAACAGCTCTTGCAGCATTCGTGGCTCTACCCGCCGGTCGACGTTAGCTTCCTGACGGGGTTCGTGTCTCTTCTAAGGTTTCTCCGCATTAACGTTGACTTCTTTTTTCCCCCGTTTGCATTACAGACACGAGAGAAACCTTTTCCTTCTCAAATGGAACTCGTGACCCCGTAAAATATCATGCTGTGTTATCTGAGAGCCCTCAGATAGAATCAGAACAAACAGAAAGGAAACACTGACATCTCAGCACATTCTAGAGCTACTAGGTCTTATCCAGACTAACAGAGGATTGAACATAATTTACAAATGAAAAAAAACAAAAAAACAATTTGATGAGAGGTAAAACAGACAAACACATACAAATATATAATATATATTCTTAAAAAATGGATTCTCTCTATAGTTGATTTATTTATACAGCCAATGGCTGATGTACAATGCTCACGTGCCAATGAACTTAAACATGGAAACTTGCTGTACTGTAGATGGCATCATTTCTTTTTCCTCTCTTCTTTTTTGTACAATTTTTTAAAAACCATTTCTTCTTTTTTATATTTTTATTGACTTTTTTCTTTAAAACAGAGTTAGGATTTTATCGGTAGGCATTTCATTTAGGAGATTAAAACAACATGCGGCAAAGGAAGAGAAGAAGAAAAAACACAAAAAAGAAAAAAGGCAGAATGTTAAGAAGTTTAGGAGAAGACGGAAGCAGCCGTGGTTGGAGCGGTAGAATCGTTTGGTTATCTTCATGGTTGGTGCAACTACTCTTTAGTTTCTCTGCATCTCGATTTCCCTCAAAGACGGTTCAATCCTTCGCCGCGGCGCTCGCTGGGGCGGTGAACATTCTCAGCACAAGTAAAAGTTGATTTTTGCTCAGCTGCCACCCACACAGCGACGCCCACGACAGCACTACTCCCGTTTTAATATCTCTCTCTCTCTTTCAGTTGTTTGCTCTTCCTGTCTGCTCCCGTTATCGTGGAATGGCCGAGAGGGGTGGAGGGGTGGTTTGGGGCGGGGGGGGGGATGGGGTGGCTGATGAAGAACGATGATAATGGTGGTGGTGATGGTTGCCGTGTTGTTGTTGTTCTTGTTTACATGGTCGGACTGTTTACATGTTCCGATTGACAGGCGTGACGTAGTTGCGGGGGAACATGCCCGTTTGGCCGTGGCAGCCTCCTTTCCACCAGTTGGGGTCGGAGTTGTCCAGGACCTGGATGAAGTCGCCGCGCCGGAAGCCCAGCTCCCCTTCCTCCTGGGGGTCGAAGTCAAAGAGCGCCTGCACGTACGTGGGATGCTGTGAGGAGGAGGAGAGAGGAGAGAGGAGAGGCTGTAGAGCCGGTCGGCAAAGTCATGATACAAATCAAGGTTCAGCAAACACAACAACTATGAAACATTCACAACAGATTCATCACTTATCAGGTCACGTTAAGCAGTTTAGCAGAATTACACAAAAACTACTGAGCTGATTCTATTAAAACTCGGAGGACGGGTGGACTACAGGCGCTGGAAGAACCCATTCACTTGTGTAGTGGATTCAGTTAAAGGGGGCCGAGCCAGGATTAGTTTCCCCTCACTCTCTTTAACATGAAAACTGAATAAAGAGGGAGTAAAGGAGCGATCCAGAGTGAACGTCTGGACGAGGAGCTGCTGATTCATGACATTTCTGTCTTTGTTTATTTGAAGCTTTAACAGCATCACTATCAAAATGTTTCATTTCAAAACCTGTTGGATCCGTCCGGTGAATTCGTTCTGAACAAATGAGACGTTTAATGTTTCTCCCTGATCATTTTCTCTTCTAACAATTGAGGACAGAATCCATTGTGGGGAGCTGCACTCAGTGTAATGAGAGACGGAGCACTTCGACCAACAACATTAAAACAATAGAATTATGTGGTGAGGCTGAAAACCAACATGCTGCCGCTCCTTCTGCAGCTTCACTCCCCCACAACCGATGAAGACGAGGGGGAGGGGACGAGGTCGGAAACAAGCACGTATACGTTCTGCTGCGTCACAGTTTATCACTCTGTAATGAAACCTTATTTCTCTGCTCTTACCTGGGGGACCTGCTCTATGTCTCGCAGAAAGATTTGCTGATTGCGGGAGACGGAGGTGGAGCGGTGGTAGTCCACCAGCTCGTTGAGGGAGTTGAACTTCACCACCCATAGGAAATACTTTCCAGCTCCGTCACGGAGGACCTTGAAGTGCTGGACAGTCGTTTCCAAACCTGAGGAAGGTCACAGAGAGGGAAACTGTGAGGGGGGGGGGTTGTCAACAGTATTTAGAGAAGACAGATTTGAGAAATGTAGTCGAGTGATCGGACATGAAGCTCAAATGAGAGTAATTAAGATCCTTCACATGAAACCTGCTGTGACCTGATGATGTGTTTGTGGAGGTCAGAATGGAGACGGGTTAAAACAGGAGGACGTGATCTCTGCGTGTGGCTGATCCCTAACTCATAGAATGATAACTGCCTGACACTGGCCACCAGGGGGCAGCACCGAGGCTCCCCGAGAAAGGGGAAGTGGCTGTGACTCAGAAGCACCAAGTATGGAAACTTAAGAACCTGAGCAGCCGCGAGGAAACGCTCCTCTGATGTACGGTGAATTGTATTTATAGACAACAGGGTGAGTGTGAATCACGACCAACGTCGGTGCGGCGCCGCTTACTTCACGGAGAGAGAGAAGTCCCCCGGTGCACTCTCGCTCTCTCTGATGAGGAAGGCCCCGTCGTGCCTCTGTTTGTTGAGCATCTCCTCTGCTTTGGCTCGAGGAATCTTCCCGAAGAACCACCTGGAGGACGAAACACCACAGGTGAGAGGTGACGTGGCTCAAACCACGGAGGCTACAGAGTCATTATCACCGTGTTGATCACGGGACGTTCGAGGTAAAATGCTTCATGAAAGAAGAGATAAGTAAAATAACAAATACACATTCAATTGAATAGAAACATGTAGAAATGGACCAATAAAGTTTTTGTTTCTAGCACTATACATATATACATATACATATATACATATACATATATATATATATATTATTGGAACATAACGAAGGAAGGGAACTCAGATGTGTCAATGCAGGGCTGTGACTTCATGTTTCATTGTATTACTCTCAGTGTAATGAAGACGTCCAGCCCAGCATGAATTGAACAAAAGGCAACGTACACCTTTGACTTTGTTAACACACACACAACCACACACACAACCACACACACAACCACACACACTCCTCTGAGCATGTTGCGCTAACTGGAGGTCTGTGGCGAGGAGACCTAAACAAAAAAAAAAAGAATACAAATATCTCAAAGTCGACGCCGGTGCCGATGTGCTGGGAACACAAACGTGCGATTTCCAGCATCATCCTACGTCATGTCCCGCCCCTGCTGCTCTACCCAGGCCCCACCCCCTCGCCTGAACGTTCCCGAAACTTTCCTGTTGACGTAAACGAGTAAACAAGTACGTTAACCTGTACGAACGTAGTTTCACCAAACACGTCACAATCCACTTCGACAGAAAGTTCTCGTCTGAAAAGAGCTTAAATCTAATCTAACATCTCCTCTGACTGTCCTTTGACTCATTTTGACCTATAAACCTTCCATGAACTCACCAGGACGTCAGGAGAACGTTACACAAGCTGCACTGACCCTCCACCAACCAGGAAGTAGACAAGGTAATTAAATAATAACAATGTTCTCCATCTTTTATTCTATAGAGCATCAAAAAAAACCAAAACATTAAAACTTCAATGTCTACTTTATAATCACCTTTGAAATGGCACTTGTGTATTTTTAGCTGGAGGTGTGCAGCTCCTACGTCACAGAGCGAGACCCCGACAGAGGGAACGTGCGAGCGTGATGAAGATGGATAGAGGGAGGAAGAGGCGAATGGGAGACAAAGCCAGTAAAAGCTCTTTACTTGTGTAAATAATTAAAAAGTACAGTCAGCCAAAAGATGACATCCAGGCTCTTTTACACGTGGGTGAAAATCAATAATGAAATGGTCAACTCTCCTAATCCGCTTCGTGTCTGAGCCCAGAAACACAGCAGAGCTGCGCCCTGAGTCTCTTCATCTAGAAGTGATGGAGCCCAGGAAACGACAGGAATATCATTCTCTCTCTCTCTCTCACACACTCACACAATCCCTGTGATGTGAAAGCTCCAGGGCTTCTTCCACACTACGGAGATTTGTTAGAAAACGCATCAACTCTTCTACGGATCCTGGCGTCCACACTAAAACATCAACTCAACCGCTCGTTGATTGTGTCTTTACCGTCACAGCGTTTCAGAAGAAGACAACCGGCATCAGCTACCAGTGTCGAACGCAACACTGGTAGCTGATGCCAACCCAACGCTTCCAGTCCCTTTGGACAGAGATCGTTTTAGTTTGAAAACGCTGCTTTGAAAACGTAGTGGTGTGGGAGCAGCCTTATTCGATTGTCACACAAACCTACGCGTCGGCAACAAAACCACAGCTACTGGTGGGCTGTGGATCTGTGCACATACAGAAAGCACTTGGAGGAGAGCAGGGCTGTATTGTGCCCACAGCTGTGTGTGTGTGTCTGCTGGCCTGTGTGTGTGTCTGCTGGCCTGTGTGGGCGCCGGGCGACACTTCATTGTCACCACATTGGGGGACAAAGGCAAACTCCTGCCACGTCATCACCATTACCACTGCTTCTAGTGCGAGACAGTTTGTATTCAAGTCAACATTTAACAAACCCACGTTCTCTCGTTCTGAAGAAAGTAGAAACCCCACATGTTGCATCACAGTGAATCAGAGACATGCACCAGATTCCTCTACTGCACAGGCCTGACTCACATTGCACTGAACAGTGGGCTGGAACACAGAGGCCATCGCAGCAGAACAGGAGACATTAGAAAGCCTCTCACTAAACACTGAAATGGATCAGGTCTTAGTGGGAATTTGGCCTGAATTCAATTTGACGTAAAAAAAAAAAAGCATTTAATTGGAAAACTCTACAGATACATGAAGAGTTTGGTTTTGCACGAACGTCACCGCTCGACGGTTTTTCCCTTAAACTCCGTCGACATGTTCACCAGAAAGTAAACAATCAAAAAGACAGGAGGTGTTAGATTAGTTCTTAGCACACGAGTTGGGGTGAATTCGATAAGAGGAACACAGTCAATGACCTTTTTCAAACTGGGTGCAGTCATATTTTATATCACAATCATGTGTTTAAACTCATCATTGGTATTTGTAAGGTGATGCTCTCCTAAGTGTGAGGTTACAAGAAGCCACTTGAGAGATCTTCTTGTTTTCTCGTGTAAAATATTTCATCCTCAAACGCACGATAACGTTTCTGTCCCAACCCGTCCAAGAGGAAACTAACTGATCACAGGCCTGTGCAGCGTGAAACCAGCAACCTTGAGAAGCTACACGATGACACTGATGATGTGAGACGCAGCTGGATATCGATTCCACTATTAACACGTGAGCATCATCGCCACACTGGGACAAAGGGCAGATACAAAATAAATAAAAATCAACAGCGGTAAAGACGCAAAAAAAAAACGTAAAGAGGCCTGAGCACAATGACCCTCTGACAGATCCACAGCTCTGATGCAGGGAGGTCAATATTCAATTAAGAGCAAGGGGCCTCGAGCACATTAATAAAGAGAGAGCTAATCTGGCACTGAGCGCAGGGCCAGAGGTAATGTCCTCTAAGGATTCTGTGAGGCGTCGTCGAAAGTGGTTTCTCACACACACACACACACACACACACACACACACACACACACACACACACACACACACACACACACACACACACACACAGGAGTAGTTTAACCTAATTAACCTCAGAAACTGATGGTTTAATGTGTGTTCGATTTTGCCATTTATTCATTCAGTTGTATGTATAATTATCTTATTAATGTAAATATAAGTGTTGGAAACCTACAGCACGTTTGATTGTAAATATCGACTTGTTTCGCTTTATCAGGGGAAATTTATAATTGTTTGACACACACACAATTTCACAAATACATCAAAACTCTACTTATAGTAACATGCATGTGTAATACTCACGGATGGGCTTTCATCTCTATGTAATTCTTGGGGATGAAGCCGTCTTTTCCGTTTAGCTCGGCCTTGTACCAGTTCTGATCACACTCTTCATTTAATACCTGGTGTGGACAGAGCAGAGGAGAGAGAAGTAGTTCAGGTTAGTGCCACATACAAACATTAACAATGGAAAAGCAAGCACCCTCCTAAATATAGCTTTTACGACCATCAATTTAATTTCCTGTGACTTCAGAAGGTGCGTGTTGGAGAACTGCCCGGCAAACATTGAGTGACTCCGCAACCGACTGCAGAGGAGGCAAATACAACCTGATAAAAACAACGTCCAGTGCTTCAGAAGAGGAGATTCTAACTGGTTTAAAGAACAGTTGTGTGTTTGTATGTGACGTGTGTAGCATCAGGCCTCAGTGACACAGCTGTGACTCATGTCTGACAGCTACTGTAGGGGTGTGTGTATGTGTGTGTGTGTGTGTGTGTGTGTGTTGGGGGGGGGGGCGGCAGTGGTGCGTCCATGTGTGTCAGAGTCAATATTAAAAGTATCTGTGTGCTGGTAAATCTGAAGGAAACCAACCTTCACGGTACAGCGGCCGCAAAAATAGTTGTCACGAATTTTGGTCTGTTTAAAAACAATGAGAAATGCTCCTCTCAAGTGAACGTCAGGTCGTTGATGCTGTGTTTGGGTTATTAGAAGCCATTAAAACCTCATGTAATATTATATTACACCTTAAGAGTAGGGTTTGTTTCTTAGAAGCAAAAACACAGCAGATTCGGACAAAGGGACAATAGTCAGGATAATTGAACTACTTTTCCTAACAGTGCTGCACAAGCTGTAAAAATCACGGTTGCACTTCTGCTTTTCAGCAACAACTTGTCATATTCGGAGGAAAATCCAGCCACGGCTCTGACTCATCCAGCCTTTAAATAAAACACTGAAAAAAGCAGCTGAGGTTTATTTGATAACTTTTATCCCACACCGATCAGCAGATTGTATAAAAATCTAAAATGCAAAAGAAAAGGTTGTGACTTCTGATGCTTGTCGGACTAAAACATCCTTCCTTTATATCCGTCTTTTTTCTAAACCGCATTATTTTTGTTGCTTCGCTCCGCCGCTCTTCCTAAATTCATAATCCCCCCCCCACCCAACCCGAGGCAGCTGTCCCCTGTGTGCAGTTGGCAGCTGTCCTCTAACCCGGCACAAGACTTGGACCGAAAACCTAAATAGGGGCGGGGGTGCGAGTGCCTATCTATGTACAGTGTGTAACTCAGTGGACTTGCAGATATTGGGGTAAACTGTGGTTCACAGAGACGGGAAGAGTCAGACAGGGTTTGTGTGTTTCCGCGAGTCAATGCAACGCTGTCAGAGCCAAGACTCAAACAAAGGGCCTGAGCTTCTGGGCTGTGTGTTGACACACCAGACCGACCTTTAAGAACCGATGCTTTCACAGGGACACTGTTCCAACATTGTGTGGCCTTGTGGCCGGCGGACCGCCGAAATGCGATGGCACTGACATGAAAGTTCAGGGCATCAAAGATATTCGAATTCATCCTTCTGGGACCAGGAATGTTTGTATTAAATATCGTGGCTACACAAGCTGTTGTTCAACATTTGTCAAAGAAAGATATGCTGCTTGTATAAAAATGATTCTTCAACTAATTCATCCACTCAGCTGTTGAGACATCTCACTGAAAAGCCACAAATTACAGCTTCATGGTGGAGACAGAGGAAACATCAGGTGATCGTCTGAATCAGGAGAATTTCATGCTAATTCTCATTCATAGCAACATGATGCTCGAATAGCTAAAAAGGTCAAAGGGGGAAGTCAAAACAATATCATTTTGCCACTCAGCAATCTTGCGTTTACCATTTTACCAACATGCTACAGAAACCACAGCAAAAACTGTGAGGACCAATGGGAGAGTTGGGCCTGAGCAGTATTAATACTCTTTGCAGTACCTAACAAAACATGACCACACTCTCCATATGTTGCTCTCTGTGACGCATTCCAGCGTTTGTGTTCGCTCTTTAGTTGTCGCGCTCTGACACTAAGTACTGACTCACAGGGAATCTAATTTCGAGATGCTTAAACAACGCCCTGGGCTCACAGTCATGAGCAATGTGACGGTGCGAGTGACTGATTTGCTTGATCCATGTGTGCTTGAGTAAAACAGATTCGAGGAATCAGGCTCACAGCGCAGCGTGCCTTGCCCTCAGGCTGCGAGCAGTGCTGAGTGGAAGGAACAACGGTGCTGTGTAAAGTTAGTCAGTGAGAAAGCAGAAACCGCATTTGATCACATATACGCACACAAACAAGACGGGAACACGTCCAGCACAAAGAGTCGAGACACTGTCAAACAAACAAAGAGCAGCGAACACTGGAGGAGAACAATGTGTGTGTTGTAGGTGGGAGAGTTGTCAAGTAGTCAGGGGGACAATAGTTCATCCCCACATGTTGGCAAGCATCCCCCCCCCCCCAGCTTAAAATAAAGTCATATATTAACGGTCTAATAGTTAACACCCTGAAAAAGATCGGCCTTACACTAATTCACACCGTCCACATTTAACTGATGTCAGTAATAAATAACCCGGCTCTCTCCAGCAGTGACAGAATGTGTCTGGCAGCTCAACGCGCCTCCGGTCCTCATGAACCCCAGCAGCCTGAAATAATTGCCCAGTCTACAAGCGAAGTTAATAATAGAGCACAGCAGGTGCTGCGATATACAGTGTACGCCTGAGCTTTATTTCAATTGCTAAAGATGCTTAAGTGAATTTTTCCAGGAGATTCACAAACGGACCACACACACTGTATAAACATAAACAATACTACTGACCCTATTATTATTATATTTTGATGTTTACATGAGTTACTTGTAGTCACACGTGACAAAGCAATGTCTGAAGTTACATCCCTCTTGTTTACACTCTAACCCAGGATGTGCAACGTGGAGCTGTTGGTAACCTGTCGTATTTTGATGTTGCTAAATGCTGTGAAAACTCCAACAGGACGTTGGGATTGAGACGTAAACAATCTACAATCTTACATAAACCATAACACTCAGCTGACAGCCAAATGAGACTAATCAGGGGTGTCACATGTTGTGTTGTTTACATAAACTCTTGTTGTTGTGGGACGACGACTCAGATGACAACCAGGCAAAGTGTCGCATGGCTCTTGAGGATCCATTAAAACAAACAAAAGGAAACTCAGGATGAAGATGTGAATCTCAAGCTCCATACAGAAAATATGCACCGTTGCACAACGAGAATCTTTTACACAAAACAGAACTTGTGACCAAAGCACAAATTGTCTGAGAGAGTTGATAATAACCACATCGTGAATCACACTGAATAAAAGATTCTGCTTTGTCTCTCGCTCCGTCGTAAAAAAACCCACCAAACTATGTGAGTGTCATGTTTTCACTGTTGTGGTGCAGCAACTTGAAGTCTCCCCCTGGACAGGGTCAGATGTGAACAGCATTGACACAGTGGGACAGTGGGAAACACATGTTTCAGTTCGAGGATCGTCACTGAGTCTGTGCAGCCGTTCAGCTCGTGTGCGACTCAATCAACATGATACACGATGTTGGTTTAATCCACAGAAAAAAAAGGTGAGTGTAAAAACAAGGATTCACAGTCTTACATCAGCGCTGTCGCTAGGCAACCGCTAGAGTTACCGTGTCGGGGCGAACAGTTTCCCTGCGTTTCTGGTATTTGAACAAAGCTAAGCTAACCAGCTGCAGCCTCATGTTTGCCGTACAGAAATGAAACTGCTGTTGATCTTCTCACCAAACTACAATAAGTGAGTCGGTGTATTTCCCAGAATGTAAAAACATTTGCTTTGAGTCAAGTTCAACTTTTTCTGAATCTACACGTCGGATGAGACAGAAACCTGTGACAACTGAGTCACGTCGTCTTCTCAAGCTCTGAGACATTTGCTCAGCTTGTTGTAAAAGATAAACACCGTCGGCCTGGATATTAAAACAGTGAAAGATTGTACGCTTCGAAAATATATCACATTAAATGGACGCTTTGTGTCCTCAGAGCGACATTTGAAATCGCTTACATCTGACGACTCTCAAAAGTGAAAGAACGGCAGCTCATGAGGAAAAGCAGAAATAAAATATTTGCTTGGCTGGCAGTTTTTTTTTTTTTTTTTTAAAACCATACAGAAAGGAGACAACCACAGCTTTGTGTGAGACTGAGCTCCGTCCCTTTGTTCCCAGCTGAGCCAGCATTGTGCTGCTGCACTTCTGTGGATGACAGACATTCTCTCTCTCTCATTTTTTTTTTTGGTCTTTTTAATCTGATTGAGCCACAATAGTTGTAAGAGTTGGTATTTGAGAGGCTGAGGTTCAGGCCGTGGATTATCTCCTCCACAGCTGCCACTGCAGACAGCATCTCCCCCACTCCTTTATTTCACTTTCACACACACACTAAAATATTAGACAAAGCACGTCCACTCCACAAACCTGTGTGTGACGCTCAACATGTGTAGATGTCACGGACATGTTTATTTATTCGGTACATCTCTATAAAACCCACAGAATTACACAACATCTTGAGTTTCGACGTCAGTAATAATCTTCCCGGGCTGTGTTGTCTTCACAGTGGAGATTTATTTAATCAGATGTTGAGAAACCGATGCAACATAATAGGATTTCTGTTCTCTGTCATGAAATGAAAAGTCAAGAAGGCGACTTGCATCCTATAATCATGTAAAAGGATTTTGTCGTTTGGATGAACAGACATTATGACTAAAGGAGGAGTTGCCCGTTAGTGTGTGACCTTTAGTGATGGGTCAGTACAGGACGTGTGTGGGGTAAATATCTAAATTAATACTGATGCCAAAGCAGAGCAAACACAGATTAATCTGGACAGGGTAGAAGTGAAGAGATTAAATTAAAATCCCTAATTTCCTATTCCTGTCTCTTAAACCTAAATGTCACCTAGTAAATCCTTTACAAAATAAGTATGTTGAAAGAAATAACCATACTCAAAAAGTATGTAACATAAAGTGAATGTATGGCTGCTTCTAAACACAAGACGGAGGTAGAAAGTGAAGTCCAGCGAGAGACAGTAGGGGCAGAGAAAAACAAGAAGCTAAATAAACCACGCGTCTGCTCAGTCCACACGGGATTGTAATAAATCAGCAGCAGGGATTACCCTGGAGTGTGAGTTAATCTCAGCGTGCAGCCAGTCAGCCAGATATAAAGATAGACGAGCTAAAGCTTCACCGGACCCTCAGAGGCCAAAGCTTGTTGGCTCTGCCATTTTTAATAAACCTGGTCGTGCTCCTTTCTGCTTATTTGCTCTGCAGGTGGAAATCATGACAACATTAAAAACACTGCTTGGTTTCTAATCAGATCACAGAAAATGGTCAATTACAAGAGTATACCTGGAAAATGAAAACATTCTAAGAAGAGTCCAAGCAAAGAGGAAATACAGAATGACACCACAGATCTTTAATTCTCAACCAAATATGCTGTTGTTTGTTACAAAATACAAACCCCAGTTCCACAGAATGAGACCGATTGAGTAAGGAAGTGGTTTCCTGTAAGTGCTGCCCTCTAAATAACATATTTGCATTTGCCTTCATCAAATTTCCCCTCAGTTCATGTGCAGACACTGACTAGAGAAGATGAGGAACTATTAAAATATAAGAAATAGTCCGATAAAGTCAAGTCCTCAACAAGAGATGTGAGCAGACAATACAGGGGTATCAGGCGGGACTAGATCCAAGTACATGCCTGACCGTGTGTGTGTGTGTGTGTGTGTGTGTGTGTGTGTGTGTGTGTGTGTGTGTGTGTGTGTGTGTGTGTGTGTGTGTGTGTGTGTGTGAGAGAACCAACTGTGTGGCTTTCCAGCAGGAATGGAATTTGAGGCCTGGTATTTTGACACACAGGCAGCTGGGGGTGAACCACGCTGAGGCACCAGATCTTACACAGAGGAGAAACTGACCCCCCCCCCCCGAACAGTGCAGTTTACAGGACAGTACACAGACGCTGTGGGATCACGTCTTTGGAGAAAGTGGGTGATGCTGGTGTTAAAAACCCGTGTTATCACAAAGGATAAATAATTACATTACTCCAGACCAGGGCTGAGGAACCTCTGGCATTTGGGCCGTACACTTAACAGTTTGATACAAGGTGCTATGAAAAGGTAAAGATGTGTTTGAGCAAGTTGTTTTAAAACCAGCTGCAAGTACCATCATCATCACTATCACCTGACATCAGACGTCCAGCCAAGGAGGAGCAGTTCCAGGAATCACATTAGAGAGGTTAGTGAGACGTGTTCAATAATTTAGTATTACCCCTGAAGGGCGGTATTAAAAATGGAAATAGCCCTTTATGGGGAAAAGGTTCCCAGCCCTGCTCAGGACGGAGGATGTGGAGGGAGACAGATTTAAATATCACAGCAGGTTCTGGGGGTGAGATGAGTCTAAGACCCAGACAAGCCCAGTTTTTTGCTTTGTTTAGAATAACAGTGTTTAGCAAAACCCATAAAAGCCGTTAAAACGAGTTTGACCTCTTTAGCTCCCAGCAGGGAGGCTGCAGACTTACATGGGGACGGGTCAGAGCCAGGGAGGCAACGAGTGCCACCCTGATGCAGAAGAACACAGGAGATTACACTGGATTCTGGAAAATAAGAGCTTATAACATTGGTCTAATTAAAATAACGCTCAAGGCCATTAGCACGAGGGGAATCTCCTTTATGTAGCACGTGGAGCAGCGGTTGTAGCTTCAAACAAACACAACACCTCCCATCCAGGGAATAAAGTCACAACACGTTGGACAACCGGCCAAAGAAACAACGTCCCCACAGCTGGAGACACAAGAAATACTTGAACCATACCTGTCGGTTTAAAATCAGTCTGATATTGATTTAGTAATTGGAAGTCGATACTGATGCCTTTGATTTGTTTTTCCTTCCCTTTTAGTTCCCACCAAAATAAAACATTTTTTGACTAATTTGAATTCTGCTGATTGTTTCAGCGAGCCGTATCCATGAGTAACCCAGAGTGGGGGGGGGGGGGACTTTGGATTAATGTGTCCAGGATGCAAAAGTTAGTGATGGGGGTGTAGAATAATGCAGTGGAAGTATGATAACTGATATGGAAGGATAGGTTTGGCTTAGCCCGGGCTCCTCTCAACATCAATTTGATTCAGGCAGCTGGGTAGAGTGGGGGGGGGGGCTCCTCTCTGACATGATGCTGTTGTTTATCACAGCTTGAATTCTCAGCACAGTTTACGTTGGCGATGCCCTCTGACGATTCCAGCTTAAAAATGCGACAAAATCTGCTGTGCAGTAAACAGATGTGACAGATTAGAAAAGTGTGTGTGTTTTTTAGGAATAACTCTTGAAGTGATATGTAGGATTGAGGATGTGTTTGTTGCCGAGCTTCAACAGCTGTTGTTGGAGAAGCGAACATCCACCGCTGGCAAACTACAAAAAGGCGGCGTCAGCCAAAGGTTGAGGATCAATCACGTCATGGAACATGGATCATTAGAGCCGTATCAATCGTGTATTTTTAATTTATTAAACATGAGACAAATCAGATGGATTCTTTTTGGGACTATCTTTCACTTTTATGCTGAGCTGAGCGGGAGCTAGAGAGTAGAGAGAAGGAAGCCACAAGAGAGAGAATGATAACTTTTGGTTTAAATACAGCTGTCAGTGTCTTTATGGCACATCAGGAGGGATGAGAAGGAGTGAGGCCTAATTACAGCGCTCTGACTCACACTCTTACACTACAGAGAGTTGGAGCAGTGAGAAGAGAAGCAGATGGAGCCGGAGAGGAGGTTAAAAAAAATAAAAAAATAAGAACAGTGACAGAAGCTGCGAGAGAGATGGAAGGAGGGAGAGAGCAGAGGAAGGAGACAGTGGACCACTGAAGAATCACAATCCTTGTGATCAGCTTAGGAAAACTCCTCAAGGGCAAATAACATAAAATGAGGGCATCTCTTTTTCAGAGCAGCCAAACTCGCTATGTTTTATTCTGCAGCGTGCACCGTCCTCCATCTGCGGGAGCTGAGTAACTGAATGCCTTTTTGTGATGCCTCATCAATCCACTGAAAGGGAAAGCGGTCTTTTCATTCCCACTCTGCAAAGCTTCTTCTTTGTTCCCATTACATGTACCTACATCTAAAATATTGTTTTTTATTGTAAAGAAACTACCACAGCCAACACAAAAAGAATGATGAAGGTTCCATCTTTGTTCTGAAGGTTGTTTTTGACCGTCAGAGACACACAGAGTGGACATAGTTAGTCTGAGTGACATCTATTGAGATGTTTATGTCCACGTGTGGCGATCAAAAACACAGCGCTGTCCTAATTCCTGCTTCAGTCGGCTGATGATTACATGAGCTGCACAATTCGCCTGCAGTTAATTTCAGAATTAGACTGTGTCTACGGTGCCTGCATTTGCCTACAGGGGCACGTAGCACTGTTTCACAATCTCATAGCTTGTGGTGAATCTGCCTTGGACGGTTCAGATATCACGGTTGATCAAAATCTCTATTCTACCCAGAACCACGCTGTTGAACTCTATGCTGCCCTAAAAAACTTGTGCTCAAAAATGCAATCGGATAAGAGGCTAGACTACGATGATCAATACATCCATTGATTGTCTGTTGTATAACATCTACAGGCTGTTCCTGAGCGAAGACACTCACTGGAGCTGGCAACATGTGAGCGAGCAAGGAGCAGAAATAGAGGGAGCGAGAGAGTATCAATTTAAGAGGGCAGCTTTCAACCCCAGCTCCAGCACGGGCGTGAGTGCTGACACATTAAACCTTGCCCAGCTGGGCAGCTATTAGACCAGAGTGGGTAGTTGCTGGGACAAATCAGTGTCAGCCAGCTAGGCCTGCTGCCATATGTCGACTTGGAACATTTTCTTAGAATTCATAGACGTAAAAATAAGCCAACAACGAGAGGGGAGAAAAAGGCCAAAATGGTCACTGCAAACACACTTCTTTCCATTACTAAGCTAAGGCAATATTTGCAGTTCCATCTTCCATTGGCGCTGCAAACAACACGCCTGCAGGTGACCATGTCTGCTCTTCTGAAGAAGACCACGACCGTCCTCTCAGCTCTCACATTGGTTTGGCTGCTACTGTTTTATTAAGGAAAATCAATGTATGAGTTCAGTTAAGTGTAAACAAGAAAAGCAACACCAGTACGATCGGAACATGAGCTCAGGTATAGTATATACTTCCGTTTGGAGGGATGGCCGTAGTGTTGCTTCCATACAAGGTTAGTAATGTGATTAGAACTTCGAAAGCAGATAGGGTTGCGTTCGTTGTGTTGAGAAATCACATTCTGAAGCACAATTAAGAGTGTTTCTTTGTGGGACATGTCCTTTAGCTATATTCCATAACAAGTCCCAAGAAAAAACATTGTTTTCTTACATTAACAATGTCACACAGTTTTAATTACACAAGGACGACGAGCGAGGAAAAAGAAAAAAGAGCCGGAACACTTATCTGAGTTTTCTCCCCAGAGATTCAGCTTTTAATTAGAAAACAGCCCGTTCCTATGCAAATGGGAACCGAACACACGCAGTCTCTTGGACTCCAGTGAGATCCTACGAGGCCTTTGGCAGCGTAAGTAGGGGTGAGTCGCAACTTTATCAAAGAAGTGCACGATGAGCAACCTAGCAGCGATTTATTGCCCCCCCCCCCACCTCCCTGCAGTCATCTGTATGGTTGCTTCACAGAGCCGGCCAAGGAATCCACAAGAAAACCACAGCTGACTGGAACCTTGAGTGTTTGAGAAGGAGAAGGATTCAAAAAGCTGGATTTGGATCCGGAGCTCAGCCCCTAATGACGGCTTACGGGTTTGTTGGGATTTAAGACATTCAAGCGCCACAAGGAAGTGCCGATACAACTGTTCAGTGGTCAAGTGGACGGGGAAGGGAAATCAATACGTAAGCACTAATAGGCAATGAGGGAGCCATTAATCAGAGGAGGGTGGTGGACCTTCAGAGATGGTGTTAGAGTAACGAGGCTAAAAGCTCTTTCCTCTTCCATAATACGACCCAGAGAGGTACAAGGAGACGTCTGACACAAGCAGAGTCTAAAAAAAAGATGCTTTCTAGGTGAAGTGGATTTCTAAATGTCTGTGTCACAACGGTCTGTGCATCTGTGTGTAACTCCAGTGCTGTGGAAATGTATTGTTTTTTGTGGGCAACTCTGCATCGAACATAATCGATTCAAGTTCCCCAATATGTTGGTTGTTTTAGCGACGTTCCACTGCTGCATAACTACAACCAGCGCTGCTCCAGGATCAGGACAGACGCACGTTAAAGGTCCGGCCGTCTTTTACCGTGTCAGAGTGTCCTGCCTCAGTGTCCTCCCTCCACTCCCCTGCTCACTTTGCACTCTAACAATAAACACTAGTTACTAGGACCTGAACACTACTGAAGTTTACTTTGTGTTTCGCTTTAGAGTTCATGAGACACGGATGTAAACATGTGTGCACGATGTTCAACACGAGACGCGCACAGTCAGGACATCAGGGCTAAAGTGACTGGAACGATCCAGATTCATGATGCGACACACACACACACACACACACACACACATATATATATACACACACACATATATATATATATATATATATATATATATATATACATAACATACACACACACATATATATATATATACACACACACATATATATATATATATACACACACACACACACATATATATATATATATATATACACACACATATACACACACACACATACATATACACAGATATACACACCACCCCCCCCCCCCCCCCCCCCCCCTTATCCAGGAACATGAATTGAATATGAACTAAGTGTGAGTGATTAGAAAGGAGCAGAATCTCTCGTTCACCTCCATGCTGCCAGGCGACGACACCCTGACACAGTCTGATCAGTGTGGAGAGCACTGACCACTGTTATAGACTGACTGTTGTAGTCTGAATTGGAAATTACAGCACACTTATAATAACAGTCTAAAATACTTTAAAGCACAAATCATGAGGCTGGTGAAGATGCACAGTGATGAAAAAAGAAATCGTGTATAGAAATTAAATTCTTTGATGCATCGATTATCGTTTTATCACCGAATCGCAGCCCTCTGACTCGGAGTCGAGTCGTGAGGGGCTTAGAGATTCCCACCCCTCGCTGCGGTGTGGTAGATGCACAGTGTGCGAGTTGCTGGAGTTTGCAGTGGAGACACAGGAAGTTGCCGGGGGTTGGAAGACACATCAAACAGGATGTGAAAACAGCTACGCTGTGGCTAACACTCATTGGCCCTGTCTGCTAAAATCTCACAAGCTGAATGGTAACTACTTCAAATGCACAGTGATTCTTTGTTTTTTTTATCTCCGAGATATCATTTTTCATTTCTCACTGTAATAATAACTGACATTTATTGTGAGGGGACATTTTGCCTCACATAATGACCAGTGAGTGGCTTAATGTTCCCCAGAGAGTCCGGTCTAACACTGATCTATTGTAAAGCTCCGTCACTTTGAGTTTATGGCTTTTCTTTGCGATTTATGTCTGCAGTATAATGTTGATATAGTGAACAGGACTTGAGCAGAGTTCAAATAGGAAAACACTTTGAATCTGGAGACAACAGTTTGCAGAAGTGACGAAGTGGAAAGGCGGATCTTACACAAAGCTCCGTGGTCAGAGTCCAAAGATCTGCTGATGGGAGCTAATTCTGCCAGCTAGCAGGGCTGTTAATCTTTATTTATTTAAGGAGGAAATGAAAACAAGTGCACAGGACAATGACCACCGTCGACTGTGGCCTCCACGCGCCGGCTGCTTCGCCTCTAGATCTGTTTACAGACACAGTGGCACAGTCTGGGCTGGTCATCGCAGTCATGTGAACGGACTGAAGCAGCAGATAAAGAAAATATAGAAATAGCTCTGAAAAACAGCTGATTTGATTTTAACACTGGTCAAACAACGATGTGGTCGGTAACAGGGCCGTTTAGATATAGCTGGTTGATTTGGATTAAATCTGAAACCTTACACTAGTTCTTGTGACATGGTCATTGTGTATTTGGTGCCGGGAGACGGCTGCGGATATGATGAAGGATGACGGTTCACCCCTTATTGATTTTTATACTGTCACCCTCGTCTCTTAAATGCTTCAATCACAGATTCTAAGTAATGTTAAAAAGCATATATGCACATGCCTCAGGTTCTAACAGCTAATCTATCTCTCGATTCAGATCACAAGAGAAGTTGAAACGGTTGAACTTCTTGGAACTGGCTGTAAAGATAAAACAGGAAGGTGGTGGCAGCTCTGTGTGCGACTAACAGATAAGGAGCAAAAAGCAACAATGTGTATAAAAGTAGTCACTTAATTACAACAGCAGAGACACCGCATTAAACTTGAACGGTTCCGACGTGCTCAGCGTCTGGCGTATGAAGGAGGACGGGTTATAAAGTGACAGGAGCGCTGCGCTACTCATGAGCTGCCACATGAGACCTAAATGTCAGTGTGAGACTCAAGGCTGCAAATTAGAGGGGAGCCTTGTCTGGTCAACCAGCTGTGAGTCACAGAGACACACTGCCTGGCCTCACAGGTGTGGAACCTGATTACTAAACGTCTCGGTGACATTAGACAATATGGGATCTTTTAACTGATGCAGATTACGGTGCCGCGTCTCATTTCAGGGGCCGCGTCCTTCAGAGGCTGCATTTGAAGACCGATTGTGTCACAATGGCGCAACTAGACTGTCCCAGTCCCCGGATACATTGCGGTTCTGGAGAAAGCAAGCAAAGCGGGCAAAAAGTTTGATGCTTACACTTTTATTTGTAAGTTCGTTTGAGTGTGTTGAACTAAATCTAACAGCCAACTGTGCGTGTTAAAAATCCAAGGGGCATTACTACGTACGTTCTCGTTGTGTCCAACTGCCGCTCTGTTGCTTGGCGCCAGTGGTAAGGGGGGGCGAGTTGGTGACACAAATCACGGCAGACAGTCTCCTTTCCTTTTGGGATTCCCAGTCTACGTGTCTTACGATGGCTTGCTCCTTCATGGGCCACGTAGACCACATCCTCTGAAGGAGGTGGCCCCCTTCATCGGGACACAGCTAAAGTAAAACAAATCACTACTGCAAAGACAAGTAGAAAACAAAAGGAAATTCTCTAGTAGATCACAAGACGTGACATCGCATTTACATATATAATGATTAAATAGTTTTTTTCATTTCCTTACTGGCAGACGTTTAGATAAATGATTAAATAAAAAGGCCCTTTCCTGAAAGCAGTAGCTTTGTGGCAATAAGCCAGAGCTGGAGCTGCCTAATATTTGGCCTTGAACACAGTGAGTTCTATTGAGTCTCTCAGACTTAAACTAAATGTACTGCTAACGCCGATCATACTTCCTACATAGTCTCATAAAAGGTCCCAACCACACTGGCTTCCCTTCATCTGCATTCACCCAACGAATAATCATCCCTGTGCAGTTCACATTCACAAGCGTGATGATGATATTGTGAATACAATCAGTAAAACAGATCAGCCTGTATGTCGACAGCAACACAGCCGCTATCTCCCACTGATACTGGAACTAGTGAGAAGTTAAGGATGCTACATACAAGCGAAGCCTGAACACAGGCCGGCTCTCTCATGAGAGGGAGCCTTTGTCCCGGGAGCAGAGCTGCTTAGTATTAGTATCAGCAGACAGATAGCACTGGTGATGGAGGCAAAAGAAGCCACAAGGACACACACTCCACCTCAGAGAGGTTCTTCTTTACACGTACTTCTCTAAACACTTGTGCAGCATGTTGTACAGCACAGGGTAAAGAAACGTGTACATCGAAGACAAGTGGAAACTGTGCCAAAAGATATTTTGAGCACGTTATTATTCATGGTGGTGTTGCCAACTAAGAGAACAGTTGGTTATGTTACGGGAGGTATAATATTAACCTGGTATACAAAGAAGAAGGCAAAGAGCAAAGAGCAAAGAGAGAGAGAGTGATATAGTTTTATTACTTGTTTCTTTGGAAATAATTAAACAAGGCAAAGACTTCAGCAGAATCACAGCTAACACCAGACACACCACTGTGTAATTGGTACTCTGACTATGCATGAGCTCATTTTCACTTCTTTCGAAACCAGGATGTTGTAATTTTACAAGAGAAATTATCACAATAATGATTCTTAATCGCTCTTAAGTTGCTGCAAATTTACCGTTTTCTTGGCCAATACATGAAATAACTGTTACCAAGCAAACCAACGGACTTTCATCTGCAGCCTTCTAGTCCCGTTTAAAATAACATCGAATGGGGTTCAACCTGTGTAGCAGGAGGTTTCAGTAAATGACACAAACTTGTTCCATCCTGTTTCTCAGAAATTACCTGAGGGGGAAACATTCAGACTTGAGACTAATGTATGAGCACAGCAAAGAGGAATAAAAGAGGAGAACAGGATAAAGAGGATGAAAGAAGAGGGGAGTGGGGGGGTGGGGGATGGTCTCTGACAAACATCGTGCTACTTCAGTCTAAAATACTGAACTGCTCCAGTGGGCAAAGCAGCCAACAAATGATTCAGATGAAATGTGGACGGCGCTCGAGGCAACACCGATGCAGGCTTTTCTTTCCACGTTTCAAATTCAGATTCTCTGGGCAGAAATAACCTGCAAAGCATTTTGTATCTTTTAAGATTGTTCACTCACAGTATTCAGCCCACTGGCTTTGGTCAAATATGTTGGGCATTATATTATCCTCTCATTTTGAAGCCACTTTGTGTAGAAGTGGTGGGCAGCAGAGAGAACTGTCTGTTAACATGGTGTGCCAGCTTGGGTTTGAGGTGGATAAAAGACCCTGTTCAGATCTGTATCTACATCCGTCTGTGGTGATCCAGTCATAGGTGGACAGCTCTGAGTTGGTGATGTGGCCACGTTCTTATGATAGTGCGAGTGTCAATGCGTCCTGGACCACATACGAAGGACGGCCTACTCAGCTGACGTCCTCTGACTCGCTTCACTGGGTCCCATACATTGAATTATCTATGGCCACGGCCACATTATTGATTAACTGGCTAAACACAACATCCTTTGGTCTGATGTCATCATTGTTTATTTGAATAGAGAGCAGGGAAGTTAAATTAGATCACAACTCGTCACTGGAGTCACGTGTGGAGATGCATTTAAACGTCAGGTGTGACTGACAAACTTAAGAATTAATTGTGTATTGCATTGCTTAGTGTAGTTTTTTTTACTTCCGGCCTAGAAGCAAAGTCGATCTTCACACATACGACTGAATATGAAAAATGAAGAGGAAATAATGTTTCACATAACACCATCCTCATGTTTTCTATGCCGCCAGACACACGCTCTGCAAAACAGAGCTACAAACTAAAAGCATTTTGCAAGGACGGAAACAAATTGAGCATTGAGAGCAACGATATGCAAAAAATATGAGGAACTGAGAATTTTTTGATTTAGACGACGCAGAACATTTCTCAAAATAATGTTCAGTTTAATAGAAATTACGCAGGCACAGCTCATCTCTAATGACGTCAATTAAAGGAGGGGGGGGGGCTGTGGTATTTCCCATTAACATGGAGGCTGGAACTCTGCCATCTGGTAAAAAGCTAGAGATCTTTCCATCAAGAGAACTGGCCACTGGAATCAGGGGGAGAGTACAGTGCTTACTTTTTTCATATGCAAATTTAATACGAACTCATATTTAGCTCAGTGTTTCCTGAGCCCACTCTCTCTCACTCTCACCAACCCCCCCCCCGCTAAGATAAGTCTTTTCAAAACTCCCTTCTGAAATCTCTTATTCAGGGAAGATACAGCACTCATCCCCTGACAGAACAGAGCAGCCAACTTACACACACAATATTATAAGGCTGTGTATAAAAACATAAAACAATTGTGCACACTACTCTATTATCAGTATTAATGGAATTTAAGGCATGGCAATAATATACTACTATACTTGACTGTGTTTAAGACGTATTATTAAACAGTAGTAAACACAAATGACGTGTTTATTATAGTTGTGCATTATCAAAGGGTCTTTTAAAGTAAAGATATTTTGTTGGATTACATTTTCTTAAAAGATAAGTCTCTTTCTTGTTAATACACTCCTGCCTTTACATCCAGCCCTTCACGGCCAGGACTTGAAACAGAGGGATTATGACGATTGCATTTAAATCCAAAGAGAATCATTGTGCAGTGAAAATTGCAGAATGTACTTTCTAACTTCTTAGCTTCCTCTTCGGGGTCAGAGAATGACATAAATGCTTTTCGTGCAACAGGAAAGTAAGGCTTTGAATAAGCTTCTCATGCCGGAGGATATAGACCAGGGCTTTTCACAGAGAGCACTTTAAATAGTTCATAATGGAACCAAATCCATACAAAAAACCTTGCAGTGTTTTTGACTCTTAAAACCACGGTGCCTTAGCATTGCTAAGAGAATTATTTGCTATATTCCAATGGACCTGAGCATCTAGGCCAGATTCTGTTGTTCTGATGCCTCTATTAATAACCATGTGCACCGTCACATGAAGCAGCAGTGTGTTTTGTGTTTTAAGCCCAATCTGATCTTAATGGTGTTTTCTTTTCTTTTTTAAATGTGGGTTCAGTGTTAAGGCAAGTGTCTGATCATTTAAAATACCTCTCATTATAAGATACAGACTTGAACACGGCTGCTTTATTATTGTGGTGGTGGTGGCTTCAATCGTACAGTTTCTTTTTTTGATAAAAACGCAGCAGAACTGGTTAAACTGCAACTGTTGATTGGGGTTTTTTATATATAAAAAAAAAAGACAGATGTAAGAAATCAAACAGGAAGTAAACTCCAACAGCAAGAATATATGTTCAAGCACTTCATGCCGTTATGAGTAATACAGACCAGGCCCAACACTGAATACTCAAACAGTTGTCACTTACTTTAAGGACTTCTCCGCGTTTGAAACTAAGCTCGTCTTCAGCGGTGGCTTTGAAATCGTATTTGGCAATGGCCTCCATGGTCGTTGTCACTTGCCGTCAAAACTGCTGGTTGTGTCTGCAGGTTTAAGGAACTGAGTAAAAAATAAAAACGTATCCAGGCGTCTGTGGCCAGATGCTTCTCTCCGAGTCTCTCCTCCCGTCTATGACCCGCTCCTTTAGGGCTTAGACCTCACATAAAGGTCACAGTATGGCACCTGCAAGACACAATGTGAAAGTCAATCAGAAAAGCTAAAACTGTTCAGTTAGTTATCTCCACCATGGAGGGTCATGTTTTTCTTTTACCCCCGTCTGTTAGTCTGATGCTTTGTTTGTGTGTTTATAAGCAGGATTATAGACGAACTTAGTGGATGGATGGTGCAGATCAAGCATCTTTCACCCACGTGTATTAACATTGCGAAATTTTCTACAGAAACAATGCAGCAATCTTGTAAACATGTGGACATCCATGACCAAGTGGAAATTTGGTGTGGATACAGATCATGATTCAGATTAAGTTTACTTCTGACTTGTTTACTGGTTTCTCACACTGGGACCGGCGTGCATCACCAAAAACACTTGAATCTCGTTGACATCTTCGCCGGTGTCATCCACCTCTTTTGCATTCTGGGATATTTGTATTATTTTTGTTTTGGTCAGTTTTGCGTCTGTCACAGTTTAAAAAAAGGCAGAGGTTATTCTAGGAGGCTGGAAAGGAGGATGTCTGCAGCAGATGACTCGGACAACTGCGTTCATCACATCCAGCCCCTCCGGATGATTCCAGGAGATTATCAGGAGTTCAGTGCATGTATGAGATGCATGTATGAGATGCCACACACGTACTGACGGCAGAATGATGTGAAAAGTCCGGTTGTGGCCTGTTGTTGCTGCAGAATCAGGATCAACGATGACACCAAAGTTCCCCACAAGCAGCCTCGGCTCCCGCAGACGTTCCCAGTGAAGCAGAGGTTAAAACCAGCAGCCTGTTTAACTGGAGCCGACAGTGATACTTGGGGTCAACCTGCCAGTCGCCGAGTTAAATGGATGAAGCTGCGTTATCCCATTAAGTTGTTTGCTAACATGCCTCCGTGCTGCAGCTCTGAGGGGTTCACGCTAATACGAGCGGTAAGGCCATTAAACCTGACAGCACAACACAAACACACAACACTTCTGATTGTGTGTCTCTAATCGCCACAGCTGGAACGTGATGAGTCGTGTTGACAGGGACACACAAACAGCCCACGAGCAGAACCCGCTGCTGTAAACAGAGCTGATCGCTGACAGGAGACGGCGTAAAGAAAAAGGGGGAAGCTGGGGCTGTAGAACCTTGTCAATTAACTTTATCCACAGCGATCCGGTGACCCCGACCCGCCGCTACAACCCCGTCCCCAGCCCCGAACCCGGCTTAAGTCACCAATTTCCCCGGGAAGTTGAGGGGAATCGATCCGGCAAACAGACTGCGCCCAGCGTCCCGGAGCGCCGTAGCTAGCATACCGGCTAACGGCTAACAATAACTGCGATGAGGGGCTACGACTATTAAAGTCAACCCGCAGACTATATGCCGACAGTCGGGGGTGAAGGTGACACCTCCAGGAGCCGGGGACCACTTTAAAAGTCACCGCCGGATGTGTGGGGCCGCCCGCGGCCTGCTAGCTGGCGTTCACGCCGCCGAACGCGAAAAGGAAGAAAACACCTTCTTTTTTTTTTTTTTTTTTTTCCTCCTCGTAGCGCGAGCTGCTGTTCGCTAGCGCGGCTAGCCCGCAGCTAGCTCCGGCTAATGTTCCAGGAGCAGCACAACTTTTTTACGTGACGGGGAAAGCGAGGCGGAAACTCACCACTCGAGCCGTTCCGTGTGTCTGCTGCCCCCGTTACGACCGGAAAACCCCCTCTGGCGTGGCTATCCGCTCCCTGTGTCCCCTGGAGAGGCAGCTAACGGTGTCGGTCTGGTGTCGCTTCCACCCCGTCCGAGGAGCCTGGATGTAGCTGTTAGCATAAGGTCTGACTGCGACGTTTGTTTCCGCTTCCTTCCACAGCAGCGTCCGCCTCGTAGGGAGGGAGGGTCCGCGCTGCTGCCGCTGTGAGTGGCGCTGCCCCCTGTCAGTCAAACCCACTGCTGTCACCTAATCATCTAATTATCTAATTATCTAATTATCCATTCATGTGACTGGACCTCCGCCCTGTCATTCAAACCCACTGCTGGCACCCCATCCATTCATCTTATATCCTCTTATTTATATATATATATATATATATATATATATATTATATATATATATATACTGTATTATTATTGTTTTATTATATTACATAAGGGAGATAGTGTTTTATTATATTACATAAGGGAGATAGTGTTAGAACATCTTAACTCTTAGAGATTTCCATCCATCCATTATCCTCTGAGAGGATAACAGATTTATGACTGTGAAATAACGTCAAACTGTTTCCACTGACGTCTGCAAACTGACGTGTTGTTGTACTGCTGCTGCAACACACACTGTATATATTGTGTGTGTATGTTGTGTGTTTACTGTTGTGTACATATGCTTCTTGGTCACGGACGTCAGGTGTGTTGCTTCTTTCCAAAGAGAGTGATGGATTGAAGAGGAGCCTTTAAAATCCATCACCTCTTCATCTCATTAAGAAACTATACACAGAAGTTATTGACACATATAAGATGTATTATCATTATTCATTTTTATGCCTGGATGTGTCATATTCAGAGACACACACACACAGAATGATTTACAAAGATAAATGGCCTCTCCATTACGACACCAGGAGACTCACACTTCTTCCCCCAACACGTGGTGTGCTGGGAGTGTGTCAGTCTTTTAGATACTTGCTCGTCTTTCTTTGTTTTTCTATTTTCTCGACATCTGCTTTTAATTCTGACATTTTAACTACCTGGACAATGCTGACATCTAGTGGAAGGTTTTCATTCTACAGTCACAGACTAACAGGAAGGAGACGTCATAAGCAAAGTGTCAGGACAATCATATAATAGTAAAATAGTATTTACTGCCTTGAGAACGATAAAAACAGCCATGTTGTCATAAACCAGTCAGCAACAGTGAGTTCATCTGTGAGAAATTCTGTGTTTAATTTGCAATCCATAAGATTTGCAGTACATGAAGCAGACATTTTACTGTAGACAGTCCAGTACAGGGACTTTAGTGTGTTGTGTCCGAATCCCCCCCCTCCACACTTACTGTATGTTTGAATCCGACCTTACACAGAAACCTGAAACATACACCTCTGATCTTAAATTACAATATTACACATCAGGTAAAAATTGTAGAATTTTAAAAAAGTTAATAAAATATAATCTAGCCATATGTCTCAGAAACACCCTTCACTTGCGATCAGTTCATTTTGGTAGCGTAGTTAAACGGTAATGTTAAATGACACAACGTGAACACGACAGTAACAGTGGAGGCAAACAATCGGCCCCTCGTTTCTATCCCATAATAATCCCCAGTGACACACGTTAACTAAAAAAAAAATGTAAATTGAAAAGAATGAGAGAAAAAGCCATGAAGTTAATTTGTTGTGTTGAACTTTTCTTCGTGCTCCTCCTGCAGCAAGTGAACGGAAAGTGGTGCAGATACAGACACAATGACTCTGCTTGAATACACACGTTGACTGTCTGTGGTGGTTCCTCAAACACAGTGAGTGGGAATGTGACACATCCGCAAATCTCGGGTTTTTATTCGCGGGTCAAACAATGAGACGAATCTCTCTCCGTATAAAACTGTTTTCTTTTCGCCACTTTTGGTCTAATTGCCTCTAAATTAGAAATTAGACCCGTCAGCGTATGAGCTCAGGTCACGTAGCGACATGTGGAATTTAAAAAGAAAGAAAGTGCATTGGTACTAAAACAGGAAAATGATCATACATGACGAAGCCGTGGTGCGTGTTGTTTCAGCAGATGATTTACAGTGCAGGTGTTAATACTTTTTGCAAAATCTGACATGTTTGAGCCCATTAAACTGTAAATACTCCAAAGACTCCAGTGTTTTTACTCCATAATGGACAAACCACTCTCTGCCTTTCAGAATAAAACCACATACTAACGGCAGCTGGCTTTGTTTAAACTAATCCCCATGACATTACAGCAGTTTCTCTCCTCAGTAAACGAACTGCATAGATTGAGATTAAGACACACACAGGTAGGAACTTATAACAGTACTATGACGGGGAGAGAGAAGATCTGCTTGGTCTCCGGCGCTGCGTCGAGCCGGCGGCTTCTCCGTGCGTTGAGAGGTCCGAGTGTTCAAAAGTCATTCTGGGCTGTCACAGAGGCACTTTAAAAAAAAAAAACAGGACAGAACAATCAGTCACATGGTCACAAGTGGCTGAAGTGATCACTGTGGCTGTGTCTCAACTCAGGAAGTACGTCATGCTCTGTTGCTCGGAAACAGCAGTAAGGGGCGGGACGAGCTGGAGACCTAGGAAAGCCTCTGTGAACCGGAACGTCTCGGTTCGGCCTTCACGGTGCACGCGGCCCATGAAGGAGGAGGAGTTTGTGGTCCTCAGGAGAAAGAGGCGTCTGAATTGAGACACAGCTTATGATTGATATTCATGATCATAAGAAAACAGACCTTGGATCTGTAATTTTGATTGTTGAAAACTGAGGCTCTTCCACTTGTTTTGTATTGATACCACATGTCATATCTCATTTCCTGTATTTTCTTTCACAGCAGCAAGGAAGCTTCTCACATCCTGTACATGTTGTGGTTACTTCTCTGTTTACAGTGATATTTGTGCTCGTTTGACACAAACAGTTCCTACAGCTCTGTGTCGAGTGTCCTACTCCAGCTAAGCGTGCAGTGCAGGTTCAGTGCTCGGGGACGGGCCGGTGCCTACCCAGGGAGGTGGTACTGTAGCGTGTCCGCTGCAGAGGGCCGTAGCCGGGCTTGTCCGACAGCGGGATGCGTTGCTCCGGATGCGCCGCGACTTCGCCGTTCCTCTGCAGGGAGGCGCACCGGCGGAAAGTCAGATCCAGCTTCGTCTGGATGTTGCTGGAGCTGTGAGTGCGCTGGATGTCCCCGGCCTCGGGATTTCCAGCCTTTCCGTTCGGCAGCGGCACTTTGCAGTTGTGTGTGTCACAGCCGGGGGCGGCGCCGGTCCTCCCGTCTTCGTGGGCCACCGTGGTAAGCGTCCCGTTAGAGAGGGACAGTTTGGCTAAAGGACTGCCTGCCAGCTTCTCCAGGTGTCCGTGGCCATTCAGACGCCGATCGATCCCCTTGGTCGGTGACCTCAGAATGCCTTTCTTCATGAAACCAGGTTTGAAGAAAGACAAGAGGCTGTCGTGGCTGCGACCCTCCTGCCCCCCCCGGCCCTCAGATTGGATGATCATATGTACCAAGTCCTTCTGAGGCCTGAACGTCACCCCTGCCTGGACCTTGGTTCTCTTCAGAGTGGAGTCTCTGCTCGGGGGTGCACTGTGGCTGATCTGACCTTCTAGGATGAGTCCTCTGTGCAGCTGGAGGTCCAGGGTCCTGCCCGGGTCCTGCCTCGCTCTCTTAGACAACCTCTGCCTCAGAGAAACATCGTCTCTGGCTTTGCTGTTGTTACCGACTCCCTGGCTGATGTTTCTCTCCACACAGGGTCTGCTCTGTCCCTCTGGCAGCTTGGGCGAGTAACACGTGTCCGAGCAGGGTCGGTCTGTACAACTGAGGCTGCTGCCACTGGGCGAGCTGCAGTCCTGTCCCACATTGAAGGCTCTCCGCTGGGAAGTCTTTTGTGGTGGGGTGGCCACCAGTTGGACGATGGGGTCTTTGGTACACCGCGGCCGGCGCCCAGACTCCAGGTACTCCACCAGCTCCCCAGGCCGGGTCTGCGTTGGGTGTTTAACGCGATCCTTGGGGCCAAAGGACCAGCGCAGTGGCAGAACTTTGCTCAGAGTCTCCTTGGACTTTGTTGGAGATCTCATGCTGACACTCCTGCCTTGGGTCCCACGGACAAATGGCTTGGCTTCGAACCCATCTGTGGGAAAAAGACACATAGAGAAGGAGACCTGGTGAGACTGGACTCTGATCAAGTTACAACAGCTGCTCTTCTGTCATATTTCAGCTCGATGAAATGACTATGACAATGAAAGACTGACTACTTTGCTTTAAATGTGTTTTTTTATGTGCAGTGGCATCGACTGAAACTAAAGTACCTACTTGTTTTTGATGGTTCCTCTCCAAACACTGGCAGCTCAGGAGAATCTGGAGCCTGTAGGGGCCCCAGCGCCGCGGGGAGGGGTCCTCCTGACACCACGCTGCCCCTCTCGCTGCCCCCAGTGAGCCGGACCAGCCAATGATCAGAGGTGGAGGAGCTGGTGGAGCCTGCGAAAGAAGACGAGAAGCGAGGCAGTCGTAAAAAACATGCAAATCAACAAAGTGAAGACATGGTGGGGGAAAGAAATGCTGGATTTATTATTTTAATATATTTCTTTATCATTATTATTTATCCTATGTCTCTGTGTTGAGGAAAATGGACAGAGATCCTTAATTTATTGGCCAAAATCAATATCTGATGCCCTGATGCTGTTGAGAAGCAGCACATCAAACAATTATAGGAAACTGAAACTGGAGAAGAAAAACAACTGAATTTTTCAGGGTAAAGTGTAAATAATGATGTGTGAGCAGGGATTCAGGGATTATTGATTCTCCAGCTGTCTTTCAACTGAACCAGGGTGTGAGAGGACTAACCAGTGAGGGAGGAGCTGGCAGACCACGGCGGGATGGTGTTCCTTCTCTGGTAGAAGAGGATGTAGGCTCCACGTGTGCACACCTCTGCCTCGGGGACGGGCTCGGCACTGCTGTCATCGTAGCTGTACCACTGGCCGTCTACAGAGTTCCTACAGAAGGCTGCAATCACAATAACAAAGGAAAGAGATGAACTGTCTGAGTAATGTGTCTTCTGTGGGGTAACCCAGGGATCTGCCCCGGGTCCCTTTTAATTCACCATCTACATCCTTTCCTTTAACTTGTTACATAACTATTCATGTCGGTTATTCAAACCTGTGTAATGTCCGCCGTGCATCCCTCCATGGTGATTACACACAGCATACAGATCGTACAGGTAGTCCGGAGGAGACAGGTCGTGACGTCGGGACTGCTTCCACCCGGGCTGCAGGGGGAGCGGATGGGCGCCGTGGGTGCGGCTCACCATGTGGGGCTTCATGTCCAGGCCCGTCAGAGGGAAGTGCACGAACGTGGTGAGCTTGTTCCTGCGATCTCCCACCTGCCTGAAACGCTTCAGGTGCAGGATGAGAATGTCCGGAAGCGTCCACAGGCTCATCTTCACCATGCCCTGCTGCAGCTGCTTGCAGTGCGGGCACTTCCAGGCGTCGTCTGGTGCAAGCTGGGGGAGAAGAGAGCGGAGGAAAATACATTGTGTCTGCTCAAGACTTCATGGTTGCTGCAGGTAGAAGACCTGTGTGAAACCACACCGACTCACCTGCTCTTCTTTGGTGTAGAGCTGGAAGCACTCGTCCAGGGTGCAGCTGTACTGCTGGACATGCTGCTGCTGCTGATTCCTCACACTCTCTGCATCTTTCACCACCTCCTCCTGGATGTTTCCAAACAGGCTGCAGCCCGGGACACGAGAACATGCACAAAGTAGATTAATGTCAGGTTTACGGAGCAAAATGCAGAGTGAGCCTGTGGTGGTTTGTCATTTAAAATGCACTGACCAGTCCTTGATCCTGTGCTCCCACTCGATGATGAGCTTCACGTGTGGAGGTCCTCCAGAGCTGCCGAGCTTCAGAGCCCTAAAGACGTCAGAGCAACAGAAGCCGCACGTTCAACCTCAGAGACATTTACTTTAAATATTTCAAGTATATTTAAAAACAAGTACTTAGTTAATATAAAGTTAAAATGTTCTTCTCCTTCCACCACTCTGCACCAGCAACTTTATTAGGATCATGAGGAATTCACTTGCATTGATGCCTTTTAACCACTAGGTGTCAACATCACCACACTTGAATTCCTGATACTTGGGCACAGAGAAAAATAACTTTGATAAGCATCATAAAGCAACGCTAGATGTGTGTGTGTGTGTGTGTGTGTGTGTGTGTGTGTGTGTGTGTGTGTGTGTGTGTGTGTGTGTGTGTGTGTGTGTGTGTGTGTGTGTGTGTGTGTGTGTGTGTGTGTGTGTGTGTTAGTGTGTGTTAGAGACATATAGTTGAGGATATTTTAAGGAACACCAGCAGGTTCCCCTTCACACTAGAGCTGCTTTCAGACATTCTCAAAACTCCAGATAGTCTTCTCTGGACGTTGTCCTGCCAGCCCCCTGGACAAAAACTCTGGATAGTGTCCAAATGAGGCCATGAGAGAAAACAGAAGGAGATTCACGGCGAGCGAGTGGGTGTGTTGATGATGTTTTTCACACGCGACGGAAAAACAACACGGCATACAAATATCCCAGGATGGAAAAGCAGAGCCACACACGGAGAAGACGCCGACAGAGACACAGTAATGTACGTATCATTACACAGAGGAGAACAACGTGCACTTAAACACTTTGCACCGGTTCGTCCTCGTCGTGTTTGATGGGGGTTGACCTGGGGACAGAGCATATTTCTGAACCTTTAGAGTTCAAACACTATCATTACACGAGTTTCTAGGATACAGCGTGCGGCTCATTTGCATCTCAAAAGGTTTCAAAGGCATTTTGCCCCCATCAGCACCATTCAGCCAATGAATGTTCTGTTCTTAGCAGCTCCACGAATGGAACTCCTTTCAAGACTTTCACAAAATGCCGCTTAGAAACAGCGATTCCCTCCTGAAAGTGAGAGACGTGCTTTCACGGGAAAGGATAAAAAAAAAATGTCTGCCCATTTTAGCTGCGGCTGTAAAATCGTGTCTAACCTTTACAGCTAGAGTGAAATATATTAAAAATCAATACAGGACGACGTCTGTATGGAAACATTAACGGCTTTCTACTCGGGTGCAACGTGTTGTTTGGTCGACATGTTCAGGAACTGGCCGCCTGCCTGTGCTTCTCAAGAAACGCTTCATTAGATTAGATTAGAGCAGATTGAAAATGCATTACAATCGATTATATGAGATCAAATTTGAATGAGCCTGTGGGAACATTGGGTCATTTCAGTGTTTGAGCACAATGCCACTAATTCCTCAACAACAGAACACATTTAGGATAATCTGATAATCCTCTCAGCTAATAACAGGAGGACGTCAGTCAGCCACAACGACAACAGTCAATGAGCGGCTTACGGTGTTCACACCTGCAGAAACGTCCAGCCTGCAGGAACATGCAATGGAAGAAGTGCTTCTCCAGAAAAGAGTCCTGGGTTATTCCTGTCAGGATCACGTGAGTCAGAGGAATACAGGAGCTTTTATACCACGTTCGTTTGGCAGAACCGAGCTCTGCGACTGTGGCTGCGTCACAAAGCTGCAGCTGGTGATTCAGAATTCAGCCGGGATTCAACCGGGAGCACAATCAACACCCGGAGCCGAAAGCAAATAAAAGCTACGAGTGGCGATTATATGGACGGTGAGAGGATTTGAATCCCAGCTCGAATCCCAGTGGGGCCTTTCTGTGTGGTTTGCACGTTCTCCCAGTGTGCGTGTGGGTTTTTCTCCAGCTTCACATCACACATTCACAACAGGGTCATGTTACAACACTTGTCTGGATGTGTTTGACCATGAGAGAGTGTGTGTGTGTGAGACGTCAGTCCACCAGAAGCCACTGACCTGTCCACAGCGGGGTGGTAGAGCGGTCGCCCGTCCTGAGGTGACAGGTAGCTGTAAAATGCTGAACCTCCCACCACGCGGATGTTGAACAGCACCCTGGTATTCTGAAAGCAGAGTCAAAACAAAAAGAGTGTGAATTCACGATTCTTCTGTTTAAACATTGTTTTAGACGTTTTATACTATTTATTTTATTATATTGTATTATCCAGCTGATTATAGTTGTGCCACCAACTAAACAACATTGGTCTGATGAGCTTTAGTTCGTCCTGACTCCTTCAAGATGCTTTTGTGCAACAACCAAAGGAAACACCAGAGTTTATTGTGAACAGTAGATCTGCAGTTTTATCAGGTCGCACAAAACAATTCAAACCAGAACTGGGACATTCTCCTTCTCCGTGAAGCACCAGAGCCACTCAACTACTGCATTCCTCGCTGTGCACCATCAGATAAGTAAAAACCCTCGATGATACAAATCTGTCTTTACAGCAAATACCAGATACAACATCTGCCTTCAGAGAATGCAGAGGATTATTCTCACTGCTGGTTATTTTCAGTGTTTTGCCACTGAAAGACTTTCATTCTGTTTTATTCTATCTTATTCTGCTGAAATGCTCTTCTGTGTATTTCATTGTTGATAAAAAGTTGAAGTTAAAAACAAACACCGGCACATAGAGGGTTGTATTTATCAGAGATCATTTAGCTGGGTGCTGACTAGAGGAGGACAAAGTGGGCCATCATGAAATATAGGCTGAGACCTGCAGAGACAGTTTGAGCTCACTTCAGTTTGAATCAACACGCAGCACAGTGCCCGGTTTCATTTTACAGAAACAAAAACATTAATAAAAACCACAGACAATTGGACGACTCTCTCATATCATCCTTTAAAAGCCAAAGTTTGAAATCAAAAATATCTCCTCCTACGCGTCCGGAACCCGCTCATATTACTCTGAGATCTGCTTGGATTGGAGGCGCTTTACAAACGAAGAGGAGCGCCTTTTGCAGAAATGAAACTGATTTCCTGTTGTTCCGGTGAAATCTGGTGTGTAGCTGCTGAGCTCAAACACAAACACCTGCTGGGGTTCGTGAGGAGAGCTCGGCCCGGCGGGAGGAGGCAGCGAACACACATCAGATTCCTGGAAACACCCGCCAATGTTCGACCCTCGAGGGCAGATAAACAATACCTCTGACATTAGTGGCTCAAATACCCGATGCACTGTAATATTGAAAGTGCCGGTCAGATGAAATACTGAAACCACGCAGCAGCTATAACTTAAGCTGGAACGACTCGTGGGCCTGAGTAGAGCTCTGCTCTCACGGCCTCATACAGAGCTGTGTAATTAAGACTACATCATCCTGTCTACAGCGTTTCAGCATCGTGCGTTTATAGACACTGCGGGAGTCCAACCTCCCCTGTGGTGCCGAGAGTTACTTCTCCAGCGAACCCATCCACTTTCCTACGCGTTCAGTTTCAAGTGAATGATGTTTCCCTGACACAGGCTCACCAGTGAAAGGGCTTGTACGAACACGTGAAGACCACCTGAGGAGTCGAACTAACGGGCAACGTCTGAGGAATAAAGGTTTTAACATTGTTTGAATAATCAGGGGAACATTCCTTTATGATAAGATCCATACATCTCCACACATTCCAAAGGGATTTACAGAACCTCCCAGTGCGTCACCGGGAGGATTCACCAGGTCTGAGGATTCTGGGGATTTCAGGTCAGTTACAAACCGACATTATCTGTGTCCTATAATCATTAAACTATAATGAAATAACAACATGAACAATGTTTATTTCCACGTCTGATCTTCAAATGGAACACGCAGCCGAAGACAACTTAATCTTTTAGCATGATACGTAAGTTAAAGACCTTTTTACCAGGTGAACCTTTCAATGCTGGAAATATTAAATCATCTTCCCATGTTTGTTTCCCTCCCGTTAGAGACACAAGAGGAGGACCCCCCCCCCGTAGGGAGCAGGAGAGGAGAAGCTGCTGGAGACTCCAGACTCTGAAACGTTTCCCCATGAGAAAACACTCGATCCTGCTTTCAGCCGTGGTTAATCACTTTCTGTGTCCAGTGAGAGTGAGGTGGGGAATGTTTGTGGCATTGTTTGTGTCCGACAGGGCAAAAGATCTCCAATTACAGCCCATGCAAACAGCCACAGTGTGTGTGTGTGTGTGTGTGTGTACTCATGTTGTGGGGGACCTAAATCTGTTGACATTCTGATATTTTAGGGACTTGTCTTCCATAAAGGGACACAAAGTAAGACCCCATAACGCAAATAACGCAACGACTTGTTTCAAGGTTAAGTTTACTTTTGGTTTAAGGTTGGGTTTAACTTAGGTTAGAGTAAGTCTCCAGTAAGTCAATGTTATGTCCTCTGAAGTCTCCATATACACTGTGTGTCACTGCACGTTGTTCTCTTTAATATGTTTTTAATCCTTGTGCTGTGCTTCTCTGATAATGGTCATCAGACCGTTTTAGTTCTGTAGACAATAAGCAGTCGTCAGTGTTTGCAGTAGAACATAATAAACTTCAGCTAAGTCTGTGTTAGTGAACATAAAAACCAGCCAGTGTTAAAATCCAGCTGTCAATCAGCGCCATTATCAGGAGAAGAGCTGCCACAGAGGCTGAGTTCTGCTCCTGAATTGAATCTAATATTAGAGCGAAGCAGAGGAATCCACTTGTGAGTGTGATTCATCGATGCAATTCGTCGACCACAGACTGTTGAGATGAAAGATTTAGAGCAAACATCTGCTCTGAGCATTGCTCCTTTCTTGGCGGAGGCGGGCTCCGGCAAACTGATTATGCTGTACAAGTTTAATTAAATGGCTGACACCACGGGGCACAAAGGAGACGACACATCTCCTGCAGAGTTACTGTAAATGTTGCACCTGACTCCTCTTCTCTCGCTCCTGGCACAGAGAGACCACCGGCTGACTCCTCCACAGTTTCCTCCGCTCTACACGGCTCCTCACTGCAGCGGTGCCAGATGACACTGATCAGAAATCTGTTTAGCTGCATCAATAACAGGACGCCGCTGCGCACAATCACACACAACACAGACAGTGCAGAGAACGAGCGAGTGAGCAAACAGAGCCATCGTCTGCAGTGGAGTGAATAACTGATGTGACAGTGACAAACAGCAGGAAGCATCCGAGAAAACTGTTTCTGTCACTATGTCCCGTGTTTTACAGTAATCACACCGTCAGAGACGCAGTAAACATGCTTCTGTTCTGCCATGCAGGGACTATTCATCTAGTCTCATTAGCACACACTGCAATATACATGCATATAATGTTTTATTTGCTTTCTGGCTGAGAGTGAGGCTCAGTTTCCGTCCCCGTCCGCACTAACACGCCCAAAACACGCAGATGAGCCACATGTGCACCTGCAGAACTCCACTTCCTGTCCCAGACCAGTGTACCTGACTCTGGTGAGGAGCTCCAGCGGCTGCAACACCAGGAAACTGATTCCTCTCTGCCTCCAGCTGGTGCTTCCAGCTCTTGGACCTGCACCTCCCCGGTGTCTGTGTGTGGACGTGTTCTGCTCGAGCCAATAAACATGTCTTCCAACATTTGCACCAGGCAGCCTGACAGGAAGGAGACATGTCCCCTTCTCTGCCTCCGGCTGGTTCACAGATATTAAATATATATGTTTTACAAGCACCATGGAGCAACTTCTATTGATTTATTACACAGGGCAGAACTATAACTTGAAATCAAGGGTGTTCTGGTTGTGGTTGCAGGGAATGAAAATGAAATAAATCTCCCCCATCGCTGCAGATTTACTGTACATGTCTCGGAATGAAAAAGATCTTTCATATCCACCCTGCAGTTTGTATCCCACTGCTTTAATTGACGGAGACAGCTCGGTTTTTTGACTGGTGTTCATTTTTGTCCCCTGACTGGACGGGGACAGGCCATTACCAGTTGGCTGACAGGCATTAACTGGGGGGGGCGCGGGGTTCAAGCGTCCACTGCGCTAAAGAGTTAATGAATCTCTGGCAGCTTCTGACGCTGCTGCATTGATATTCTGCTGAAGAGGGAGAGAGGAGGAAACAGCATTTCCTCCCATGAATTAACTTTATCACCAGTACCTGCGCCTGAGCTCCGTTGATCATCAGGTAATAAAGTTTGCTGAGGATGCTCTGCTGCAGCTGGTCCCAGGAAATCGCCCGGTCCTCCCTCATTAGAAATGGAGGTCCAAACCTTAAACAGGGAATAAAGGAAACTAATGAGTGAAATCAGTGGAATAAAACCTTTCAAATATCACAGCAACCCCCCCCCCCACTGGCACTTCTCCTCATCTTATTCTATTGTAATGTAAATAATCGTCGATGAACATTATCAGCGTTCGAGCAGATTCTCATTACAGCGTCTCTGTGGAGGGACGGAGGGAGATAACGAGCAGAGGGACGAGCACCGCTTCAAATGACGGATCACATAACACATTTATTATTATACACATTTAATTGAGGGCAGCCCTTCACTGCACACTCAAGATTTATGAGATTTATGAGAGCATGTGCGACAGACACACACACACACACGACTGTAGATTAAACAGAACAAACATGAGGATATTGAATGAAAAATAGTATCTTTTCCCTCTTTTTCATTGTATTTCATGCTTTAGTTTTTAGTTAACACAGATTCTCAGACGATCAATTTTCTCATAAGATCATAAGAAGATATCAATGAGGTGAGTTTGCAGGGTTTTCCTCCACAGTCCAAACACATCAATTGTTGCTGTTAGTTGACTTGTTTTGAATTCAAAGGCCTTTTATCAGCAGCTCCATAGCTGCACATCCCTCTAAGAATGCAGAGACGTCTATTTTCCACTTCTGAGCTCAATAGATTATTTATTTTCGCACAGTGTCGGCGTCAGGGAGCAAAAGAAATGAAATGTCATGAGATCAATTTGTCAGCATTCGAGAGGAGAAATGCAAAAACAGTGAACGTTTGCGTTTTCACACATGAAATGTGAAACTTCTTGAATTCCCATCTTCTGTATCCATCACTTTCACACTTGAAATAAACCAACACTGCTGTTCACACGCTTCTGATTTTCCGAAATGTGCCTGTGATGCTATGCTACAGAGAAGCAGAGCGAGACTATGTGACTCCAATGTCATTATCGTGGCCCAGACAAGTCGTCCAGCTGTCGTCTGATGAGACAGAGATAGTTCGGTGGTTTGATCGACGACAGAAGCGTCTGAAGGAGAAACTGAGACGACGTCTCAGGGAGTCATGGAATTGGACTTTCTCACGGGAGCGGAGCTGCTGAACTCACCTATATTGATCTCTGGACTCTGTCAGGGAGACGAGTGTCTAATGAATGTCTGTATCGCACCACATGTCAGATTCCTCAGTCGTCTGATGTGAGTCGTCTCTCTAACAGAGCGCTGACATGACCCTGACGTGCTGAGCGAGGTCAGGTATAAAAATAGATATTGACTGAAACACTGTACACAGAGCTCACATTTGATTAAAGGCTTGGTTTGTTGGATGGACAATCAAGTCTCCTTCAGGTAAAAATCTACTTTTCAAATTAAAGTTAACACGTCCCACTTGTTTTTTAAATGATAAAACAGAGAATTTCTGCCTTAAGGCCACTGTCACACATTCTCTTATGTATCAATGGCGAACCTCCTGCTTATCTCTATTCTGTGTGAGCGAGAGATGAATAAAACATTTGCAAATTTCATCAGATGAATTTGAGTCAGTTGGAACACAATAAAAAAAGTCTGATAGCTGCATACGTATAACGATACCATGCTAAAACACTATATTTTTGCCAAAAGCTTGTATTTTCAAGAGACGCGGGTTTCAGGACACGTGATGAGTTTGACACCGTAACTATGGCAACCGTATGTCCCAGTTCATCCAGGATTGTCCTGGTTCCAGTGTTGGTGTCCCGGGACCCGACGAATGTCTGTAAAACACTCAGATGTCCCAGTTTTCAACCTCCATTATCAAACTGGCCTGGTTTTTTTTTTTGCAACACAATTAGATTAAATATAAAATTAAAAACATAAACAAAGGCGCCAAGAGTCTGAATTCATCACTGACCAGATCCGTCGAGAGATTTGATTGGTGATCTATGATTGAACAGCTGCGGTTGAAGGATCAACGGATGTTTTTTTTACCTGACGGCCTGTTGCCCCGCCCCGGCAGCGTTGCACACCAACAGCAGGATCTTGACCGGGACGCCCTGGTTGAGGAACTCCGACGACAACGCCCCAGACGAGGGTAACCTCTGACCCTCGGGACCAGTGGAGTACGGAGACGATGGCAAGCTGTGGTGGTACCCTGGCGGAGGAGAGAGACCAAGAGGGGATGAGAAATCAAACAAAGGAGGCCTTGTCTTCACTACTGTGGACATTTTCCCCTCAGATTTAAAAAAATCTTTGTCCACATGACCTTCGGTTTACAAAATACTTAGAAACAGACTTAAGATGATGTTTGCATGTGGACGAGAGGCCAAAGGGCTGAGGAAAAACATTGATACCATCATACCAGCATCTCCTCCCCCAAGGAACTGAGGAAATACTCAAATACTGAAAGTGTAATAATTTCCCTTCACACTAACAAGGAGCGAGGAGACTTTACACAGATGAAGTGATGACACCACAGCTTTCTATTTGGGGAGCAGTGATTCAGAGGGGAGAACAGATGGACCAGTGTCTGCGTGCACTCTCAGCAGGAGACATTATCTGATGCAGCTTCTGCTCCACATCCTGTCCTGGTGGGGAGCCAGGCAGCTCCTTCTCCCCCGTGCACCTCGCCCCCGCCCCCCAACGCAGAAAGCCGAGATCCCGGGTGACGTCGGCGGTGACGCCCCCGCCCTCGTCACGCCGATGTCAACCTCTGTTCTTAGCACCGCAGGTCAGCGCCTCAGGAGCTCTGAGCGATAAATCACATGGTGAATAAGACTCTCAGATGCAGAGGAGCAGGTATTGATCGAGCGCGGCGGCTGTGCTTTCCCCAAACATTTCATTAAACCCAGTTGTTTACACTTGACACTTGATTCATCACCAATATGGCAAATGCCACTGCTGGGCATGTTGCGAGATCCCTGCTAAGCAGCGAGCTGGTGTGATCGCACAGCCGCCCTCGTACAGAAATAAGTGGGGTGCGAGGACATAAAGGCGCGTGTGAAGGACAAGACCAATTCAAAACTAATCAAAGTCTACACATACTCCACCAAAGCTTAAACTTTAAAACTCTGATTGCATCGTCTCGACCTCGAGGAGGAGAGTAATGATAAGAATGCACAGCTTTACATTCATTAATGTCCCTTTAATCAAGGAAGTGATAAAAACTTGTGCTGTAATTTACATGAGCGGCGACCTCTGCTAACTGTGGGGATGATTTATGGAGGAAAATCTGCTTTTAAAGACCCAGTGGAACTTGCTCGCGAAACCGCAGTAAAACGCAAAGGTCACCTCCGGGCCCGTCCCTCTGAGCTTCAAGGTTCAGGAGAAGCCATCGCTCATTGAATCAAAGTTTTGGAGTAGATGTCATTAAATATACTGTTTAGACATGTTTGTTTTACAAGGCTCTCGTCACCGCTCATGTTTTTTTTTTAAACCTTATTTATAGGAGTAGTTGTGTGTTTGTATGTTTGTTTTATTGAACAATTCCCACAGCTGTAATGAAGTAGAATGAAAAGTCCTGTGGTTCTAAGCGTTCATCAACCAGTGCAGTTTCAGACTATATGCATTCGTTTCCCGACCTTTGACCACTGAAATCTAATCAGTTCATCTCTGAGTCCAAGAGACAACTGGTCAAACACGATTTGTGAGGCCACAGTGACCTTGACATTTGACATTTGACCTCCAAAATCGATCCAGTTACTCCGCGAGTCCCACTTTTGTCACATTTAAACTAGAAACAGTCCATATGATGTGAAATGGAGATTATGGAGCAATTAGTTAATGTGAAATGGATCTTTAGCTGTGAAAGTCAATTCTCTGTGTCCAAACATTATTATTTGGCAGGTGATCTAACATTCAAGTGTCCACCTTGACACCAGAACTCCACACGGGGACATCAGGCTTATTAATTTGTGACGGGTGAATCATCAAATCCCAAACTGAGACTGTTTCTGTCTCAGGTGACACTTGTGAGCGGCACTTTGAGATTTTATACAATTAATTATTAATGAAAATGACTTGATACGGCAGATGGTGAGCTCATGAAAACGCTGCAGACCGCTCTGGAAGTGATGTTTTAAAAAATGTGTCTGCAGCCGAGAGTCAGGTTAAGCTAAGCTAATCTGCTACTGGCTGTAATTTAACATTCACTGCACATAATCGAGTGGGACGTCAATCTTCTCTCCTGCTTCTCGCCAAGAACGTGCACAGATATTTCTGCAAAATGTTCAACTAATACCTCAAGTTATGACGAAGAAAACAAGACTGAAATGTTGACTTTACAGAACAGAGGAGAGGTGAAATATTTAATTCATATTAAAACTATACAGCAGGGAGATTAGGAAGGTCCCCCCTGATTTACCTTTGACATAATCAAAGGTTAATTTCTTTTCATCTACATCACAGACCCTGAGCCGCTCTTCTCTCAGCGCCTGGAACAGCCTCTCACATCAGGAGCTTTTAAATCTGAGTAGGCGTCGCCAGCCAAATTCGAATCAATCAGTGGGTTCGGTTTACCGAGGAAACGGACCCTCAAAGTGAAGCGTCATAAAACCGGGCCACGCTCAGTTCTCAGCCACACATTTTGTGCACGTGTCGGCTCCTTCGCATAATCCACATTGATAACTTCTCCTTAATTCACGGCCCACAAAACGCTCCGGATACCAGACTGGGCTTTAATGAGATCCCTGACTGGAGTTTATTATTATTCTGTCTCCTATCTCACCTGCAAGAATTAAACCGTTTCTTTCATTTAAAAATGTATAGAAAATTGATTAGGGGTCAGGCGACCGTTTAAATTTAGCAACGGCAGCAGAGGCATTAGGATTTAATTTACGGTGCCAGACTGAGTAAAGAACAGTGCAACTTTTCTGTCTTACACACATGCTATTTAGATTTTATAGTGTTCATTAATCACAGTGAGGCCGAGGATATTTATGTGCTGCGGATGTACTTGTCTTTTACTTAGTGAAATAAAAATAAAGGACTTTAATTGTAATTTATGTAGGTAGGTAATTAAAGGGAAGCTGGTGGGATATTTTGTACATTAAGTAGCAGAACACGCTCGTGTTGACCTTTAAAAAAACGTTACAGGAGGAGAAACTGGAATTATCACCCTGTCACCGCGACCTTTGACCTTGAAACCCAATCATCTTTAAGTTCAAGTGACAACTGGTCAAAATGGGAAGAAATGATCGAAGACAGATTGGAGATATCATGCGTCAGCCCCTCTGGAGAATGTCAGGAGTTTATCAGGAGTTCAGTGCATGTCTGAAAGTTTGTCTTGAGGTCACAGGGACCTTGACCTTTGACTTATGTCCACCGAATTCTAATCAGGTCAAACTTGAGTCCAACTGAATGTTTGAACCAAATTTAGATAAAATCCCTCAAGGTGTTGTTGAGATATCCCAAGAACGAGACGGACGGACAACATAACGGTAACAACGTTTTTTCCTACAGATGGTAAAGTTCCTTTAAAAACACGGCAATGAGACTGACAGGACAATCTGTGGTGATGTAGACTCTCCATAATCAACCCCAGGAGGCCGAGCCGGTCAGAACCAGACCAGACGGTTGTAGAGAGAACGAGGTAGTGATTGTGGCGAGGGGGGGGGGGGGGTTCCTCTGAGGCAGCCGGGCTTTGTGTGGCCGTTGAGCAACATAAATTAAAGCACTAAAAGTCACATTCTTCAAATGGAGCGGTGGTGTTAACACAGCGCTGGGACTCGCAGCCCGGAGGGAGAGGGAGGACAACAGAGCAGAACCATTTGCTGACGGCACCGAGTGAGAAACAAGGGGATGTTGTGCTGTGAAGAGCCTCTGAGCTCGTGTTTTACATCACTGACACAGAGATGAAATACAGACATAGATTCACAGAGCTCTGCGGGGAAGTTGTATTCTTTTTAATGTGGCCCCCCCCCCCCCCCCGAGGGCCCCCGTGCAGCGAGGTGCACCCCCCCGAGGGTTTCATTATGCAAACTACGCTAATAACACTGGTTTGTTTACAGATCTGTGAGCACATCCGCATTACAGAAGGAGGAACATATTAATGTGGTGCCACCAACAAGCTATTTTCAAAGACGAGTGTGTGTTCTAAAAATAGCGCGAGTGTTTGTTTCGCCTTGACGTCAGGTACCTGAGATCCGAGCCGAGCCTCCTCTGATGTAGAGGGGCGGAGCCTGGAAGGCGTAGATGACATCATTCTCAGCGATGCTCGTTAGATCGTCCTCGTCGAAGAAGGAGCGTTGGAACCCTGTGGAGTAAACCTCTGTCAGGATCACCTGGAGAGGGAGGGAGGGAGAGAGAGAGAGAGAGAGAGAGAGAGAGAGAGAGAGAGAGAGAGAGAGAGAGAGAGAGAGAGAGAGAGAGAGAGAGACACACGTTAATTGTTGATTTCCTTATAATAGAACTATTATGAATCTTATGAAACACCAATAGTTGCAGTATTTTTAGCACCAAGGACGTTATGTATGATCATATGGATTATGCTTAATTATGCTGTTGTTCTATCTCTATTGGAACGTGTGGTCTTTTATTCAGAGATCGTGACTGAACATTCGGATCTCACTCAAATCCCTGCGCTCACACTCTAATTTAACCTGCTTGTGCTTCGATTTCCTGAAGTCCAGCTTCAAGAAACAAGGCGAAGACTATTTAGTTTTTATTGTTCCCATAACCTGTCAAAGTTGACATCCTTGTTTTTGCCGCTCCATGTTGACCAGTGATCTGTCCTACTCTCAGAGTCGATTCAAAGACCAAACACAGGTCGGACTACGATCACACACATCTGGCTCCTCGCTGCGTCTTTACGTTACCTGGTCCGGAGAAATCTTCCCCTCGTCGGCCACCAGCCTCCTCAGGCAGGCCACCGATCCGAACAGAGGCACAGACAGCCCGGTGCGGAGGTACCGCTGCCCTTTGGTGCTGAACACCAGCGTCACACACAGCGGCCTGCCACACACACACACAAGAGAACACACAATCAAGGGAGGGTGGGAAATAGAACGGCCTCTATTTTGATTTCTGTGCCATCGCTCCTGCAGCCTCCTCTACGGCCAGGACGGGACAAAAGAAGACTTTCATGAATAACTCAATACATTTTAACATTAATAATAGATCATTAGGAGTTTTATGTGTGCAAAATAATGGAATCTCTATTGCATTTTTAAAAACAGGGAGCGCTTGGCTCTGACCTCTCCAGAGTCAGCGCTGACATGAGCAGGCTGCCGGGACGTAATGGCTTCGGTGAATAACCGCACACCGACGAACACTATCAGGAACCTGTGGAGTATCTGTATGCGCCGGGGCCAAGAGCAATTACACAGAGATACGAGAGGGTGGTGGCAGGAGTAGTTCTGTTATTTATGTGCACTTGAATATAATAAAAAAAACATCAAATTAGGTGAGAGGATAAAACATTGTCCAAGCACAAGGAAACTGTCACAGACACAAAACGGTAACTCAAGGACACGGGAATCATTTAGATTACGTAGCGCTTAACTTAATTCATCAAATATCATTACGTTTCCTCTAAAAGTTAAAAAATGAAATAACAAAATCACAATAAGCCGTTTCCCAGAAAGTGAGACGTCGTCGACGGTGAAATCCCAGAAACTCGGTCACTGCTTGAAATGAGATGCTTGTCGATTTGACTGCAGTAAGTAAGTCTGCTGTTGTCACTCTATTGTGGTTGTGTTTCCGTTGTCTGGCTTTTGCTTTTTGTGTTGTGGCTTTTGCTTTTTGTGTTTTCCGCTAACGTGCTTGTGTGAGTCGACCACTAACGTGTCGCCGCGTTCATGGGTTTGATTCATTGCTGATGTTACCGAGAGAGAATATTCTCACACAAAGAAACGTTGCATGTTGCATAAACAGGGAAGTGTAAACAAAAAACCATGCAACATGCAAAGTGCATGTGACTGCCAAGGGACAGGAGGTGTTTGGATAACCGGGCAAAGCCAATGTTGGTTTGCTAACAAACAGTTTGTGAGCTGATCTCTTCACACAGAGAAATAAAACAATCCATCTGTTTCTCCCCTCACTAGTGTGTGTTTCTCCTCACACACTCTGAAATAAAGGATGGGAACTGACTGCTCTTCACTTGGAACGCCGTCAAAAAATCATTTCCCAAATTAGACGGGACGTTGGCTGAACTTGCGTGAACTCTCTTAAAGACTGAAAACTGAAAGGACGTCAATATCTGGCGAGAGGGAAGCTCTGGTGAATCTTGAGAGCGACACCTCTGTGTCGTAGAAGGTACAATTTAGTCTGAGACACGTCTTCCCATCAATGCTCACGTTAAAGCAACAGCTTCACATCTGGGTAAATAGGTTTATTTGCTTTATGCTGAGGGAGAAAAAGATCGATACCTTATCTGTCTGTTCAATATGTAACTTGAGACTCTCCCTCAGCAGTGAACATTCGTCCAGAGCAACAGATATTTGCCTTCTCAGGTACAGCTCCTCTGGAAAATGTCTGCAGTGCATGAAAGCAGCTAAATGTACACATTACATCTTAATTCAGTACAAAAAAACTAAATGTGAATATAACAATTTCCTGCTGACAAGGACACAAAGCTCCCCTGCAAAATGATTTTCTCCAAAATGTCAGATTCCCTTTGGTTGAGTTCAGGAACCTCGTTTAAAACATCTGGATTGATGGGAGCTAATGTCAGAGTGAGTCAACACTATTTATAGCCTGAACAGGTCGGACTCACGTTGACAATACGCTGCACGATATGAAAGAGTGGGACCCGGTAAGTTGTCTACACATGTGAGATGGTGTTTTTCCAATATTTTCGTTGGTTTCTCAGAGAATAATTCATGGATTTTTAACTGATATTCATGAGTTTGTGCAATTCGGTGTGAATCCAAATCTGGATCTAGTGAATTTAAATGTGGTTTCATTTGGAGACCGCTGGGCCTTGGTGGAGGTTATTATCAAAGAGAGCTGTGTTGTAATAGTCAGGGATCCTAAAAGCACTGCTATTATACGTACATACTGTTCATCACACTACGTCAGGTGATGGAGTTGAGTTCGCTGTGCTCACCTGGTCTGGCGCAGAGGAATGGGGAGTGAGATGCAGAGGAAAGGGTCGAAGGTGTTGCTCTGTTTCAGACAGTGGGGGCACGTCAGCGAGGATCTGAGGGGGGGGGGGGAAACAGAGCACACATCAGTCTTCAGACAAACACCGACTCCCCAATTAAGTCACGTCGGGCGGGAGAGAGGAGACGGTTTAATCTCGTTACACAAATGAACGACACAGGAGAGCGACGAACGCGCCTTGATCCGACGGTGAGAAAGGAGAAGGTGAGTGATGCAAGAGGTGAGAATGACAGCAGTGAGCAGGAGACGTGGATCCCTGCGGTGAACACACACGGGAACCTGCAGCAGCGGTTTCCGTCTCGTTGCATCAGCCTCACCGACGCCGCTCGCGCTGATGGGCCGTCATTACAGGATCCGGAGCTCAGACACGCCGGGAGTTTTCTTTGAGTGACGTCAGGACACAGATCCCTGACAAGAGGAGATGACGGAACCCATACGAGGATTTTCCATTCAGACAGATTCCACTTCCTCCCTCTCTTTTCCCCCCAGGAGGAGAATCACTTATTCCACTGAGCTAATTGATCAGTGAGTCAGAGAGTCCACTAAAGTTAATGTCTGATATAAACCGTTGTCCGATACTTTTCCTGGATTAGACTTTGTGTAAATACTTGATAATCAAACAAGTCTGGAAGAGATGTTTTCTTGATTTCATGGATAAGGGGAATGAGTGGGGGGGCGACTATGCACTGGATATAAAGAGAACAAAATGTCATTAAACAAGTGGAATTACTTGATTATCAACCACAGAAACAATCACGGAAACAGAGCCTGAGGTTCAACAATTTCCTTGTAACGCAGTGAATTCCAAAACAGGGGGAGTTGTGTAAGCAGTTGCCCGGGGTTACGAGGAAGGATTGATGACTCGCGATGCCAAAAAGTTCACCCACTCATTTTTCTTTTAATCACAAAAATGATCAGTGAATCAGCTAATATGAAATAATTCAACTTGATATTGAAAGGAATAAATCTGAGCATGTTTCCTTTAATTGTTTAGTTATTTAAATTATTGCTGCAATTGTACTTATATTTTAAAATTATTCAATCAACATGTCAATCAATGTTTTACACACACACACACACACACACGACCTGAGGCGACAACTGATTTATAAAGTTTTCAGCAGTTTGAATGAGCAAAGTTTAGTTCAGTAATTACCAGTGAAAAACCATATTGAAGAAACATGTGCGATAAACCTTTATGGACAAACAGGGGGCTGCACTTTTATTTACAGGTGAACAGAGCCACGGTTGTGATTTACTGTTTCATCTCATTTCTTTTATTATCAGCAGGACGGATATAAATCAGCCACCATGTGAAATGGGAAATAACTTTGTCAGTTTTCTTTCACCTCTGCAGTATTGGAACGCACCGTGTCACATAAATTGGCGACAGACTCGTGCAATGTGACATCGAACCATTGGAAATGAAGTCATAGATGAACTGTAGAAACGTGTTTACCTCAGAGGACGGCACCTGACAGACCCGGGGGGGGGGGGGGCAGAGAATAAAGCTCCATTCAAGCGAGCCCAGCTGACACTGGCTCTTAGTGCATCTCAGTCTTGGCAGAGCGGAGTGGTTGCCCTACGGATGTCTTATTCTCGCCAGGAAACAGTGAGGGTGAGCTGCACTCTGCGCATACAAATCACACTCAGGCGCCACTAAAACATAGATGCTCCCCCGCATTGCTGGAAAACACTTAAAAAAGAGAAAAGGAGCAGAGGAAGAGGTGATATTCTGGTGATGCTCTAATGGAGGAAGCGTGCAAAAGTTGAGAGGCATGTATCCCCCCCCCCGTCTGGGACGCAGCCATGCTGAAGAGACTCTGAGCTCGATGCTTTGCACCGCGACGCGCTGCTGGAAACTTCCCCCGAGTGACACATGACCTCGGCGTCTTTATCCGACTGATTCTCTTTCCTGAGAACAAAAGATCTGTGATTGGAAATGAGACAGATTGGCTGCTAATTCTCTTCAGTGAGTCTGGGGGACGAAAGGAGGTTTATTCACCACGTTAATGCTCTGAGATGGAAAAGGCATAAACCTTAATGTGTGCCTCAAAATTCACTAATTGAAAATGTAATATACACAATAAACAGAGCCATTTTTGGGGCCTGTAAGAAAAAAAGCAGCGGTAACTCGATCCCGCCCTGCAAATCATAACCAATCAGCACATGTGATCACAACAGAGGTCAGGTGGTGAGAAGCGCGGGTCCCTCGGAGAAAGCGCCGTCACAGTAAGACGAGCGGCTCTGCCACCGAAAAACTGCTGCACGGTTGTTATTTGAAACGCTCGGCTGCCCGTCACTCGGCTTCTCTAGAATAAACAACGCTGGACAGACAGACGTGTCCAGTGCAGTGTCCACTGTCTCGCCCACATCTGCACAAAGATCACAGCTCCAATGCAACTCGGATTTCATCAAGAGCAACAGATTTATAAAACAGGGATGAATCTACATCGTTTACAGCGACAGACTCGAGTTAACACAAGAACAAAACCCCTTAAACGATTTAAAGTATTATGTGTATTTCAGGTGAAAGGATTCCGACACCGGGACGTGCAGTAAATGTTTGAAATCAATTAAAAATGGAAGGAACATGACAAATCTAATAAAACACCTGATGACGCACAACACAAGTTTAGACCCGATGACTCGTGCTGCTTGTGATTGAACTCGTCTGAGTCCGTATAGCGGCTGCGATGACTCCACAGTGACAAACCGAGGCCATTACAAGAATAATTCTCCAGTCCGTCACCTCTGGATGCTGGATCGCACCCGACAGCGCGTTGTGAACGTTGTTACACAGTCAGTGGTGGAAGCTCAGGACTCAGACGGGAGTCAAGAGATATTAATTCAAAAGATCGATCCCAGCGATGATAACAGAGCATCCATCTCCATTAAAAACCTCTCACGCCCTCGGGACTCATCCTGTCTGCAGGTTTTAACTTAGGTTAAACTTAGAATGTTTATATATTCCGTCCGTACAGTCGCACTCAGGGTCGCTGGCTAACGCAGCTTTCTAACAGGAACACGGTTTTCCTGCCAGGCTGCAAAGTCTGCCGCTTCCTGTCAAGACACACCCGAGGTCTCACATGTGAAACGTTTGACAGCGAGGGTGGCAATTAAGAGATGCGCCCTGACAGATGTATTACCGGCAGTCACACAGAGCCGACAACTTTCTGAGGAATGAGCAGACGGAGGGAGGGAGCGACAAACAAGACATTAGCGCCTCGGTCTGCAGGGAGGGGACGGCTTCTTGAAAAGTTTTATTAACGGAAACGCAGATCAGACATTGGTGATGACCTTTTATGACCTTCAGTGCAGATAAACCAGGTGGGACGAACACAGAGTGTTCTAGCTTCACTCTGCAAGCTCTGCACACAACGTCCGTTTGAGGAGGACTCACTAATGACAAAGAAAATCCCACAAAAAAACAGAAATATTTCGCTCTTTCCTCTCGGACACGGTGCACACGGTGAGTTCGTGAGCGTCTGAATGAAGCTCAGCTCCCAGGAGGCTGCCGCTGACAGACGTGGACATTATGTTTATCTGAGACTGGATGACTGATTGATGGGAGCAGTGAGGACGTCCGGCTGCATGAGGAGAGTTGACAGCACAGTGCGGTGAGAAGCGCCTGTAACCAGTCTGGTGGAGAAACACTTCAGTATCAGCAACAGTGGAAACACCTCACCGCTGGCACAGCTAACAGCCTCAATTATTTTACCCCGGCACAAGAGCTAAGCTGAAAATAAGTACTTGTGCAGGAAAGGATTTCTATTCCCCTAAGAGGCTCGGAGGTTGGGGCACCGGGGCAGTTTGTCATCACACCTTCCTGCTTTTGCCTGCTCCGTAATTACTGAGATTTACTCTTCTTCTAACCTGGCATGTGTGTCTCCGAGGAGCGCTGTGTAAAAGACATATTGACATCGTCGTTACAGCTGCTGTATCGGGCAATTACACCCTAATCTAACCGATGGAGCCTCAAGAAGCGTGGGTGGGCAGTGAGATGTGGATGCAGGTGATCTGACAACATGACAGTGGCATGTAAGATGTTAATAATAGAATGTCACTCAGTAGAGCTCATACCTCCTATGCCCTTCCAGAGTAAAACGCAGCCCTGGAGTTTTCAAACTAAAACGGGGCCTGGAAGCGTTTCCAATTTTCTCTAAAACTGCGGAGTAACGTGGACACCAGGCGAATCCAGAGCAGACACCAAAAACATATTAGTGTGGATGTAGCAATAGATATCAGCTCCCTAAAGGTGCATGTTTTATTATTCTTCCCTGGGAAAATGGTGAAAATGTTGAAAGAATCTCTTTGACGTCAATGTCAGATTCAAGTATCGACACAAAACTTTAAAACAGGTTCTTTAACTGTGTTGGGAGAGGACACTCACTTGTACTGGGCCTGGAAGTGTTCCTGGACGAAGCTGTGCTGGACGCGAGGCTGCTGGGACTGGGACGGGTCCGGAGACGGCGCCTCCTCAGTTCCCCCGGGGACCTGCGGCACAGAGGAGGAGGCCATCCCATAAAACACAGAGTTGTCATATTGTCACATTCACCAGAGATCCATCACACAGGAGCCGCTGTGAGAATCAGCTCACACTGTAAATAATAACAGTGCAGCAGTCGATTGAGAAAGTGGGCAGGCGTCCGTAAAGTGCAGCGTCAGCACAATTTTCCGCTTTTCTTTGGCAGTGAAGGGATGTTGTAAATTGGGGCGAAAAGCACTGACCTAAACATAACCCCTGGGAAAGCCTCGTCTTTATTCTTTCATAAACGCAGCTACCTCAGAGAGGACGCTGACCTCGGACAGAGATAAAAGAAGAGGGGGAAGATAGAGCCGGGGGGGGGGGACACAGAACTAAGAGAACACCCTTCTGCACCAGTTTTACAGAACAATAAACAAGTTTTCTTCAAAGCCTTTATACTGTAGTATACTAATGTTTTCAGAGTAGTTTCGAGACCTTGAGGGAAAATCTCACAGTAAAAAAAGCACAAACACAACATACCAGCGGACATCGGACATTAAGTTGCAGCAAACAACCAAATACAAAAAAGTTCATGTTTTAAAAGTCGTAAAATTAAAAGAAATCCATTTAAAATCCGAAAGCACAGTTTGAGTGTAAGATTAAAAGAGGTAAACGTGTCTGCGTGTTTAGAGGAAGATCTCTGAGTGTGAAATGTGGTGCGGCTTGTTTAGATCTCAGGGGACTGCTGGCGGAGGTTTGCGCTCTAAGGGCCTTTCTACTTTTCTGTATTATTCTTTCAGTTGTCAAGTGGCCGTGCTCAAAAGGGTCGTAATGTTCCATACGAGCACCTTGTTTGGATTCCTCTGCCCTCACGCTATCTGCCCTGTGTAGGCGTCAGGTACTTGAGAGTGCATTAAGTCATCATATCACCGCAGCTGTGCTTTTACACCAGGCTCACCGGGCCAAAACGGAAACGCACTTTCTAAGCCGTCTCTGTTGACACACACACTCGCTCTGTGTTTACTATTCCACGGATCCGCGGCTCCTGGTCCTGCGCTGGCTGCCGCTGGTTCCCAGGCTGGCAGGTCGACCATGACCTCCGCTCACCAAACGGGAGCTGAAAGGAGGTTTAGAATTTCTGAAGGGGGGGAGAGAGGGAAGTGGAGGGCGTGCGTTTGTGCGTCTGGGAAATCAGGAGAGTCCTTTACAGTTCACCACCGTTTCAAATCCTGAGCCTATTCTCCTGAAAGCGTGTGAGCTTTGCAGAGGGCGAGCGCGAGACCGAAACCCGACCTTCCTGCGGCTCTGCGCTCCGACGGGCACGCACAATTACAAAGCTCTCTCACTCATTCCTCTGTCAGGGGGTTTTGTCCATTTCTCCCACGTAACGTCAGGACTGCCAAAGGGGGAGTTTTTCACCCCGGCTGATCTTGTGGCTGCTTCATTTGAAACGTGCAATGTAAGGTTAGGAATTAAAGAGGCGAGAATACAGCCCCTCAGACAACCCCCTCCACATACTTTTTTACGTGGCGATAAGAAAAGCGGCGTTCAGGCCACCGGGTGCAGGCCCAGTCGGTCTTATCACTTCTCAGAAAGCCGTGTCCGGCTCTGCCATGTCAACAGACTGCGAGGCGTCGGCCGCGTGTGAACAGGAGCCGTCGACGATGTGGACGTTCAGTGAGAAAGTGGTGGACGGGGTCACAGGCCCCACTGACATGTGGTTCTGATTAGGCCTCACTCATCTGACCCGTCATGGACAGATAGTGATTCCCCCCCCCACCCCGGAGTAACTGCTGCTGGTTTTACAGGTTGTTTAGAGACTGATCAGGGGTCTGCCTCCAGAGGGGCCGTGTGCCGCTCCGCAATCCAGATGCTATCTTTGAAATTGGTTGTCAGGAAAATAAACCAACTACCAGCTGATAAAAATACAACGAAGAAGGCAACGGGGGGGGGGAATCTGAGACGATATATTTAGAGGCAGGTCGGACCAACTGAGGCTAACACAGGGTGTGACTTTTCACTTCTTACACTCAGCTACAGTAGTCGTCTTCTGAATATAAAACATGTTATCACCTTAAAATGTAATGATTCACATCATGGGAAATGGTTTTATATGTTCACTTGGTTGGTTTGTAAAAAAGACAAATCCAACCCTACATGTGTGACAGCAGCCTGAGAGAAGGTCTGGTAGACATTTGAATCTAGTGACCCTAAATGACTGGAGACTGGTAAGAGATCAGGGTTTAACACTCTCAATGTACCGTATAAGACATATTTCATCTACTGGCAGGTTAAAGAGGCGACTCTCCTCGATAATACAACTTACGACCGGAGTTATTGGCCGTATCTTAAGATGAGATGGAACTTAAAAACAAGGCCATGCTCAACTGCAAAGGTGCCATGCAGAAATATTCAAAGAAAAAATGTGCAACTGCTCATATTCCAGCCAGAGAACTGTCTACCTCTGCTTAATCCGTAAGCCTCGGTACCAGGAGAGGGACGTGTGCCAGCGTCTGAGGAGCAGGGAGAAAATTAAAAACTCAAATCCCTCACCCTGGCACCTTGGCGTGCCGTAATTGATTTTCCTGGGATTTAGATAAATGACAGAGATATGGAATGCTACTGAGCGGTGGGCTGGAGTCTGGCCGCTGGCTCAGCGCTGTCTGCAGGAGGCCAGAGTTCAACTGACTGCGATTGTGACCGAAAGAGGAGGAGAGGCCGGGGCCGGTGGAGAAAGAGAAACACGATAAGCAGAGTGTGGTGCAGCCCGGCTGCGGAAAACCAGACATCTGCCTCAAAGGGGTCGTTTTCTTCAAACAGCAGGGAAACACCAGCTGATACCAGGGTGTTCTACTGAGAGTACCACCGTGAAAGATACCGACAATCTGGGGAATATGGGTTTATATGTCTGTTTACCCCCTACGCCCAGGAAGTTAGGTTTTTGTCTGTGTTTGTCTGTTAAAAGCAGAATCTGCAAAATCTCCTGGATGGATTTCCACGAACTTTGGTGGAATTTTGTTGTGGATTCAGATCAAACAATCCATCGGTGAGGCTGTAACTCATACTGACAATAAAGATTCTTAACTCCAGCAGAACTAGTTCTTTCCAGATAATATCAAACCGAACATGAGCGTAACAGTGACTGTGATATGCTCAGGGTAACTTGGCTGCAGACACACACACGGACGAGCGGCTCGCTCACAACCAAGTCCCAGTTAAATCCAAGGCTGTTGACTCCCGGTCATCTGCGCTTCAGCATGAAAGCCTGAAATCGCTCAGATTAACTCTGCGCTCCGTCCCATCGGGGGGCGTTCAATAATTCACCCCAAAAAAAAAGTTGCTGGGAGTGATTCATCTCTGAGAAGGAACTCGGCCACTCTCTCCGCACTACGGCGCAGAGTCCAGGAAACGTGCCCCCCCCATCCCCGTCCTCACAGACCACCTGTCTCATCCTGATGGGTTTTCAGGGGTGGGGGAGGCGGATCGTAAAGGGGGGGGGGGGGGGAAGACGAGTGTTCCCAGTAATGGCCCTGATGTGAATAATTTAAACAAGCCGTGGAAACACACAGGGATGGACATGTGCTTCTGCTGGAGAAAGCACTATAGTGGGGCGATCGAGAACAAGAAACTAAAGCCCCGGGTTGATCGTAACAGAGACGGAGTGAGAGAGTGAGAGAGAGAGACGCAGGAGGAGAGAGAGGGAGAGAGAGAGAGAGAGAGACGCAGGAGGAGAGAGAGGGAGAGAGAGAGAGAGACGCAGGAGGAGAGAGAGAGACGCAGGAGGAGAGAGAGAGTGAGGTGTGGAGCAGGTGTACAGACGCTGCATGTGTGTATCGATATGGACAGATGGAGACAGAACAAGAGGGAGAAGAGAGTGACTGAAAGTAGCACACACAGCCGGTGATGAAGAGCATCGATAAATAATGGACAGTCTCGTTCAAACCGCCTCCTGTCGCGTGCGTATCAGCGACCAGCTCTATAAATAGACCCAGTAATAATGATACCCGCAGCTCTTCTCCCTGACCCTTCGGCCCATTACTCCCCACGGGCGATCGCTCTGGGTGGGGTGCACTGGTATGGACATGCTGAGGCCCGCCTGGCCACCACCTCAACTCTGGGTACCCTGCTCCACCTCCCTTCAAACCGGCCAATCAGAAGCCCTCATGAGACGTCCCAGCTTCCTGCAGGAAGTCTCTGATCCAAAGCACCTGATTAACCGTGGGCAGCGCGTCGTGGGGCCAACATACACAACAAATAAAGACAATAACGCTTACATCCACACCATAGGGGCAATTTAGAGTCTCCAATTAATCTAACCTGCATGTGTTGGGACAGTGGGAGGAGGACGGAGCAGCTGGAGAAAACCCACACAGGCACTGAAAGGCTCAGCCGGCCGTCGGGTTCGAACCTAGCTCGCCACTGCACCACCGTGCCACTCCTACCTTGATAATCAGATAGTTTATACATCTGTGTTCTATTCAAAGTGGTTGTGTAGTTTAGGACTCGTAGTGGATCAAGATTTTGGATCTAGATGGAGTGGAACTAATTATTTTCTCATTTAATTACAACTTTATTCTATTATATAATAATATTGCAACTTTATTCTTGAAATTCTTTGGTCGTACAATATTGATCAATACCCTGAAACTATTGGGGGAGAAGCAACTGTGCAATCTTAGTAAATAACTATGTGGGACAATAAAGACACAATGGCAGCTAAGACCAAACACTAAAACCCTTTCAATTAGAATATGAACATCAGGTCCATCGATGGAGCCAGAGGATTAAATATCAAAGACATTTGAGTCGGTCCAGTGGAGCCAATCATTGCTCCCTGACGCTGCAGGGACACGATGCAGGAAACAGGACACAGACACAGTTTAAACAGCGTTCTCCTGAAAACTAAAGACAAACCCTGCTGGAGCATCTGACTCTAAAGGAGATTTATCCTTCCTGTACGAATGCAGCAGGAGCGGCTGAGGGGGAAATTAATTCTAATGAAGGCGGGTCGGCCTCCCGGGCTGATGAGCTTTATTATCACCCTCCCGCTGACGAGGTGACACATATCAGGATGAAATGCCTGAGCCTCTGCTACCTGCCACTTAGGAACGTCCGTCACAATAAATACGTCCACGCGCGCATTAAAAACACAGCAGGATTAATGAGGGTTATAAGGTATAACACACATTCTGCTGTGGCAGCTTTGATCGAAGCTCGTTTCTTTAAAAGCCGCACGTTGTCGCTGAGGCCGGGTTGATAATTATTGCTTCATAAATAAATCCATTCATCTTCACAGGCGGATTCAATTGAAGTCAAGATTACACATTAAAACTGGACCTGGCGTGACAAGGCACGGCTCCGTGCGTAAAGTATTTCTATCAAAAACTCTTTAAATCATTCAAGTCAGCCGGGTTTCGGGCAATTGAATTGACACACTCTCTGGAAAGCGTCCACTCAGCAAATCTGAATCACTTAAAATCGCTGGGATCGGCCCTGTCTGCCAATCACACGCAGCTGGGTGGGGGGGGTTGGGGGGGGGGGGCATGTAAGTGTGAGGGAATTTCTTCATATTAAACAAAGAATTGCTTTGTTGATTTAATTCTTTTCCCCCACGAAACAAGTTGGAGAGGTTTAACTGATGATTCAACTTTTAACTGGTGACTAATGTTTGGAGTAATTAATCCCTTGTAGACCTGCTCGGTGAAACATCAAACACGCACACACACGCACGCAAAAGCAAACGTGACCTTGTTTCCTTTTATTTAAAAATCCTCTACAACTTAATAAGGAAATGTTTTCTGGGCCGGGCTCCCTGCAGAGCCCGAGTGCAGTTTACAGAAACGTCCCATTACTGCTCTTTAAACCGGTGGTGATGTATTGTGTCGTCTGGAGCGGTCAGACAGTTTCAGCTTCATTCTGTCTGCGCCACAGTGAGCGGCGGCCTCACATCAGACCTCCATGACAGAGAGATACTGGCTATATTTAGAAGGACTCAAGGTTTATCTGGAGTTTGCTTTTCACGTATATGAAGAACGCAGCGGGAGATATTTATATATTCTCATTTAAATCTATAGCGGTAACAAATATAATAAAGATTTTGCTTCATTAAGAAACTGTGATGGGACAAATGAAAGACTATGTTGCGCTCCCAGAGTCTATAGCTAATCAGTTAGAGTGTTTGGGGTCGGGAGGCCAAAGGCTCTGAGCCAATCAACACCGATGCGGGTCGGTGGTGAGCGGGGACCTCGAACACAGGGAGGTCATGTTCGGACCCGTCCCTCCTTCAAGCTGCTTTTCCAGCTGGGTGGCTCAGAGCCACAGGACGCCATTTCAGCTTGGCAGCGCCGACAGAACCGAGGGCAGAACGGAGAGGAAACACACACACACACACAGAACCGTTGGTGTTTCCAGCCCTGACAGGAGTGGGAAGCAGCGCTGGCCACACACAGCCCTGCTCGCCTGTGGGGTTAGAGGTACACTTACAGGCGGGCTCGGCTGGAATGAGTGAAAAGAAATCAAATTGGAGATCTTGGTACAATGTCTGGGTCTCTGTCTGGATGTGCGTCTGATTTCAGGACACAACCGCCCACGTAGGACAAATCAAATCTCCAGGAAGAGGGAGGATGACTCAGGAGCAAATAGTGATGGTGGACCAGACTTTTAAACACCTCTCGGGACGTACTTGTATTTAATTTGATCATACATGTGTAGATTTATTTTCAGGTACATTTCCCTTTTACTCAAAAACATATATCAGCAAATATCTGTACTTTCTACTCTACTACATTTTTGCAAACGTTACATGTTCAACTATATATATATATATATATGCACATTATTACTGTTATTATTATCATTGTAATCTGCAGTGAAACACATTTTAAAAGTGACCCACACTGGTCAAAGGAATGACCCAACACTGGTCCCACTGCCCCCACTGTCACAGAGAACTCAGCCTCACCTCTTCTCCTCTGAGGCTGCACAAGTGTCTCTTTCTTCCTGCCACTTACAAAGAGCCACATTCATAAAGCCGGGAGAGAGAGAGAGAGAGAGAGAGAGAGAGAGAGAGAGAGAGAGAGAGAGAGAGAGAGAGAGAGAGAGAGAGAGAGAGAGGGAGAGAGGGAGAGAGGGAGAGAGGGAGAGAGAGAGGGAGAGAGAGAGAGAGAGAGAGAGAGAGAGATTCACACTTGTGTTGTTTCCACAGCGATAAACGCTGAACAAACAGAGAGAATGTGCTTCACATGAGTCAAAGCCACAGAGAGTAAACGATAAATGTTAGAAAATGTGTGTGTGTGTGTGTGTGTGTGTGTGTGTGTAGGATTGTGAAATGTCACCCTCCTTTACAAATAGAAAAATAACAGGTTCCAACGACACTGCAGTGTGACACTCAGTGGACGCGATTACAGTGGATTGACGCACGTGTGTGTGTGTGTGTGTGTGTGTGTGTGTGTGAGTCTGGCTCTGCCTTTGTGCCCTGGCTCTCCTGTGTTAAGTGGTAACTAACAACACATGCTTAAACACAATTAGCCAAAGGCCCACAGGCTCCCGAATGAGCAGAGATGGCTTGAGCTTGCAAACTCGCTGGCTGTGAGCGGTAACGTGCGTGGACTGGTAAACGCCTCCCGCCAGCCTGGCTGTGACCCCGGATGACTCTGCCAGCCAGCCAGCACCAGCACAGCTCCACAGCAGATTCATGTAAAAACCACAAACAAGCAAAAAAAAAAAAAACCACGGGGCAGAACTGATCCTGAACGGCTCTTAAAGGTTCTAGAGGAATGTGATTTAGACACTTTGAGCCGCCCTCGTCGTGCCCCTCGGTGAGGCCCGCTCCTCACAAAGCTTCTTTGTTGGTGGAGCGGTGATAGTAGCATGCATACCAAAGCTTTACCGTACATTCTTACAGAGATAGAGAACACACGAGCTGCAGGAGGGAGACGGAGCACAGAGCACCGTGATTCACCAGGAGACAGAATTTGCCTCCCTCCCTCCCTTTCCTGAAACTAACACAGTATCTATCTGACTGCATGTTTCCTCACTGATAAAACTGAAATCCATGACAACCTTGGTGTCTGCACAGAGCCCACACTGGCTGATGGCAGCAGGCCTGGACAAACATAAGAGACAACTGTCACAAGATATTTTCCTCACTGGACAGCGGCCACAGCTCGGCTTTGTTGCCCTCCTTCTCTCTCTTGCCACAGGGCATATTTATTTATATGCAGCGTCCTCCATTACAGCACCGGCATGATCCGCAATCAACCATCCTGCAGGTTTTTACAGTCCCGTGAAATGGCACGAAGATTAACAAGGGACTGTACATCAGGGCCAATACTACAAGTTGTATGGAATCGGATGGAGTCGTCTGTCCGTGCTCATTCATCTCTGTGCACGTCTTCGGAAAAGCTTACGTATGCGCAGACGAAACCATGGAGGCAGTGTGGCTGATAGTTAAAGCAAGATGACCTCAGAGCACTAGGAAGAGATTTAATCAATGGCAGAAGTGGTAAAAAAAACCTACAGGCGTCTCTTTCTCTCATGTGAGAACTTCTCTTTCATTCTTTAGTCTGTGACCTTCGTGCACGTGCAACCCCCGTTAACCGCTGTAAATGTGTTGGACGGCAGTGAAGGAAAACAGGTAAAAATCACTTCCTCTGTCATGATACTGAAACCATCATCTCACAGGATCCAGGACCGAGTGTTTTTCAAATCTCAGCGTCCTCCGCTCCTCCCCAGCTCCTCGGGTGTTCACAAGGTGTGGTGGTATTCTCCCCGTGGCGCTGAGGACTCGTCAGGAACAGACGTTATCAGCAGCTCTCCAGCCCTGCTCTCCTGTCACGTCCCCTGTGGATCCGTGTGCACTCAGACGGCTCCCCATCCAGACGGCTCCCCATCACCCTGCCTCACCCTCAACGGTCACCCCCATCCAGGAGGGGGGCGGGGGGTGCATGTGATAGAGTATTGTCTATAGCAACAAGTGAGTTGTCGACTTCCATTGATGCAAAGAGCTGGAGTCCCTAACATAGATGAAGGAGAACTGTGGTCGAGTCAGAAACACACAGATTTCTCTTGATCCGTCTCACTGCCTCATTCAAGCTCTCTCTCATTCTATAAAGAATATAGAGGAAGATAGAAGCAAACACTAAACTTAATCCTGAGAGACGGAGCATTACATCCACAGACTAGTCAAACATTTCAATCTGGCCCTGGCTCTGCAATGATATGCTGACGGTGCATTGCCTGAAAACATTGTGTTTTCTGCAGGAGGAGGTTGCACGTAGCTCTTTACGATTTCATAGAAAAATAAATCCTACTGTATATTAAGTTATATAATGTATTGCCTTGGGAGAGAAAGACTTCCTGATCCCACAATGATGAAACAACAGAATGAATCATTACAGTCGGCGCCTCAGGCAACAACGAGCACCGAGTTTCGCTCACCGACAGCAAGTGCAGCACTTCTCTCATATTTCATACCGCTCGTTATCACGCTATCATAACCACGAAAAAAGAGGGATGTCTGATTAAAAAATGTTTTTAAATTATACATGAAAATATTTGCTTTCACGGCTCAGTTCAAAGTTCCATTCAAGGAGTATAAGTATATGCACCGTGTCTGCAGGCGACGACCTCGAGGAGGAGCCGCGCCGAGAGAAAAATCAAACACTGCCTCGCCACACTGTGGCTCCCCGTGTCCACACCGCGACGCATTAGACACAGTGAGGCTGCACACGGCAGGATGCAACGCTGGTTCTGTGGCAGGAGGCCTGGAGGTAAAGCTCTGAGGAGATAACTAAGACGAGGCTGTCTGCAGCATCGTCTCTTCTGGACGACCTTATTGGTGAGGATGTGTATGTGTGTCCTCGGCATAGTGTATATGAGATGTATGGGTGGCTATTTAACAATGTACGTTATCTTGATTTTGTGAAGAGAGAGAAACTAAGAAAGAAACAACAAACGAAAGAAAGAAAGAAAGACACCAAAGTGTAGAAAACAGAATCCCTGTAGAAAGCTTCATATGAAAGATCTGAGACTCAACGTAAAAAATAATTTGACTCCACATTAATTAACGTGCGAGTTAAAGATCATATAATGATGATCCCTTAGATCCTGTGTAATCACATGAAGTAATAATGACTTCACTATACATCAAACCCCAGGGGATCGTGATATATTCTGCATTAATGCAGACATGTTTCCTCAGTAGCGACACTGTTACCGTTACCGTGCCGACTCTCGGTGTCTCTGCTTGGTTCTCACCTGTCCGGGAGCTTTGGTCTTGTTGTTGTTGTTGTGCGAGGCCAGATTGACGTCTTCGTGGACGCGGTCCAGCAGCCACAGGAGGAACTCCAGGGCGTCGTGTTGGGAGTTTCCACGAAACTGAGATCCATGCTTGGACACTATCGTCTAGAGAGAGAGAGGAGAACCAGACGTGATGAGAGTGAGATCAGGACTCTGAAAAACGGCTTAAATGTAGAGTTACCGCACTGAGAGATAGAAAGATATTCACAACCTCAAACATGAATTCCCTGGATGATGAATTCGCAAATGTTTCTGAATCAAACTAATTGTACAACAGAGCGAATCTTTTGTTCTTGTTCATGAGACATTCAGGCTTGTTTATAAGAAAAGCACTGATATAAACCAAGTGAACCGTGGACGCACACGAACCTCAAGTGCAGCCAGTCGTTACAGCAAAGCAATAACAGTAATTACCATCAGCATTCTGAAGGTGGCAATTGTCTCGGTGACATAATTGAGGTTGAGGAAAATAATGACCACTGGCCAGTTTGTAACCATCTAACTAGATAGAGTCGTGAAAACACACCTTGCTCTTCATCATTTAGCAACGGGCGATTCATCGTTTACCTGGTTCATGACTATTTAACTGAACTCTTATCTTTTGGGCGACGATGAAATATTTCAAACGTTCCTTTCATTCCTTTTTCAAATAACAGTTTCTGTCAGATATTTCAACTGTTTAAAAGGTTAGATATAAAATATTTATTGCATCTTGGACCAAAGCAAATGTTTCGTCAGCCCATACTTTTTGTATACAGTCTATTGATGCTGCACAGCCCAGTGAAAGTGGTCCCTGTGTTCTAACCCCCAAACCAGGACCCCCTCAACAGTGCCACACGTTCATGCACCCGCACATGTACGCTATATACGCATGTATTTGTCTGCTTACTAACAAAAGGAATGATTCAGCTACTGGAACTTTTGACAGCTAACCACTAGCACACTGCTCTGTCCCACCGAGGCCAGCAGCTGCCTTCACAATGACTGATTGACAGGCACGACGGCTAACAATTATCACACTGACAGGTTCTGTCAGAAAGAGCCGCGAGCTCATAGGCTAACAACGGCGGTGACAATGAAGCGCTGATTGATTGACACGCATGCAGACAAATTAGTGTTGAATACATACATGTGGTGCTTTGTTGTTATGTTGGTTTAGCGAAAGTGGGTCAGAACGTGATAAATGTGAAGTGTCATCCTTCAATAGTTATTTGGATTGTGATGGAAATCAGGAGAATTTGGTGGTGAAAGTTGAAAACTGTGACTTTTTAAGTCCACTGTACCCTAAACAACACAAGTGGAAAAGAATAAAATAAAATAAAACCCAGGGGCTAGCATCATTAGCAAAGATGTGCCATGCAGTATGTGGTCCACGGGCTGAAAAGCGGCACGTCCACCCGGGCGTCATGTTTATACATCGAATGGAAAGTAACTAAACTGCAACCAGCAGCAGAGGTAACCATTACAAATCAACATGGAGACAGCAAATATTGTCACATAGCTGTGAAACCCACAGTGGACAGAAAATAAATGTAGCATCCTCAACGGGCCCATCAGTGCAAAGGGAGGATGACATTCCTGTTCAGTCATCAAGCCCCCCCCCCCCCTCCTGGCCTCTTGTTATGGAAACTGATAAATTGGCTATTGAGTAACTGTTTGAGTTTCAGGGTTTGTCCCTGTCCAGGCCCCTCGGAGCAAACACACCATCCTTCCGGGGGGGGGGGGGGGGGGGGTTAAGATTCTTAAAAATCGCACGAGAACCGTCCAGATCAAAAGGCGCACATCTGCTCCCTGGTTGAGGAAAGTCAACCCTTCGACTGCTGCGTCGGAGACACATCTGTGAGAGTGGAGGCTCGGGGTGGGGGGGGGGGTCACATAGCCACGCATCAATAGTTGATCTTTAATGAAGATTTATAAAAACTGCTTCCACCTGCCTCGCCCCTACAGTCCAGGTGCTGCTGGAATGTGGCAGAGCTCCAGGTATTCAGGACTCTGCTGTTTTTGTTTGGCCTCGTCCCTGAAACTCTGCGGCCGACCGACCGGCGCGGAGGCCACTGCTGAGCCGTTCACTCTGAAGAGGATCAAACCAGGATGAGTCCACATGTCGAGGGGCAGGTGCACATGAGCACCATTATTCATTTAACAGTGAACAGGTGAATGTCAAAAGAAGAGATTCCTTTTTCGACACTTGCCCTTTCATCATGGCTCATTAAAATTCATGTGACGTGAGGGTGGGTTAGCATAGGTGCCTCCTTTTAAGTCTTTCCAATCTTAGCCGCAACTTTGCTTTACCCTTCTGATTAAAGCCCCTGACTCTCAGAGGCCGGCAAAAAACAATAATCAACTAACAAAAGAATAGATTAACCGAATCACCTAAACAAAGGCCGATTCCATTTTGGAGGGTTGATTAAAAAACGGTTTGTGCTGTCTGGAGTTCCTGCAACTGAAAGCTAATTCAGCCTGTCAGACACGAGCCTGCCAGATATCAGATTCTGTAATGCCTCCCTCCAGGCAGCTGTGGTATTACTCAACAGGCAATTTCAGAGGGCCGAGGTTGCATGAACTCTGGACCTCCTACAGTCACAAACCAAGAGCCACAGCAGTGTGTGTGTGTGTGTGTGTGTGTGTGTGTGTGTGTGTGTGTGTGTGTGTGCTTTAACACAGGAAGCATCCCATCACATAAGTGGGGGAGTTGTCAGCGTTTTTCTTTTAATCCGTCTTTTAATCTTGTCAAGATGTTTCCGTGCCGCTCCCTCTGACGGTTTCCGAAAAATATCAGATATCAGATTTATCCAAACAGGGAAGTTACGAAGACCGAAGAGCAAAGAGACTAAATGTTGAAATTGATTCCGACAACAACAACAACAACAACCATGTTACTCTCAGGAAAACCTTTGGGCCTCCTCGGTACATTTCATCAAAAAGTGAGAAAGGACGTGCATGTACCTATACAGAATGGGTCAAGATATTCCAGGAGAGTAATTAACATTTCCAAGAATAGATTCATTGTGGAGCTTCTTTGTTCGCTGCTCCATATTATCTACTTCTCGCCATAAACTATGGCTCAGAGAAATCCAGAGCTGCGGGCAGATAAAGTGCGGTTGCTTCTCTCGCTCTTTTCGCCAGCGTGGGCAGAGTGGGAAAGCCTGCCTGCCTCCTGATAGGCCTGTATCACATCCCCTGATCCCGAAAGGAAGATTACTTAAGTAGAAAGTAAATCGTCTCTTTCCTGTGCCAACATACTTTGAATCACAACAGCGGTGCAGCTAAGTAAACGCAGGTGACGTAGGATTCAGCAGTCGCTGGTCCCCTGCTTCCCTCGCCCGGCTGCACGAGGAAATAAACCCCACGATGCTCATGGTGCGGCACAGAGATGTCATTAGGAGGCGATTCGCTCAGAATCCTCACACACCTGCTGTTTATTAAATCGTGCTGACAGGGTGAACCTTGTATTTTTCAGTGTCATGCTATGGGGCCTTGAGTCTGTGACCTGTGACCTCAGGCTGCAGTGACACTGAGCAGCAGCCTCATAATCACCTGGAAGGACGAGTCGCAGGGAAAAAGACAGTGGTTGCTATATTCTACTGTTGGCAATTACAGTGACTGATGTTTATAGAGGCTACTGCTGCACTTCATAGGTGTTTATGATCATAACATGTGGTTATGTCTGACTACAGCAGCTTATTCTTCAGCTGAGGACAGACCATAACTAATAATAATAATAATAATAATAATAATAATAATATGATGGTGGTTCAGCCACTACCTTTTTACCTTCTGTTCCCACGGTTTGGCTGAAGTGCCACTTTCTGGAAATTCCAAAAATGCCTTTTGAGCGATAAGATAAAGTTAAGTTGTCTCGGTTGTGTCAGACTCCAGTTGCAGCACACACACACACACACACACACACACACACACACACAGCCGGGGGGGCGGTAGGGGCTGGGGGACGTCTCTGACTGGTAGATGATGTTGTGGTTTAGACTCTACATGGATTCAAAAATGAGCTTTCAAGATTCAAACTCGTGAGCCGTCGCTGGTGGCCCACCTCTGATTAGGAGGTGTTTCTCCTACCAGCCCCCTAACTCAGAAGGAGTCGATGTGAGAACACAGCAGGAGAACCTCCGCAGGATTTTCCACTAGCAAGTGTTGACTGACATTTCTAAAACGTGACAGTCGCAAAAATGACAAAAGAATTAATATATTTTCATGATAAAGGCTGAAACCGGTGGCAAACTGCAGAGAAAGTTCAGACCCAAGTCTCCGGAGATCTTCCGTGGGTCATGTCTGAAAATGGCTTTTTGTTGGCCTTGTGATGCTCTAGCGACCTTCCCAGGGTGCACCTCACCTCGCGGCCTAATGTCAACCAGGATTGGCACCAAGATAACCTCTGGCAACCCTAAGCTGTATAAATGATGGATGATGTAGAGCAAACAGTTGACTCTACGTAAACATCTGCAACGTCCGGGACAGTTTGAAACTCTAGGTGACGATATGAGCCAAGTTCAACATATAAATGCAGGTATATAAATGTGATTATAAAACCAATAGTTCGTGTCATTTAATTTAGTTTACAGCATGGAGAACCTGTGCTTGTGTTGAGCTGCGTGTACCTTGAAGTCCACGGACAGCTGTGGTGTGTACTCCAGAGTCCACAGGGCCCGGACCAGTGAGGCCAAGTGCTCCGTGACTTCTCCCCGGGCCAGCCGCGTCTCCTCACTCCTCACCAGGCCGTTGACCCGGCCGAGGCTCAGGTCCAGCTTGTACCGCTCCAGCCCCAGGTACTCCGCCAGCAGGTCGGTGTTGCTCAGACACTGGACCACCGCGTTCATGAAGCAGGTGTTCCCGTGGTTCTTCAGCCCCAGGACGCCGGGGACTTTGTCTCCGTACTGGCAGAGCAGCTTCTCCCTGCCGGTGCACAGGGAGGAGGAGGTGCTGGAGGTGTTCTTCGCGCCCCGTGGGTCCCGGCCGCTCACCTGTGCGTCCTCCCGGGGCATCCCCGAGCTGGCGCTGAGGGTGCACGGTGCGCCCTTCCCAAACCCCCCGTCGTCGTCCTCCGCGTCCGGCGCGTCCGCGTCTCCAAAGTGGGCGAAAGTGCCCAAAGTTCTCAGGATCCTGTTCATAAAACTTCCCACAGACTTCAACGGTTTCTTTCGGAAAAGCTTCCCAGACTTCGGCTTCTTCTCCCGGCGCTTCTCCTCCTTCGATGCGGGAGACGTCTCCTCCCTGGCTCGGCCGCCGTGTCTCTCCATGTCCGGCTCCTCTTACTGCCTCTGCGCTTTATTCTGAGGCTGGCTCTGGTGCAGATTCCGACGCCGGTGTGTCACTTCTCCGCCTGTGTCCTCTGTCCGGCGGGTCGCGGAGGGAAACGCGCGCAGAGGTGACGGCATCGCGGAGCCGGGACGCACAACAGCTCCCTGTTATTCCACCGGGCGCTGACCGCAGACCTTCCTCATCCATCCCAGCGACTTACTGAATCACTGTCTTTATCACCAGCCCCCGGAACGCAGCATCCCGTCGGGCCCCGGCGACGACGTGGGCCGCTCCGGCGTCCAGCTGCAGCACTGCGCGCTCCCAGCGAGATCTCCTGGAAAAGGCTGGTGGTTGAGAGAACCCTCCCACTCCCCACCCCCCCCACATGGAGGAGATCAGAGCTGGGAACACTGGATTCATGATGCTGCCACTGGACATGAATCAGACACAGGCTTGTAGTAGTAGGTTCACTGCAAAGTACTATGACTATTGAGTAAAAGTACTTAATCACAAGTAGAAGGGTTCGAATCCAATTTGAAAGTGCTTAAATGTACATCAAATATAAATTGGTACATCTATGAATTATATAAGATTGGTAATGTGAATTGAAGAACATCTGTATATACAGGTAGTTCAGTGCAGTGGTTCCCAATCCGGTCCTGGAAAGGGTCAAAGATTAATCCAGGGCCAAGAGATGATTCATGGAGTAAAGAACGATATTAGAGATATGTAGAAATACATTTTATAGCTAACATTTTTTTATGCTGTGTACAGCACTGTCACATTGTCAGAATCAGAACGTGCACGATGAACTGTTCGTTGAGATTTGTCAAATAAATGTATTGGAGTTAAAAATACAAGATATGTAGACACGTAGCTGAGAAGAATACTATTAAGAAAACAAAAGGTCTATAGTGTTTAGACTATATTTGCAATCAGGAGTGTTTCAAGGGATTTGGGGGCCACAGGCAAAATAGATGAGGGGCCCCCCACCACCCCAAGAAACACTTGACACCAAACCTATGAACAAAGTGCATGAGCTGTGTATACTGTGCACACGTAAATAATCGTTAAGTAGTAAGGTTTAACTGCAAACCTCATCATACACACATTTAGACGTTCTAGTTTTCAATCAAACCTCTAAAATTATGTAATTAGCCGTTCTCTGGGGGGGCCCCAGGTAATTGCCTGCCCACCCTGTTGCAACACCCCTGTTTACATGAATATTTCCAACCTACTAATCTGTGGAAAGCAGTGGTGGGATGTAGTTAAGCCCAATTTCTACAGTACGGTGCTGCAGTAATTAGGTTAACGACATCCCACCACTGCTCTCCACAGATCAGAAGTTTGAATGATGAAAAGTGTATCATGGAAAAAAGTTGAGCAACATTTATAATTCTTTACCAAAAAGTTCGATGCAGAGCGGATATATTTATAATTGAGAAAACTGATGAGTCAAAATAAAGCAAACTCACAAACTGCTCTCTCTCGTGGACAAAACCACATTATCTCTGTGCTGCCGTGAGCAAACGTTAAACTGTGTAACACCGTCTACGAATCTTCAGCTACCTGGGTTTGATGTTTCAGTATCAATGAGCTTCCTGCGGACACACTCGTACCTGTTATCAGCCACTTTACTCCTCCCCGTGAATAAAAGACTGTTTAATGCACTGACTGCTGCCAATTCACAGTTAAAAAAAAAGGACGATCTGTGAGTGTGACCCAGCGTCCGACAGAGAAAGATTCATTAGCTAAGCCTTTGGAGGTATTTCTTACGGTTTCCTGGATTATTACCGTCATTCCTGAGCCATGAAGTACAGGGGAGCTGCTCGGCTTATCTCCTGTGCTCACCACATAGATATGTTTGATCACCGGCGCTTTAAAACCGCAGATTTCATGCAGCGCTGAGCAAAAATGTCTCCTCCTCACTTCTAATGCAACCTGAAGAGTGAGCCAAGTCTCTGTGAGCCTCCTACGCCGCCTCCTCCTCCCAGGTTATGGTGCCCATGATGGTACGGAGAAAGTAGCGTCCTCCCACATTCCAAAGACATGTCAGTTGGGGTTAGGTTAATTGGAAACTCTTAATTGGCCATAGGTGTGTGAGTGTGAATTGAGTTTGAAGGCCCTCGACACAACCAAACCTCCCCAAACAACCCTGACGCCTCCTACCCCCCCCCCCCCCCCGACATCACCTGACTCCCTGAGAAGAGGAGGCTAAACAATAATCTCCTCTCTTACACGCCACACACCAAACATGACACCTGTTCCAGTGAAGAGGTAAACTGTAATTCAAAAAGGCCCTGAAAAACCTTCTCAGCTCAAGTGACGGGATCTCACAGGAGGTGGAATAAAACGTAAGGATGGTGCACCAATCAGGATTCAGCTAATTCTGACTTGAAAATGTAGCAAGGACCTAGTGCTTATACGTTGCCTGGTCACTATCAGTAAACACACGGTCCTGATGACGCAGAGGTTTTGAGTCTTAAATCCAGTCAAATCTTAAGATAAGGGTCCGGGGTTTCCCCCCCAAGATTTAAGTGATTGTTGCTTATCTAATCACAATTATTTGATGTGAAAACGAAACGCTGGTCTTAAGAAACTTTAACTTGCTGAAACATGTCTTGTATTTAATACCAGCAAAGGCTTCATGCTTCCACCGGGGAGGGGGGGGGGACTTCAGGCTCCTGCACAGAGAAGCTGCTCAGAGACAATCGCCATGAGGACAAATGACGTGGCTTGTTTTAATGACACTTGTCGGGTTGACTTTCCCTCCTCTCTCGTCTAAATCTCTGATGTTTCATTCTCAACAAACCAATTTTGGCCTTGAGGTATTTTTTCCCACTGACGGCAAAAAGAAAGATGACGAC